>CM034701.1:143066904-143081528 GCA_020142125.1 Phrynosoma platyrhinos | reverse complement strand
CTCCATGTCTCCAGATGATCTCTCCCAGCGGCTTCATATAAATATTAAGTAGCATCAGGGACAGGATGCCACAATTAAGCTCTATTCTAGTAGAGCAACTGTCCCTGAGCCTCAACTTCTGAGATCTGCCTGAGAGGAAGGAACGGAACCACTGCAAAGTAATGCCTCCAATCCCTAACTCTCTCAGGTGATTCAAAAGGATGGAATGGTCTATTGTATCAAAGGCTGCTGAGAGGTCCAAGAGCACCAACAGAGTCACACTACCCCTGTTGATATCCAAGTGTAGGTCGTCAGCCAGAGCAACCATGGCAGTCTAAACTCCATATCCTGTTCTAAAGCCAGTTTGACATGGATCTAGATAATCAGTTTCATCCAAGACAGCTTGGAGTTGGGAGGCAACTGCCCTCTCAATCACCTTGCTTAAGAAACTGGCCTATAGTTGTTCCTATCCAGGGGCTCCAGGGAAGGCTTTTTCAGGAGCTGCTTAACCGCCGCTTCCTTTAAACAAGATGGAACAAAGCCTTCCCTAAGGGATGCATTGTTAATGTCCCTAAGGAACACCTTCAATGCACCACCCCCTTGGGTGGCCAGCCATGATGGACAAGGATCGAGGGGGCAAGTTGTCTTCCTCACTCTACCAAGGAGGTTGTCCATGTCATCGCTACTCACTGGTCGAAGCTGATCCAGTAAAATTTCATCAACGGAGTTGCTGGACACCTTGTCTATAAATTCTGTCATAACACTGACATCTAAGTCGGTGCTTATCTGAGAGATTTTATCTGCAAAGTAGTTGTTAAACACATCACAGCAGGCTGTTGTCAGGTTGAGTAAAGCATTCTGCGCAGGTGGAACCTGTGTCAGCTCCCCCACCACCTTTAACAGTTCTGCTGGACAGGACTCTGCAGATGCAATACGTGCAGAGGAGAAAGACTTCTGTGCTGCACGTATTGCCTCTTGATAGGAATCAACAAAATTCCTATGATGAGTCTTGTCAGATAAGTCAAGTCTTCCGCCAGGTGCACTCTAGTCGTTGTCCAGCCCACTTCATCTTTCTAAGCACCTCTGTATACCAAGGTTTACGGTTAGGAGCGGGTTGGAAAGGATGCTTGGGAGCAATTGTGTCAATAGCCTTGGTGAGATCAGTGTTCCAGATATTAACCAAAGCTTCAACAGAATCATTGTTGTTACCAACCATTAAATCCTCTAAGGCTTTCTGGAATCCTATTGGTTCCATTAGCCTTTGAGGGAAGACCATTCCAATAGGTCTGCCACCCCCGGTGGGGCAGATAGTGGTTCTTAGTTCAGCCTTGATCAGGAAATGATCCATCCATAACCTCCGCTCACGGATGTTCCTGTTCCATACTAAAGACTGCATTGAGGGTATGACCCACACAATGTGTGGGCCCGACGACCAGTTGGAATAGGCCCATGTTTGTCATGGATTCCATGAACTCCCGAGCTGCGCCAGTTAGGTTTGATAAGCTGGTCTCAAGTGGGATGTTGAAGTCGCCCAAAACTAAAAGCCTGGGCGACTCCAACAGCAACTCCGAGACCAGCTGTGTTCAGTTCAGTTAGGGAAACTGTTAGGCAATGGGGTGGCTGGTATACTAGCAAAATCCCCAAACTATCAGGCTTAGGTACGTACACTCAAAGTGGACTGTGTTCTGGAATAGATTAACAATGCTTTTCACTGGTAGTACTAAGAGAACATCCACAATAAATGAATGTAGTAATCTACAATGCAATTATATTTTGTAGGTATTAAACTGTTACCTTGCTACGCTCAGAACTGCTGAATGTAAAAGAGGAACATACCAGGAAGTAACTGTATATGCAGCTGTACTGTTGTCGTTGTCCAGAAGGTTTTGATCAGGTCCTTTCCAGGTTATGGTTGGTTTTGGTCGTCCACAGACTTTACACTGCAACATGACTGTGTCTCCAAGCAAGCAAGTGATATCCACTAAAGGCATGAGAAACTCTGGAGCAACTGAAGCAAAAGCCACACATACATAGACATGACGTTCCTCAAAGAGATCAAATGTTATGTTAATGACACAACAATGTCTGCACGGATGCCTTTGTTGGACCAAATTTTATTTGAAAGAAGAGGTAGAAAAATAATGGCCAATGTTTCTAATTAGACTAGCTGTCAAGCAATACAAGCAACCATTTTCCCCGAGAAACGAGTCTTCTATCATGTGGAATTTAGGACCTGAAATCTCTTTGCAATGATTTATGCATACACAGAAATCTAATGCTTGTAATAAAAAGTTTGGAAGGGCCCTATATCTTTCTCCTTCTTCTATTCTCTTTTAAAACCCCTTCCTGTTCAGTTTACTTTGAATTAAAGCTAAGCTCATAGTATAAATATATTTCATTTGTATTATGCAATCTGCTGATAGAATGCAAATTTCTTTCTTGCAGAACTGGAATTTCCCCCTCCCTTCTTTTGGCCAAACCACCACACTAAGTAAATGATAACACTTTGGATCATATATTGAGAAACTGGAGTGAGGTATCTTCATTGCATGGAGAGGAAATGGAAATAAGCCCCTTTTTCTTCACACTTGTAAGACTAGTTCTCAGAAAGGGGAGGATAGAAGAAGATAGCAAAGTGTTTTGAGTACTGCAGCCTCTGGAATGAGAACAAATTAGCACCATAATAAATATGAAGGCACACAGAACAGATGTCATGAATTTCTACTATCTGCAGTTCTTTTTACTATCACTCTGTTCTGTTCCCTGAGAGAAACTATAACGTAAGTAGCACCATTTAATCTTTAAATATTAACAATTCTGAACACTATATATAAAATCATAGGATGTATACTGCCATGAAGCTATCACTGAAAATGTCTGTAACAAAGGATAGAATAACCTTGCACAGTATAAAATATAAGATAAGTGAGCAGCTTGGTTAAATAAAGAGTTGTTAACTGAGAAGTGGCTTTCAGCCCTTGTTTCTTCAGATGTTTTGGACTTCAGCTCTCCAAACTCACTGGCCATGCTGGCAAGAGGTTTCTGTGTGGTAAAGAGCCCAAGGTGGAGAACCATTGTAACAGGGGTACAGTAGCCTCCATAGTAGTTACTATGAGAGTAGACTCAGCTATAGTCATTCCAGGAAGAAAGTACATCAAGACATATGTGTATGTGTATGTACATATATATATGTATGTGTGTGGGTTTTTTTTTTTTGTGATACACAAACATAAACACACAGATCCATGCCCAACATGGATCAAACTTCAGGAATTGTGTTCAGTTTTCACTGTGTATTTCAACGATAATCATTCCTGCTGTGACCAGTGTATAAAATCACAAGACATTTATTTGGAATTATTGAATTTGAACTTTAGCATCCAAGAGTGTATTATATGGAATTTTATTCACAGTTTGGAAACTTAGTTTTTGAAGTATGCAGATTCATTAATTGTAAATAACCATTTGAATGATTAACACTTGTACATTTCACACCCCAAGCATTCAAAATCTTCAGTGAGAAACTCATGTAAATGTGTTTCCTGCAGCATCCTTTTATCATCCATTGGCCTCTGGTTCATTGCTGAATCTTACAAGGCACATCCAAGAGCAGGGTTGTGGGAATTGTGGCCTTCAAGATGTTGTTGGACTACAGATTCCATAATCCCCATGTGACCTGGGGCTAAGAAAGTTTAGAGTTAAACAACATTTGGAGGTCCATTAGCTCACCCCAAGTCTTCTAGAGCAAGCACACAGTTAACATGGAATCCTGGCAAGTCATATATGGGACCAGTCACCCTGAGAGAAGAGTTTCTCTTAAAACCTAAACCAGCATCCCCTGTACTCATGGCCTTGCAGGAAAGATGGACAACAATGCACAAACAGTGTTTCAGGAAAGATTATCTGTCACTTTCAACCTCCTAACTGGGTGGAAAAACCTACAGCGTCACACATATGGAGAGAGAAACAAATAAAAAAGGAGTCCCTGTAACAATAGTTCATAAACTATAGGGCTAGAAAAACTAAAATTAAATTAACCTTTTAATGTTTTGAATAAACCAAATAAATCCAAATTGGAATTAATTCTAAAGCAGTTTTTCGCCTTGTGTGATATACTACTGTTGTAAAATAAAAAGTTATCAAATACCATATTTAACTTTGGTGAGTATTAAAGACGTTTTCTTCCTTCCCCCCCCCACCTCTTTAATTGGATCACATTTAAATGTAGGTCCAAAGTGACCAGTTCACCATAAAATCAATTCCTCCCTAACTCTTGGGGAACAAAGATGGTATATTTCTGTCTTTAACTCACCTTCCTGGATGAAGTTTGGGTTGATGATCTGGAAAAAAAATGTACACAAAAGAAATAGAAAAGACTTTTTAACTGGACAATGAAAAGGGGATTAAGCTCAAAAAAGTATAAGGAAGTTGACGTAAATATTACTGAGAAGGTTTAAAGAGAGGACGATGGGTGCACCATTCCAACACTTGTGATCGCCACAGTCTGGATTTGCAGAGTGCAACAACCAATGCTGGTAGGAGCAAGGAAAGGATTTATGGTAGAAAACGCAATCACTCTTTCACTTCCTCATGAGCGTGGGTGCGCGTGTGGAGGTGAATACTTGAGTTCCAGTCTCACTCCCACGCCTGCTATTCTTGTCACCATGTTCCCTGTCTACAGCTTGCAAGGACCAGCTGGCTGTTCCTTCAGCAATCAACATGACTGGCAAGAAACAATACAGTTGATGCAGTTGTCTTGTTATATATAACCCCGAACAGTCCTGAGATGCATAGGATGTTGCCATGTGAGTTCTCCAGATAAAGAACCATGTAGTTCTGTCTGCTGTAGCAGCAGCAAGCAGCTAAGTACCTCTGAGAAGATGGTTAGAAGCACAGCAACGAAGCAAAAGTCCATCCTTTGTTCTGTGGCCTCTGCAACTGGTAATCCGAAATATGTTGTTTCTCAACATGGGAAAGTTTTATTGTGGCTCAAAATTAATAGCAGCGTTGGCTGATTTAAACCAAATGACTTTAAAAACAAGCTACTGGGTTTTTTTAATGATTATTATTATTTTTAAGTCTGGCTGTTATTACTATTTTCCAATGCTCTTATTGGAGCAACAATGATGGTTTGAATTTAACCATTTTAACTTTAACAGTTTATTGGTGATTGTTCACTGTTAAACCAGTTACCCAGTGTCAGTTGCTTCTTTTCGATCATTTTATAGTACAAAAAATGACATTCACAAACAAATCTTTCAATTAATGTAACAGCTTGCTTTAAAGAAGCACTTTTTAAAGAACAATTATTATTTAAGCTAGTGGCCATAACATCTGAACTGCATTTTGCTTCTTTTCTGATTTAGCCCCATATTGGTGTAGTGCTATATATTAATACAATCTCACCCTCAAAACCTGGTTTAAACAAACAAACAAACAAACAAACACCCCAGGTTTTTGGGTTTTTTAAATGGTTTCCCCCCTACCCTCTTTCAAAAGTTCTATAGTTCGATGACAATCTACGACAACTCATTTTCTTATCATTCAAAGCATACCTTCAGTGAGAAGAATGTATTACAAAGTAAATTAATATATATAGCTGATTTTTATTATCTACAAATGCAACACCTGGTGTCTATATTTGGGGCTTAAGCTTTCAAGTTCTTTCACTACTTCCAGTATAATGGGAGTGTTAATTGTATCCTCAAAGGCTTTAAAACCAACAATTCAAATGTATAAATGTTTGTTGGAAACCATTAAGTTTGATGCCAGTGAAGTCAGAATTAAATGGAACAAACAGTTGGCCTGTGGAAACCTAAATAAATCAGCAAAGGGAAACTTTCCCTAGCCTATATTTTGTTATTTGTAGATGTGTACTCTTACATTCCTATGAAATGGAATTTAACTGATGGTCAGCATGGTGGAAGCTTGAAAGCTTTTACTGTAGCAAAAAGATTTATATTCCAAGGTTGGAAAGAAAAAATGTCTCTCATCAATCTTTCAATAGCAACAGGATCTTACTGCCTTAGCTGTGTATGAAGGCACAATTCACAGCTGCCAGCTTCAAGCAGATTTGTATATTTATATTGTTTTCCTGTGTGCCTTCAAGTTGTTTCTGGGGTTTTCTGGGGCTTGCCCAAGGTCAGATTTCCATGGCTGAGCAGGATTTCAAAACCTGGTTCCAAGTCGTAGTCCAACATTCAAACCTCTATGACATGTCAGCTCCCATATACATAGACAGTCAGTTTATAGTAATATATATGCATTTGTATTTTCTTTCTTCTTCCCTCCATGATCTCCATGGTTTTTTGGAGTTAATTTCACCCCCAAAAATTCAGTTTAATTAACATACATAGTACAAAAAGATGTATTTTTTTGGGACACAGTCTCTACAGTGGGCCCTTGGTATCTGCTGGGGTTTGGTTCCTGGGCCCCCAAAACCTGTGGATGCTCAAGTTCCATTATATATAGTAGCATAATAAAATGGTGTCTCTTAAATAAAATGCAAAACCAAGGTTTGCTTTTTGGAATTTTTAAAAAACATTTTCAAGCTAGGACTTGTTGAATCCATGGAAGCAGAATCTGCAGATACAGAGGACTGACTGTACTCCTGTTGGAAGGATGGATAACCAGAAGTACAAGAAACTGCAGACCAAATACTAGATGGAATAAAATTTCAATCTGATTTAAGTCCTAATTTGATGACTCGTACATGATTAAAGGTAAAGGTATTCCCCGCTGACTAGGTTGTCAAGTTGTGTAGGGGGCAGTGCTCATCTCCGTTACTAAGCCGAAGAGCCAGCGTTGTCAGAGACTACTCTGTGGTCATGTGGCTAGCATGACTGCACAGAACGCTGTTTACCTTCCCACTGAGAGGTGGTACCTATTTATCTACTTGCATTTGCATGCTTTTGAACTGCTAGGTTGGCAGAAGCTGGGACTGGTGAAAAGAGCTCACCCCATCATGCACCATCTGGGCCTTGAACAGCCAACCTACCAATCTTGCAATCAACAGTCAGCGTCTTAACCACTTGAGCCACCGCAGCCCTAATTACATGATTACTTTCAGATAAAAGCTATCACATCAGGACGGATATTAAAACAGTGTGCATTGTATTTTCATGTTGTTTTGAGCTTTCTGTAATACTATATACTAACATTTAACTCATTTTTGAATTTTCAGAATTAATTTTTATTACTGCTGCCATTCATCAAATCCTACTTGCTAGAAAGAACATGTTACACATGGAAAACTGATCTTCCTGCCTATGAAGCAGGAGCTTGGAAATATCATGTTATGAATAATATGTTCTGTTGCTGTTGATTTTTAAACAAAGGAGAAAGACTGCATTTTTATTTTTATTTTTTGCTTTTAGCTTAACAATAACCATGCTCATTCAATTTTCTGGCATAAGGAATGCCAGGTTTTTAGTAACTACTTCTACCCACATCTCCAATCTGTGATTGGAGATCACAGGTAAGATACTATTTAACAGTCAAAAGGTTGTCTGCAGCCTGACAGGTTGTGCATGTAAAGTTTAGGTGTGTTACCTGGTAAATTTTTCCATGCAACATAATTTCCAGGCCTAAATCCTCTGCCGCTGATAGCACTACAACTTTGGTGCAATGGATTTCTCCTCCCTTTCCTGCAGCTCTTGAAACCACCTGAAAGGGGTTCATGGTGCCCTGGATTGGCAAGATTTGGCAGGAAATAGGATTTTTGCATGCAATGGATAGACTGCCCATGAGGTCTTGAAAATGTAATGATTAACATAACTGTGAATGGGATGAACAGCCAGCATGGTATAGTGGCTTCAGTGCAGGACTAGGATACTGGAAGACTAGGATTTGAATCCCTGCTTGGCCATGGAAACCCACTGGGTAATTTTGGGCAAGCCACAATCTCTCAGCCTCAGAGGATTGCAAGGGCAATCCCCCAAAACAAATTGTGCCAAGAAAACCCCATCACAGGTTCACCTTAGGGTTACTGTAAGTCAGAAATGACTTGAAGGCATATAACAACAACAATAATGGGATGAATTAAGTATTTTCACTAACAACAACGAGCCAATTTTTGGAGTCCAAGAACAGTAAAACATTTTAATGCATATGTTCTAAATTGTACTTTGAACACATACATGATTTTGTCTCAGCAGGTGGTTAGTGTATATAAGCTATGAGCATTAAACATGCATAATTCCACTGTAACATTTCCTAAGATTTCTGAAATGTCTGGTTTCCTTGTATTCACATAAGTATGCAAGCAAAAAGATATTTATGGTAACAAAAACACAATTCTTTTAAAAAAGAGGATTTATATCCTACCCTTCCAATGTATACCTCATGCTCAAGATTGCTGAGGGTGAGGATGGGAATTATTGACTAGTACTGGTGAATTATCTCTGCAGACTTAATTCACTTGGGCATAGTGCTCTGTACAAAGAAATGTTGAAGCAAACATTTGCACACCAAGAACATTAAATTTGATGTTCTGAGTTCTGATGCTGTCCAATCTCCTTGATTTGAAGAACAGCCTCAGAAAACTGGAGTGGATCCAGAGTTTTATTCCAGTGATATGACAAGCTCTAAGGAGAATTCTGTTGAGAAACATCTTGCTAGTGGAATTGTTGGGAAAGAATTTTCACCAATTTCTCCCAATTCTGAAGCCCTTGAGTCACCCCCCTTGTTGTTTCAGAAGGTTCCTCAAACCTATGGTGCAGAATTTGAGGGACTGCAAGGTGAGAGAGACTGGTGAAAGAAACAAAATATCATTCCTGGATGCATTTTGGGAGAAGCTTCCAAGCAGTTTCTAGAAGATTCAAACTTTTTGTAGAATTATACAAGGCTTATTTGACCTGGCTGTTTCATTTCACATGTGGAGATTGTTGAACTACTCTTCTTTTTGGGGGCTTTAGGAACCTGTTTGTTCTTGCCATGCTGTTTCTGCATGTAGTATTGAATTTTCTGTTAAAGAAGTAATTTCCAGGAACACATCTCTTTTTATTAACTGAAGTATATCTCTATATATTTTAGCAAGTTCAGAACAAAAATGAGTGGCCAGTCTCTGTAAAGGGAAGTTAATTCTTCTCCTTCAGCGACAGATGGCAGTTTTGTGCCAATATCTGTGAATCAATTTTAGAATCATCACTCAAACAGTGCCTGCTAGTATTTGTGTCCCAAATATTTCTCAGGGAAAAACAACAAAACAAAAATACTAGATGGCCATCCTCATGGCACTTATCTTCCATCCCTGCATTATCCCTCTAAGGGGACCACTGAACAACCCAAATGAATGATAACATATGTTTGCCATCAGTTTCAAAGAAATTACTATTCAAGACTGAAGGACCCTTCTCATCACACCTCTCATCACACCACACATCATGGTTTCTCTCATCTCATCACACACAATATGTGGGGTCTCTTTTTGGCAATGTATTTCAAATTGGGAATATCTAATCCATGCAAAATGCTTGTCCTTCTCAAACCAATCCCTTTGTCACATATTTGACTTTCCCATGCCCACCTTTTCACACTAAAGAGTGCTCTCTAAGTGGACAATTTGATTGTTGATCAAATACAATGATGAAGGCTAAATATCTTACAGTCTTAAAGTTTTTGTTCTGGGAAAAAAACACAGCCCAAGGGGCATTTAAATTTCACCTGTATGCAAGTTCTGTGCACCCTTAATCATTTTCCTGGCATCATGGTTTAGTGCAAAAAATTTCTTTTGTGGCTTTCCCATGATATGCCAGGCCTAGCAGCAGAATTTTTATCGTTTGCCATTAAAACGCTCAGAAACAAGTCCTACAATGCATACAGGTTGCACTGAAATGTGTTAGCATTGATAAACTTTGTATTTGAAGCATTAGCATTAGTAAACTTTGTATTTGAAGTATTAGCATTACAGCAACACGCCCATTAATTTTAATTTTAAGTGCTTAAATGCTTCAAAAAGGAAATAGATTCTGAATAATTTGAATGCATTATGCAACAAAATACAAACAAGTGGAACTAAGGCAACTGCAACTGCAAGTGAGAAGATGACCACAAACCACAATTTTAAGACAGGGTTACTGAGAGCAGTAAGAGATCAATTAGAAGTTACAAGACATAACCAAGTGTTGGGAAGGATGTAAGATTGCTGGGGGAAAACACTGGAACCTGAGGCAACAGGTACGGTAGATGGCAGAAGTTCATAATCTCTCACAACAATATCACCAAAAGGACAAATATTCACTCACTGTCACAGGAATACAGGACTGCATTTCTTTTCATGAGGACAACACAATTAATATAGAGGGCAGCACTTGAGTCAGGGGTGGGGAACCCTTGTTGCTCAAGATATTGTAGACAATAATATCCATAATCCCTTTCCACTGGTCATGCCAGGTGCAGCTATGAGAGATGTAGGTGAAAGCATTTGGGAGGCCAAAGGTTCCCTACCTCTGATTTATCATGAATTTGTACAGAAAGTACTGTTTCTGGAACATCAGAATGAGATGCTTGTATGTCTGCTCCCTGACCCTTAACCACTTCACACACACACACTATTATGCATCTCGTTTTTACTAAGGCTCCCTTTCTCTTTGTCCATAGTTCTTGCATTCATGTAAACAAAGCACTATGGTGAACACTAACAATGAATATTCTATTAAAAGGATTTGAAAATAAATTGTAATTAAAAGGCACAAAGAATACCATGGTATCACTGTACCACTGTTCAGTCAGAAGCAAACCCACTAAGGAGGCAGGGAGGTAGGAATTTACCACCCTTTATCAAATTTGCCTTTACAGTTGAAGTCTGCAAGGCTTATTTTCCTATAAGACTTTTATTTTAATTTATTTTAAAAGTGGCACTTTCTGTATTTACTACACATATCCCCAAACTGTAATCTTACTAGCAAATACACTTCAAGCCTACTGATTATGGTAAATGGTGAATATTGGTAAAAATGTGGTAATTTTGCGCAGATAATAATTAAGAGGATATTAACACAACTACCAAAGGATTACAATCATTAAAGAGTATATCTACATAAACTGTCGAGCACACACTTTCATTAAATTGGCAGGATCTGTTTTAGCACAATCTAACAAATGCAGAAGTGATTTCTAGAAAAAGCATGGATGGGCAGAAGGGACATATTGGAACTGAGTAGAACATTTATGTGAGCCCTTGGCCCTGCATCTTGAAACACAAGGCATACTACAAGCTATTCAGTGACTTGGAACATATAACTCCAGTCATTGTTTGGAAAGCAGCACAATCCAAAATTTTATAGTTGGTTACTTTATAGCTGATAGTAATATGCAGGGTCTGCAAAGCCAGACTGTCCTAGTGGAAAACTTGCATTGACTAGATGATGGTGCATTCAATATGGATGTAAATCTCAGAGTATCATAGGGAGGCTGTGATACTAGGTATTTTTTTAAAAAAACATAAAGAGAAAAATATTGCAAAAAATCCAAGAGTACTAATATTTGACTAAAGAACCAGTTGGGAAGTGTAACATTTGCTAAACTTTAACAATGCTAATTTTTAAGTAACTTAATAACTTAATTCTGGAATTACAGATATAGATTTTTCAGTTTCCAAGATGACGTTATAGCTATTTGCTTCTAGAGGTTTATTTATTTGGGAATTTTGATTTTTTTTAAAGAAATGCTTATTTGCTATGTATTTAGGATGAGTCCACTTGGCTTATTGTAAAATACAAATGGCTGAGAATGTGCTGGTGTAAAGGTGCCCAATGTGGCCACCACAGTACAGTCAGTCCTGAATGTATTCTAAATGCAGAGGCAGATTTTTTAGACACTATTTAAAAATAGGCACACAATACTCTGGGGAATGTAGTACTGGGTTACAGGAAGGGGATGGTAGAAAGGGTCATGGTCTACCTCCATGCTAGTGTTGGGGTCAAGGTCATCACATTCTGACTCCTCTGAACTGTTTGTCTCCTTTTTGGCAGCATGGAGAAAAGAGAACAGAGTTATAATCAGTACAGAGATTAAAGACACAAGAACAACAGAGAAATGGAGAGCAACATAGATACATGTGCTGGTAACTAAAATGCTTTCCAACAGAAAAGCACTAGGAAGCAAGCAAAAGACTCTGACACACAACAAAAAGGATAGCAATCTTGAAATTATTTGGTTGGGGCAGAAAATTAAAATACAGTAATGGAAGCAGCAGTATGAAATGCTACCTCTGCTACACCAACTCCCCAATTTGCCAAGGCCCTCTAAGATACCACAGCAATCCTTCAATACATTTGTCAATCCAGTACATTTAATAGCCTAACAAGAGCATTTTCAAACGGGGATTTTTGAAGGAGTTCAATCTCCCAGGGGCACAATATTTTAGAATTTGAACTGTGTGACATTTCAATACATTTGTCAATCCTTTAAAATTTTATGTGGTTCATAAACTTCAAACAGCTTAAACAGAAATGCAATTTGAAGTTTCCAATTGCAGAATTCTAAATGAACACCCACCTTGGTATTTTGTTTCTGTGTTGGCATTCCTTGTCCCCAAGTTAAAGAAACAATAAGAGCACAGCAGAAGGTAGCACACTTGCCATGGCATTCAAATACATCCTTCCTCTAGGCACTGAACTAATTCTTATGGTACTGATGGCCATTTGGGTATGATGATGGCAACAAGACTCAGTCCAGGAATCCGAAAATCCACCCCACCTCACCCCATCCCCAAATTAGCATTCTTCCTGTTACCAGGGCTCATTACCCATTTTGTCACTATGCACACAAACACAGCAGCACTTCAGACACACTTCTGGATGTGAGGCTCCTTCTACAATAGTGATTTTTTTTATCCCATGTAAGTTTAGTTCACTTGCTGGTGTGAATCACAGCAAAGCATGGAGAAATCACATTTTGGAGCACATCTTTCAGAATCAGCTAACCAACATCAGCATGGGTATATTTGGTAACCGTATTAAAAAATAAATAAATCACTTCTTAAGGTTCTGCAAAGCCTTAACTGTAAAAGCAGCTTCATTTATATACCACTTCATACCATGCTATGGGGTATCTAAGCGGTTTACAAGTGTAAGCTCATTGCCCCCCAACAGTTGGGTACTCATTTTAGCGACCTCAGAAGGATACAGGCCTGAGTCAAGCCTGAGCCCTGGCTAGTATTGAACTCACAACCTTGTGGTCTATGAGTGAGTGGCTGCAGTACAGGCATTTAACCACTGCGCCACCAGGGCTCCTCTGTACTATGAGGCTTGTGTATAAAGGAAGCAGGTAGGAGGAATATAACATGATCTCTGATCAAAACTTCAAGAGCTATGCTAATGATTTTTCAAAAATTAGGAAGTGTGTATTCATTTTTTGAAGACAATCAGGTGCCAAGAGATTCTTTTACAGAAGTAAAAACACCAACAAAGTACCTTCTGGCAAATTAGAGATTAATGGGCTAAGATCTTGTGAAGTGAATGAGTCTACTTCATTGGTTCTCAAATGCCCCCAGAGGCATGCGAGAGTTGCTCAAGATTTGAAGATCCTGATCCTGATCCCTCCTCCCCCTCTTCTTCCCAAAATTTGTATACATAAAATTTACACACACATTGAGTTAAATATTGAGTTTACTTAAATACAACTGTTCTAATTTGAACAATGTTATTTCCTTATAAAATGTTAAAATATGAATATACATGAATGTGCAAATGAAAATATGCACAAGAAAGAAACAACATATTTTCATTCATATACTACATCAAGTGGGGGGGGGCAACATTCACATGTAGGTGCAAGGGTTTTTTGTTTTGTTTTTTACAATGGTAAAATTTTTTGAGTACCACTGGTCTACTTAGATGCATGAAGGGATATCCTGAGCTGCAGGTAGATAACTCATACTTGGGAATCTAGGAGTAAACTGAAGTATTGTAAAAATGTAATTTAGAAGATAACAAAGAGTATGACAACTATATTATTAACAGCAGCCATTACCAAGACTTGGTTGTTTTTTTCCAAAACTGGCACATCATTAGAGTAACTAAGAAAGAATATTCCAATAGGACAAAGGTATATGTACTACACAGGAATGGGAACTGTATAATATTAATCAACAGTAAACTTTCAACTTTTATCATAATTTTGATATATGCTGGTATTGAGTATTAATATTTATAACCCTAGAACTATATGTTCAATCTTATTTTGAGTTCCAGAAACGAATATATTTGCTACAAGAGATCAGCAAGATGTTAATAATCAGGAGGACTATCATTTATTTGGCATGTATATTTGTATTATTAAATGGTCAAGACATCATAACTCAGTTAGTATGTTTGTACCATATCCTAACTATTATATTTGAAATGTGATTTAAGATCACAAATTGTATGCAATGAAAAATGTTACAATAAATAATTTTAATGATGCATAATATTTACCTGTGAATAAGGATTCCCTTGTTCCATGGAATTTTTGTAATAAATGTACTGGTTTCCCAGTAAAGAACTATACAAGATTAAAAACTGAAAGCAATAGAGATGTTAGGGTGTCAAGATTGTAAAGGAGAATGGTGTTCCTTTACGTTCAAAACAGAAGAAGGCAAAGTGCAGTGCTGGGCTACAATGTTGTGTGCCTTCAAGTCATTTCTGACTTATGGTGACTCT
>CM034701.1:143020310-143060186 GCA_020142125.1 Phrynosoma platyrhinos | reverse complement strand
CTGCTCCCAGGGAATCCAACACAGCACTTACTTTATGCTTCCGTCGTTATTATCTGTAGCTGACTTAGTGAGGGGAGCCAAGATATTCCCTGGGATCCATCCTTCTGCTGCTGGTGAATGGTCGTTGGCAGGCTGGTACACAAGGAACATGTTCTGCTGGTTAATGGCAAGTACTTGGACCACCTCACCCTGGTTGACACAGATTTCATTCTCCTTCAGTGCATAGTAATCTTTGATGACCACCATAGAAGAGGTCCCATTGCACCCGCCCAAATCATTCTAAGAAGACATTGAAAGCAACAGCGACAAGTTACCTCTGGCACAATGATACATCATATATCACATTCAAGTCTGCCAAGGACTTACTAGGCATCTCAGAGCCCCCCTGCAAAGACAAGTTAGTGCATTGCTAACAGAGATGGACAAACTCTTCATATAGCATGAATTTTCCTGATCATCATATGAAGTGGGTTTTAGTTGACAAAAGGTTATGATATAATAAAAGTGCTAAAATTTATAATGCCACAGGACTCTTTTTAAAAGAAACAATTGTGCTGCGTTCTCTTTACTGAATGGGACTGACAAATTAATGTCAACTAATTAGCAGAGTGAGCAATGGGACACAGACCATTGTCTGACCATGGACACTGCTGAAATAATGGTGTTTGGGGACAGAATAGACTATACTAATTTCAGATAATGTTTCTGATGGGCTCTTTTGTAAATCATTGGCAGGGGGAAAGGAAGAAGATAAAGTACAAATGTATCAGCTTATATTGGTCTGAACTAAAAGAGGAAAATATCTGCATTTTATGTCACAGAGTAAGTGTCAGATTTTTTTTTTTAAAAAAAAAGTTGTGAAGCTCCTCCCTCGCTGGTGCACTGATGAAATTTCATAGGAACATGGCAAGTCTGGTAAGGGAAGTGGGATAGGTGAAATCTCAAAAACTGCCTGTGGATACTGTCTTGTTGCCCAACTGTATTTATTGTTTGAAAAAATTCCACACATCTTAAAAAATAGGCATAACATGATGAGATACAATGGTTTCACATGTATGGTTTCTAAAGTAAGTAAGCAAAAGGAAAGCAATTCTAGAGAAGAGGTTAGTGTGGAAATAATTCACTCCTCTACGTATCATTTTGTAAAGCAGGACCCAAAAAGGAGAATGGCATTGTAATTCACTATATATGATCGGGGACATGACGGGAAGGCACCAAGCGCTATAGGTAAACAGAACTACACTGCTACTCTTCTTACTGTTTCTCAGACAAATGATCTTGTAAAGTCCAACCTGACAGAAACCACAGGTATTTATAATTTTGACCTAGAATTACTGAAAAGAAATTCTGAAGTATTATGTGTCATGTATGCTTGTTTGTAATCTTTCAAACAGATTTAAGTGTTAATCCATGTTTGCTCTACCAACCTGAGATAAAGTACTTGTTTCATGCAAATGCAGGTATCAGAGCCCCAACAGTTAATGTGAATTTTGAATACTCTGGCTAAAAATGGAGTGAGTGGTGATTTTCAGGGGAAAACACCTTTGAATTCAACAATCCTTTACTCATTTCTTCTCAGTTTTAGATCACTGCTTCTTCCTACCTATTTTTAAAAACCATCAGGGTTTCACTGGATAGCCCTTGTCTCTTCCAACTCTATGAATCTATGATTCTATGATTCATCGCACACATATAATTTATGCCTGGCTTCCTATAGACAAATGGAGGATAAAGAAAATCTGCAAATGTTGTCTACTGACTTGATTCCAGCTTTTGTTTTCAATTGCACCATACAGATCCTCCACAGGGGAAATAAAGACCATTGTTGTTGGGATCAGCAATTACCACTTATATATTGAATCACAAGAACAGACACCTGATCCACTGTACAGGTCAGTAGGTACACAAATTTAAAATAATGATACTGATAACAAAGTACCAGGAAAGACAGTCTGAAGTCCAAAACAAAAAATTACACACCTTGCTTTGTTCATATTTGTCCCCAGTCTGGTGCGGCTCATGTCCTGTGCTGCCATTAGAGGTAGATATCTTCAGAGGTGGAAGAGATGGGTTACGCATAGTAGTCTTCAAAGGTTTATCAGACCCAACGGGACCTGAGGAATAGGGTCTGGTGATGGGCTGGGGTACCCTGCTGGCTTGTGGTCTCATTACAGATGAGCTGCTGCTTTCTTTGCGTTGATACTCTATGGGAGACTGTAGTGCTGGAGCAGAATATAACAATTGGTTTGGGCAACATTGCAAATTTATGTCCTCATGTGAGGGACACTAAGTTCACCATTATTCAAACAAAACGTATTATACAGGAGGGCATTCTTAAATACATTTTTTTCAAAAAGCTACAGAACAGGAAGTCACTGAAAATTCTTGTGATGAAGAGAGAGGGAACAAATGTTAGGAACTGTTATTTGAGCAAATACAGTGCCACATCCAGTCTGCAGCCTTGGACCTTTCAGAACTCAGTGTAACAACTGCCAACTCCCACAGTGGAGCAATGGCATAGTCTGGAATAGTAATGCTTCTCTAAACTTTAAAAAAAATTTCTCTGCTTCCACTTGAACTTGCACAGAAGCCCCTACTACTCCTCTTTTTCTTAAAGCTAATCAAGTTGTATGTATATGGGACAGCCCCCTGCAAAATTCCAGCTTTTCAACAAGAACAAAAGGAGAAGTACCACTTCCAAAAGCAGTTCCTTTGCATGCCCACCCACTTGCACATATTTACAGGTTTATACTACAAAAAAAAAAAAAAAATGATGTTACAGTAAAATACCTCATCCTTTCTCCAGGATGCAAGTATTGGCCAGAAATGGAAAAAATAATATAATGTGGAGAGATTAATATTCAGTGTCTCATTAACCCCATATTGTTCATAAATTTGAATTTCTGAACAATACCTCTCTCTAAGCAGAGAAAAGGGTATCATTGACATTTTATCACTGGATGATGAGATAAGTAGTGTGGAAGAGATGCTGAAAGAAGACATTGGTAAAAGGGGTAAAGTGATCACTGGTAAAATGCTCATGTTGCAGACATAATTATGAGAAAAACATCCAATAATACATGTACAACATAAGCATTTTACCCCTTCTCATTTTACTACTTTTACCAATATCTTCTTTCTGCATCTTTTCCACACCACTTGAGAGGAAAACAAAATTAATTTCATTCAGTATATTCAGTACAATACTTTTTTGCAAGCCTTTAAATAGTAAAAAGACCTTCAAGATGGGATTAGACGTGGTGCTGCAGCAAAGGGTACCTTATAAGCCTATGCACACTTCCTTGGATTTCTAAATAAATCTAAAAGTGGGACAAAATGCCCCATACTACCTGGCAGTTACCTTGTTGGATAGTGATAAGTTCATTCTAGGTAACTGGTTGTTTATACTCCTTTACACTGTTTTAAATAGGGATAGTTGTTGATATAAAATTTATACCATCCTAATCTCTACAGATAGTTCAATATCAGATGAGGCTTGGCTAAATTACTTTTGAGAGGAAAAAAGGGGGAGGGAGAGTATTTCAGCTTTAAAACAACAACAACTGCTACACTGAATTTCTTTTCAATACACATGGATCTTCCTCTTGTCACATTCCACGTAGATAGAAGGAGGCAACAGGTCTGGATCCATAATAGATATGGAGAAGGCCTACAAAAGTGGTACCACTTTTTTTGGATGATACCCCTAGAAATGAGGTTTCATACACAGTAAAGTTGCAGTTAAAGCTCACCACAAATACTTTGTGCTTTAGAGCAAGTTACAGAGATGAAGTACCTACCATTTAAAAAGTCCCTCTGTGTGTCCAACACTTGATTGATATCCTGTATCCATGCTTGCTGGATTTCAGGATTGGCAGCCTGCAAGACAAGTCTTTCTGATGTTTCCCGACTCATGAGAGCAAACTTGCAAGGATCATTGTCCACATTTTCTTCTAGGATTAGGTATGTCATCTGAAAGCATTCAGAAAAAAAGTCTACTGCGAGCTCACAGGGGACAAGGATCAAGGATCAATTTGAGGTCACTCATACAGCAGGAAAGCCCCACCACAACAGTTCAGCAACAGTAAGTTTGCCTCTCCAGATAAGGAATTCTCTCAGAGTATCATCTCAGAAAATAATATTTAGCTTTCAGTTTTGTTCTTCAACTACTTTGCCAAGTATCTTTAATAACTGCTGAATTATCCTTGAATTACTGCTTTCTTTAAAAGGCAATGCTGTTACAGAGAGCTCTGTTACTAATTAGCAAAACATGAATAGCTGTGCATCAAGGTCTTCCAGAAATTGCTTTTGGAGCATTTCACCAGAACACTGTGCTTCTCTAAGAGGTAGAGTATAACATGAATTGCTCAAGCACTACGCTTATTGATTCTTTTATTTGGCAGAATTTTTAGCTTGTTTAGCTCTCTGTCCATATATTTTACAGGAGTGTTTCAATAGCCTCTTTATACAACACTCTTATAGCTTTGCTGTTTTAAGTGGGTAAATGAGTAGACATGGGTACAGAAAAAGGTTGTGCCCCTACTTTACTTCATCTCCTCTCCCAAATGCTTTTTCCCAAAGTGGCTTTTCATGCACATCTAGAGAGCCACAGGACTAATTACACACATATTTGCATGTACCAGGAAGTTCAACTCTTCAATGCTTTCCAATTTGTATCTTATCAAATAACCATTTGTAGTTCCCCCACCATCTACCCATGCAATTGCACAAGTACACATGCAGGAACCTGTACACAATACAAACATACACAGGCTGCATTCCCATTGCAGAAATATCCTGTTTGATACTGCTTTAACTGTAATGGCTCAATACTATGGAATTATGGGAACCGTAGTTTGTTGTCAGAGTCTACAAACTACAACAAACTATATTTCCCAAGATTCTATATCATTGAGCCATGGCAGTTAAAGCAGTGTCAAACAGGGTTATTTCTGCAGTGCAGATGCAGCCATAGTTCTTCCTCTAGTTAATCACTGCTGAAGTTGCAACAGAAAATAGGAAGCTTCTTCCTACAGGGCAGATGCTTGGTTTATCTAGCCTAGTACAGTCATCTCTGACTGGTAGTGTCAGAGCCCTTTCAAAGTTTCACACAGGATTCTTTCCCAGCTCTGCCTAGGGATCTCTGACATTGTCTTGTGGTCACCCATTCCAGTATTAAAAAGAAAGTGCAGAAGATATCTACACATGCTCAGAATGGTGTGGTGTTTTTTTCACATTAGAGAATGGCATGACAAAATCATAGGACTGAAAGAGATTAATGGGCCTATTTTCTCCTACCCTCCTGCAATAAAGCAGGGGAAACCTACTTCATTACACAATATGTAATAAATGAAGGGCAGGAACAAAAGTGAACAATAAATGATGGAAGGAAATATGTCTTGTTTTCTAAAAACCATCACAGATCGTTAGTAATTTCTTACCTTGATGCTTCGCTTAAATAAGTACCCAGGAGTAAGGGAGCCTTTCCTAAGTAGTTCACTAAAGATGACTATTTGCTCAAAGAGAAAAACTCTACGCTCTTTTGGCCGAGACAGCCCTCCAGAATCCTGTTCTGTTACATAGAACGTATCCTGCTGCAGTAACTTCCCCTGGGCTGCCAGTTTGCCCTAAAACAGATACGAAATACATAATATGAGTATATATAATATGAGAAAAGGAAAGACATTTATTTATTCAGCTTATTGGTTGTCATGTAGCAAATTGCTTTTATGGAGACACACATAAATAGAGACAAAATTCCAACTAAAAACTAATGATGTCTTCATAAATAAAATCAGCATCAAAGAGCAGCATAAGAAATAATTTAAAACCAGATGAGACTAGGACTTAACAGGCAGAAACCACTAAAAGGTTTCACAGAGCTAAAATGACTTTGAGATAAAAACCAGGCAACAAGAATATACGGCCATTTTAAAAGCCTACAAGAATAAAGAGATTTTCACCAGGTACTGAATGATATTCACTGATGTGCCAGGTGAACCTCTACAGGGAGGGAGTTCAGAAATAGGAAGCTATCACTGAAAGGTCCTGTCTGTGAGTGGCAAACATGGCACCTTTGTGAGGGCCTCTAATGATAATTTCAGAGTATGTATGGAAAAGGAAAGTCCTTGAGATACTGTGCTCTAAGCTTTGAAAACATCCATCAAGCTTAGCATATTATCAGATGTTTTGGTGTGTGTGGGTGTTATTAGTGTTTGTTCATGAGTTAAGATTCATTGTTGCATGACATTCAGTAATATATGGTCATGCAGACATACTGATCTTGCCCTATACTTGAACATGCACATGGAATTATGTAAGGTGTAATATACAATTATATCTTCATATTTTTGATCCCTCCCTATCCTCTTCATAAAAAAACAAAACAAAACAGAAGGACCAAAGAATTTACATTTATTTCACAGCACACTATGTTTTACATGTGATGAGAACTTGTGTCAAAAACTCCACCTACATTTAAGATGTTCACACAATTGAGTTTGCCAAGCAAGTGTCTATGTCTTGTTTTATTCAAAATGGATGTCAATATTAATTTTTCCTCATGGGGTTATATTGTTCAATAATAAAATGTTCCATAAAATACAGCAATTTGAATACTATGTAGATTCTACATTTACATCAAGGCATCCAGGTTTCAATGCACAGAAACCCATGATGATGTCTATAAGAAAAAAGGGTAACAGGCCAACAGCACAATAGTCTTCTTGATAGATGGAATTGGGTGTTGAAGATAATGACAGAGAATGGACAATTTTTATTTAAGACGAGGATTTTTGTGAGATAAAGCAGTGTGTTTGTCTTTACAGATGTGTATTACAAATTCAGAACCAAGCACATCCTCCTTGAGCAATATTCAAATAAGAAAAAAATTAATAGTGATTTAAGCATACACACACATCCACACCACATTTTTAGGGAAGACAGACTCAGACGTTTTTAAAATGCACTGTTTGGGGCATGGCTGTTTGGGTTAACAGCTTGGGCTAACTTGTCTATTAACATTCAGAAAGGTGGGATATAAATAAAATAAATAAATATAAAATAAATAAGCTAGTATGAATATTTACCTCAAAACCCTGAAGACGGCCCAAGTTCATCATGTCATTGCAGCGTTTAGGAACAAGGCACATCAACTCGACAGCTTTCTGTCAGAGAGAGAGAGAGAGAAAGAGAAAGAGAAAAAAGTGGTGGGTCACAATAAAATTAAAGTCATTATGGAGTTAATTAATAATCAGAATTTAAAACAAAACAGAAAAAAATACAATAGATAAAAACATACCTCTATTTCTGAACACTCCAGTCCAGCCTTTTCACTATATTTTAAAAAGTCCTATAGGAAAAGAAAATGCACCTATAAAAATGATTGATTAGAACAGGGGTAGGCAACCTTTCCCCTTTAAGGGCCGAGGGACTTCAGCTCCCAGAATTCCAGGAGCTATTGGCCAACATGGGACTATTGGCCAACATGGCTGAGGCTTCTGGGAGCTGAAGTCCCTTGGCCCTTAAAGGGGAAAGGTTGCCTACCCCTGGATTAGAATGTACCTTAAATTTACATGTATTGCCTGCTTCCAACTCTTATGAATCTGTGAGTCTATTCTGTGAATCTCTGCACTGGCAGGGATGGATTAGATAGACTTTGGCATTCCTTCCAAACCTATGAGTCTAAATACTGAACCAGCTCCTTAGAGTTCACCACTGCAATGAAAATTCAAACTGCACTTTCCCAAGTATTTGGGTTTACCTTATGGTATGTCATCTTTATTTTATTAAAATAATTCTCTCACATAATTTCTCACAAGACCTTAGGGTGGTATATACGTAAATCAATTTAAACAGTCAAAAACAGTACAGAATTTAAAATAAAAACAATGAAAACAGACTAAAACATATTAAAACAGAATTCAGAGACACAGGGCCTTTGCAGACTGCTAGAAAATTGAGTCCACTTTAAGGGTTAGGGTTAGGGAATCATGGGAACTGTATTTTATTATGGCATCAGAGCTCTCTGACAGAGAAGGCTCAATGTCTCAGGAAAAAAAAACAATTCCCATGATTCCCTAGCACTGAGCCAGGGCAAATAAAGTGGACTCAATTTGCACTATTTCTGGCAGTCTGCAAAGGCCCACAGTCGTGTTAGTCTGGAATATCAGTATGCAAGGGGACCTTGTAGCATCTTTGAGACTAACTATGTAGAAGTTGTAGCATAAGCTTTCATAGACTTGGTCTACTTCCTCAGATGTAAATTAAAATAATTTGCTATATATTAAAACAATTTGCCAAGTTTTAACTTGGTGACAAAATGAAGCCAACAAGACCACTACCAAACAGGCTCCTAAGGGGAGGGCATTCCACAAATGGGGTGCCACAGCAGAGAAGGCCCTCTCCCCCAATATTCTGCTCCCATGGTGGGAGACAGAGGAGGGCCCCTCTAGCTGACTGTAATCCTTGGGCAGGTGTACACATCAAGTATCCAGTCCCAAGCCATGTAGGGTGTTCAATGTCATCATTAGCCCCTCGAATTCAGCCCTGTAGCACACTGGGAACCAGGGCAATTGTCTCTAGACTGGTATTGTCTGCTTTCTATGTGTCATTCTTGTCAGCAATGCTGCTATAGCATTTTGCATTACTATGCCTTCCAAACTTTTCCTTGTCTTCAGGGGTAGCTCCATATAAGGCAAAATTATGCCAAAAGCTTTGATGCAGTATGAGAAAAAAAAAACAAGTAAAACCCAAGTGAACAATCCTAGGTCATGTTTTTGCTAGACATACACTAATGGTATTATATTTCACCTTTAGCAGCAGCTGATACTTGGTTATTCTTTGAATGGGTTTGATTAAGAAGTCACTGAGAGATAGCCGCTGGTTTATTTCTTGCTGTATCTCCTAGAAAATGAAAGCCAGCAATATCAGTGTTATAATGAGAAAAATATATTTATATTCTGCCTTTGACAAACTCAGGTTGGCCCCAGGTGGCAGGCATAAACCTCCTTTTAATCCTTCTTATTTGCATGTATACACTTTACTGATCAGGTAAGACACATATCAAATTAATGGATTTGATACAATAGCAAAGTAAAGGCAACTGGCATGGGAGCTTATTAGCCATAAATTAACAAGGAGTCAGCAGCAAGAAGGAATTGCTAAATATGATGCTGATATTACAGAAAAAGAAGGAGAGAAGGGTGAAAAGATAACAATCCAAGAAAGGAGATCTTGGGTGACAAACAGTGACAGGAAAATACACATATAAACATGAGAGGAGAGAAGCCATTCTGCAGATGTCATGTTTAATCTACAGCATGAATGAAGTATCCTGTGAAGAAGGCCAAATCTTACCTCAAAATACGGACCACATTCTGCTACTATATATTCAGATTTTGGTTTGTTTTGACAGTACACCACATACATGTGTAATCGCCTCTCCTGTGAAAACAAAATTTACACAACTGTTTTAGATTAAGGCCAACTACAACTTTTACCATTGCATGAAGAGCAATAACAAACAAATTTAACTGTTCCCATCATCACAAAAGGAATTAATCCCATCAGCAGAAAGGGCTTGGAGAGTATGTGCATTTTCTGATTCCATTCTGCCTTGTTTACTGCCATCAGAAGACTGGGAAACAACCATCAACTGTTGATATTGTTATTATGTGCTTTCATGTCATTTCTGAGTTGTGGCAACCCTATCATGGGGTTTTCTTGGTAAGATTTATTCAGAGGAGGTTTGACTTTGTCTTTCTCTGAGGCTGAAAGAGTGTGACTTGCCCAAGGTCACCTAGTGGGTTTCCATGGTTGTGCAGGGATTTGAACTCTGGTCTCCAGAGCTATAGTCCAATGCTCAAACCACTACACTAATCTGTCTCTCTATTAACCTACTACTATCAGGACACAAAGAAAGCAGAAAAGAGTAAAGTCCACATATGAGCCTGGCAAAATCATTTCGTGGAAGATAGTGTTATCAGCTGGAACTAGCATCACTATTTATTACACGTGCACTTACACAGTGTTATGGCCTGAGGGAAATCAGGACATTGTGATCTATGATATGATTCATATCCTTATTTTGTACCTTTTTAATGAGGATATAATAAAGACAGTGTAACAAGGATACATTTAAGAGCTGTTTTCATAATAGACTAACATGGGACTCACATGTTTGATGAAGAGCTGTGCTAAACGGTCATGTTCCTGAAGGCACTTTTCCAGTTCAGCAAGAAAAAAACTGTAATGAAGAAAAAAGTAGGCAATTAGGAGAATGTGCCCCAGAATCTTCTTGTGAATCATAACTATTCCATAGCAGACTGAAGCAGTATGGGAAGTGCTTTCTGGGGCTAAGTTCACTGCTGCATCATTTTCAATATAAAGGATCCATTGGAAGATCTGTAGCAAATGAACAGCCACATGTATAGATAAGCCTGCTAACAATGAACTGTTAAATGTAACTAGTTTCAGAGTGGTCCATTTCAGAGTAGACATGATGTTGGCTAGATGGTTGTAAGAGATACATGTTGAAACCTAATAGATGTTCAGAATGATCTATTGTAGTGAATGAAACTATAGTAGCAGCTCCCAAATCATGGGGGATACATTCCAGGACACACACACCCTGTGTGAAAATGGCGGCTCGCAAATATTTGAGCCCCATTGAAAATAATGGTGAGGGGGCATGGCACCATTTTATCCCTCCCTGCTTGTCCCTCCCATGAAGAGCGAGACTGCGGACTTGAAATCCACGAATGGGGAGGGACAACTGCACCTTGAATGATTTGAATGGTCACTTGATTTGATTATGCTACTTGTGAGGAGTAAGAGGAAAGAGAAGTGGTTCAAGCCATATAAAATATAGCAAACAGAGAAGATTTGTGGATTTTAGGAAGAGTCATTTAAAACTGTCTACAAACTCACTCTTTGTGCCAGTCATATATCTGGTGAATGTTTCCAAATACAATCTTGTCTTTTCCTTTCATGTCATCAGGAACACCTTTTTCTTCTATTCTTTTCATGAATCCCTTTAAGCAGAAAATCAATAATGATATTAATCAATGATCTTGACTTTTTAATTAAGAAAGAATTGACTACATGCTGTAATAACTGGGATTTTAAAAAATCCTGAACATACTGGTTGCCGCGAACTTCTTCTATTTGACACAAAGTTCACATTTTCTTTTTTCTTTTTTCACTTTAGGGCTATACCCCATGTCCAAATGAGACTTAAATATTTGTTTTCACTCTCTTTCTCACTCTCTCTAACACACAGCAAGCTAGCAACTAGTCTCATTGAGTTTTGGAGCTTTTAGGCTTTTTAATTTCTTCCCTTTTCCCAGAGGACAGATGAAGTTATCCATTTTTCATTCCCAAAGAACAAAGGTTACAGTGTTACTGAATTGCTATTCAGTCTGAGAAGTCATAATGAGAATATATCCAATCTAATTTGTTTTAACTCACCTCCACCACAGTTCCTAAGTCTTTGACGTAGTCTTTCTCTGTCTGTACTAGTTCATTTAGAACAAACCTAGAATTCCAAACAGATGTATATTGTAGCAGTCAGGCACAGATGTCCAGGAGCTTCTTCTTTTCACTAGAATATTACTTATGCAATTGAATTTCTTGCTAGACCTCAAAATATTTAGATACAATTCATAGGTGGCCTTTCAACTAGGCACTGACCAAATCTAGACTGATGTCAGAGTAGGGTAATATCAGGGCAATTCTGATTGATTAAAATAGGTACTTTTTTATACTGCAACGAGTTCTTCTATTGTCAGTTTAATCTAGTTTTAAGGGGTGGGAGGGTTAGGGTACAGGGATTGGTTGTTTTAACTTGTTCATGTTTTAATCATGCTGTAACCCGCCCCGATTGCCTAGCAGAGGGGCGGGCTATAAATAAAATTATCATCATCATCATCATCATCATCATCATCATCATCCTATTACCCTACAGACATGGGCTGGAGGAGAAAAAAAGATCATAATATGGTAAAAGATTATTCACAGCCAACATAATACCTATCTTCTTCAATTTCTAATCACATATATACACTCTAGTAAATTCAGCAGACTTACAGGTCTTACTTCTCTCTTTCCTCTCTCCCTCAATAACCCCAAACAGATGTTATTAAAAACGCTATCCACCGAGCATTACCAACATTACAAGTATAATTTTTAGATTCCTACTTGCAAATATAATGCAAGCAAGCAAATTAACTTACATTCTGCCTCTCATAGCTTTGGCTTTTTGTTCCTCTTCAAGGTTTCTTGAAGGAGGAGTTGAAGGTGTCACATTTTCATTCAAGCATCCAGTGGTATCTTTCAAGCTTCCTCGGTAGGAGCCTCCTTCTAAAGTCTTCAAAATAAGAAACAAAAACAAACAAACAAAGGGTTCAGTGGAAAGTATTAACTATAAAAATATTAAGTGTTGTAATGACCTTGTTTTTACATATTCTAACTCTGAAATCACTTGTGAGGAGAAAGAACCTTCCAATTTCCCCCCAAATGTACCCCACAGCCACCTTCATTTCCCTCTGCCCTGGCTAACTGAATGGGGATAGCAGAAGAAAACTGGTATCACTCAGCTCAGCACAATTCATGTACTAAAAACATCTCACCCATTCCAGACAAGTACTGCAGCATTTCCTCTGAATGTCTGGAAACTCCTAAACAGGATTGAATGTAAGATTAAAACTTCAATTGCACACACTTGCCTGGGAATAAATTCCACTAAACTCAACTGGTCTTACTTCTGAGTACATTGTATACAGTTATACTTCAAGTTATTTCTTTGCTGTGTCTTTGCATCTTATTTAGAAGTCTGCTGGGGAGTATATTTTTAGTCAAAGTAGGCTAGACTACAGCATTGGTCTGGATTATGCAACACTAAATGGTACCCAACTGATGTTTAAGGCACAGTTCATTTACATGTCTTATAGAGATACGCAAGACAACTGTGGCTGGAACCTTTCTTGGTGACTTAGGGCCTTTTCAGACTGCCAGATATAGTGCAAATTGAGTCTACTTTAATTGCCCTGACTCAGTGCTAGGGAATCATAGGAACTGTAGTTTATTGTGGCACCAGAGCTCTCTGACAGGGAAAGCTCAATGTCTCAGAAAAAAATACAATTCCCATGATTCCCTAGCACTGAGCCAGGGCAGTTAAAATGGACTCAATTTGCACTATTTCTAGTAGTCTGCAAAGGCCCTAACTCTGGTATAATACTTAATTACACCAGTGTAAGGGATATTTTGGAGGATGCACTGCATAGCACAGCAGGGGTGGGGAGAGCGATGAGAAACCTGCCCTGCCAACAATTCCTGAACTGCTCCAGAGGTGGAAGGAGAGCTGGAAGGAGACTCTCCCCTTTCAAGGCCACAACCATTGTATCCCTGCTGCTGAGTTGCCATTCACACCACTGACACCTATGCCAATACAGTTACATTGGCCAAACAGGACTGTGGGCTCCTTTTAAAATGTGTGTTATTATCCATTTGTGCAGAGAAACAAATTTTATGGTAGAAAAGAAGAAGAGAAACTGAGGTGTACCACACAGAAGCAGAGTGTAAATCTGCAATCTCCAACATCATTCCAAGCAAAAGAGGCTAAAATACATATGGTAAGATCCCCCCCCCCTTTTAAATGGATCTCACTTAATGTCAAAGAGTAAGTGACATTTCTCTAGATCCCCACCCCACAATGTAATGTAATACATCTTCAAGGAATTTATGTATTAATATACATACACATTAAATTTACACTTCGAGACACTACTTGTTTCACCTCAAAAGACTGTTGCTGTCCAATCTGGATTACACTTCTTGTTATGTTTTCAGCACACTACAGTTTCACTCTTGGGCTCACACCCCTGTTTGGAATGAGCACTTAAAACACAGTTTCCCCAGTTCAGGTGTCATGGGGAGCTATGGTTTAACAAGTCAGGATATCAGCATCAAAGCCAGGCACACAAAACCAAGAGAGGAGTGGAGCATGTTAAGCACAAGATTTGTTTTCAGTCTGATTAAATCATGCTTTATTGAACTGACACTACAAATCTTGAACAGGTTTAAGAGTGTGACCTTCTGCTCTGTAGTATGAGTTCTTAAAAATCCCCCCCCCCCAGCAAAGATAAGAGGGCATCTCTACCAAAGCTCAAAATGATGTGCTCTCACAGCAAGTTCACTCAACCCAAGAAAAGGTTATTTATAAAACTGAGGTAATGCAGTTCAGTCTTACATAAATTCTTTGGAGATGTCCCACTGACTTCATCTATGCTTGTTCCCTTACAAACATGCATAATAATGAAGCCTGATTCCACCATTTTAAAACAAATATGAATTTGTTATTATTGCTGTTCTCTTTACAGTATTGTTTCCACTTTATTTGTAAGCCAAATACCATGCTTACAGTTAGAGTGAAATAGTAAAGAGAAAATATGGCTTCATGAACATACTGAACATCAAATTCTACATTAAATTCTCCAACTATAGTTCTTCACTCTGGAAAAAAATACACAATTATAAATGAAGCAACAGGCATCACATACACTTGACAATACTACATTCTCATGACTGCAGCTTATGTCATCTTGCACTCACATGACACTGAATATGCTAAACTATTGTAATACGGGAACTATTTGTGCTGCAATCATACAGCTAGAGATCTACCAGGTAATCAACAGATGCTATCAACATCAAAACTGACAGAGGTATTTCCAAAACTTTTTATTTTATTTTAGTTACATTCTATCAATCAAACCAACATGAAAGCGACATGAGATTGTGGTTAGATATTCAGCATCTCTGCAGAATCAAGATGAGGAAAGCAAGGAGAATCAGCAATAGGACCCAATGCTGATTTATCATATTGCCCAGCCTGGATGTTTTTCCTCACAGGATCCCAAGACTCCACACTTACCAGCTTGCTTTTGACCAGTTTTTCTATTGCACTGACAAGATCCGCAGCAGTTGGGACATCAGAGGTGCTCTGTCGAGCAGCTAGCAAAGAGGAGGACTGCAAGACACCAGTTTGCAAAGGAACAGCAGGTTAGCAGGAATGAGAGGGTATTAGGAAAGCCAATAGGCTTAGCAGTTTGGGGTCACACATTAGGGTACAAGCAGGAAAAAACACAATAGGAACATGGAAAACTGAGAGGAAAGGTTATGACATACACAACATAGCGGCACTCAGCAGACTGGCAAAGCAGGACACCAGCTCTGAAATTGTGTTTAGAACATGCATCTGTATTGATTGGCTTTTTTTTTCCTCCTAAGGAAGAATTAGAATGGTAGTGTAGTTCTTTCTTGCATATCTTGAGATTTTAAAAATCTTTGCTCTAGCTCACAAATAATTAGTTCTAGGATTCTATAGTATCCTATAGCATACCTAAAACAGAGAGACACTCTTCTTTACTCTTGTTATTCTCATGCTTTTAATTTGAATAGCACAAGAGCAGCCAGGTTAGATTAAATCAGTGATTTGCACTGTATGTGAAAAAACAGATCTATGTGCCATTGGTAAATCCTGCTAGATGTTCAGCTCACTGCCAAAGATTAGAAATGAAAGACATTTAGAATGCTACTCCTCCCTAAAGCAATCTTTAGAAACATGAATAGGGAAGACAGATAAAATTATCAGCTGCAAACATCTTCAGAATTCCAGAACTGCCAAATGATAATTTACATAGATAAAACCTATACACCAAACACTTCAATTCAGGCTGTGTGCATTTCTGTGTGAAAAGGAAGGTAGGAAAGGTATGGCCATTTCTTCAGAGCCTTGGACTTCTCAAGAAAAGATTTTAAAAATCTTTATATGAATATATGGTCCATTTTTGCTTGCTATGTTGGGAGTCCCAACATTCGTTCAGTGCTAATGAAGATGCAGATGCAGTCAAGATGACCTGTGCTGGAATACTGGGCCCTAATCAAAGATTTCTTGCTCAGTGGGATAGGGCCATGGTTTTCCTGAATCTTGATTGCTCTAAGCCTTAGTAGTATTATGGATACTTTGACACTCCAACATCTCCTGTTCCTGTTTCTCCTATGTGGAAAGAGGTATAGAAATCCACACGAAGGTAACAAAATACTACTTGCACATTGGTACATGATCTATATAGAAGAGATGTGTCTTAAAAACCAATCTTCTTGGAATAGTATGTAGAGCTTAATTACTTCCACAGGTGTAGGCTTGTAGCCATTCCAAGGAGAGAAGAGCAAGAACTATTACCCATGAAAGAAATGTAGTGAAATTAATAAGTGAAATGACAGTAAAGATTATGCAGGTAGCTATCTCAATAAAGCAGACTATTGTCCAAGAGTCAGCTGGCACTGCCAGGTGAAGGCTTGTTAGGACCTGTTGCTGAGTGATCTATTATTATAGTTGCTTTATTCCAAGAATACCTACACTAGAAATTTTGTTGATATCCTCAAATAACTCATCTCTCACTTAGAGAAAATCAGCAACTCAAATTAAAATCTGTAATTTCATGGAACTAGAAAGGTTACTTCAGTAAAGAACACAATGATTATTTCCCTGAGGCCAGAGTCTTAAACATTACAATAAAAAGCTTTTAAAGGTAACAAAGAGTTGAATATCTTTCCAGGAACAAACTAAGGGCCTTTACAGACTGCCACAAATAATGCTACTTGAGGCCACTTTAACTGTCCTGGCTCAGTGCTAGGGAATAATGGGAATTGTATATTTTTTCTGGGATACTGAGCCTTCGCTGTCAGAGAGCGCTGATGCCACAATAAACTACAGGTCCCATGATTCCCTAGCACTGAGCCAGTAGAGTTAAAGTGGCCTCAAGCTGCATGACTTTTGGAAATTTGTAAAGGCCCATAGTAAATTCATCTTCACCTTGGAAAGCAACTGTTATGTATTTAAGCAAATTTACTGTATTCTTCTCCAAGACAGGTATCACCACAGCTTTTCTCCAGTCTTCCGATTACTTATATCAGGGGCTGCACCTGGCCCACTGAGGCCTGCTGACCGGCCCCTGCCACCGCGCGCATTGCAGCCGTCATTTTGTTTTCCAAAATGGCGGCTGCAACTCATTTGCACATGCGCAGTACTCCTGTGCATGTGCGAATGAGCTGCGTCTGCCATTTTAGAAAACAAAATGGCGGCCACGGCTCGTTTGCGCATGCGCAGAGTACTGTGCATGAGCAAATGAGTCGTAGCCGCCATTTTGGAAAACAAAATGGTGGCTGTGGCTCGCTCGTACATGCACAGTACTCCGGAAGTACTGTGAATGCGTAGTGGGGGTACACATACATGCGTAGTACTTTCGGAGTACTGTGCATGCACATGCGCGCAAGTGCGCACACCGCCATCCCCCCCGGCAGAAGACCCCAGGACCAGCAGACCGGGCCCATGTGAGTAAATCTTGCCGATCCCTGACTTATATAGTCAAGACTGTGCCACTGGGCACTTTTCTTCTGATGATAACACAACAAGTTACTAGATCACAGTTTTGAAATTTCAGTATTCAGCCTGAGACACTCTGCAAAATATGTAGGTCTCAGCCTTCATTCCAAAGTAAAGGCTGTGTGATACTCATTGTTTTTGCTGTCTTACATAGGTGGTTTTCTTTTGGTTACACCCAGCTGTGGGAAGTTGCAATTCACACTTGGTGTTTATGTAAGATGAAGGAGCACTTCTTTCTTCCCCAGTGGGAATATTTCTGTCACCCACCTCTTTCCATTACTTTTTGCTACATGGGGAAAAGGTATGAGTATTTATATTTATCTCTCACAAGCAAAAAAAAAAAAAAAAACTCATATGTATGAGTATGTGTGGGGTGTGTTAAGGAAATGACCTGCACAGAAACAGATAAGCTCCCCCCCGCCCAAAGCTACTCATCCAAATGCATTTCCTACATTTACTTTAGTGGGAGGAAACATATTTGGGAAAACCTTAACTTAGCTCATGGACAGAAGACATGTGCAGCTCCAGATGTGATTAGACCGCACTATACATATCTCCAGACAACATGGGAAAAGGTGAGGAATTATGGGAGTTTGTTCCACTTTCTGCATTTAAAGTTTAATTCTATAAATCTCTTTCATGCCCATTTTTCTTAACTTAGATGCATTTCAAAAAGACAGTTAACTCTGTAACACATACAACATTACATCTTATTTGCTGTGTGCCTGTGCCATACTGAAATGATAATGGCTATGAAATGCACAAATGAAATGACCAAACTGTATATATTCGGGAGGGTGGGTTTGGGCTTGGGAGGGTTATTGTGTGATTTTATTGCTGTAAGTTGCCCCGATTGCTTCAGTAAAGGGGCAGGATAAAAATAAATTTTATTCTTATTATTATATTATAGATGCCCTGCTGGTGCATTATATCTACTCTTAAGACAAAGTGAATTTGGACACAGCTATAATTTATGGCAGTGTTTCCCAGTCTTTAGTCCTCCAGATGTTTATGGTTTCAGCTCCCATAATTCCTGACTGTTGACCAAGTTGGGTGTGCCTTCTGGAATATAAGGTCCAAAACAAATGAGGGCCAAAGGTTGGGAATCACTGATTTAGAGTGTACATGTATTATTAAGCTGATTTGTATGCTCTACATTTCTGGTAAATTGGAACATGAAGATAATTCGGCTTGTTCCTTCCACATAGCAAGAAAGTTAGGTTAATGTGATTAATCACTGACATATGATGACTAGTCAAATGTGATGATGAAATAGAAATTCACTTGCAAGAGCAAACACCTATTTTGCACCTCTCAAGTCTGCTAACAGACTATTAATGAAAGAGAATGCCCTTTGCCTGTGCTATGCTTACAATGTGTTTTGTAGAGAAAAATGTACACAAAATCATATGCACATTTCATAAATGCATGTGACTTAAAATGTATAGATCCCAGAGTTTACAGAAATACACTTTAAAAATAATGAAGAGAATATGAACAAACCATATATATTTTTGGGCGGGGTGAGACGGGGTTGGGGGTGGAATGGCACAACAATATGTATAAAATTTCCTTCCAGGTAAAAACCTAGATGTCTCATTACTTGTTACAGAAATGGCACAAAACATGAGTGGAAAACTGAAACACAAAGACATACAGATTTTAACACACACATTGTCACAACAAGACATGAAAAAATAAGATGAGAGAAAGAAGAATATTCACCAGACTGCTTTTCCAGACCCTAGTTTTCTGTGGCCCTTGTGTTAAAAACATTTGCTAGATTCACCCAGTTTCCCCCCTGTAACACAGGTGGATCCAACATAAATATTATGCTAGAACAGCACAAATTGAGGCTGATGTTGTACAGCAGTGATTTTCAAACAATTTTTGGGAACACAGAGGTTCCTTGGATACTCATCAAAAGTTTCTTATTGAAAAGATCAATAATGGGACTGGTCTCCCCTTTCTTCACCATCACTACTGATCTCTTTTTGAACCTAATGATTGCAGGAGAAGCTTTTGGTATATTTCAGTGCTCACTCTTACTTCATAAAAGGAGATGGTGAAGTCTCTGGCCAGTGCTCCAGTGTGAAGCAAACATCCTCACTAGGATATATTAGGATACAGCTGTTTTCCAAGAACATAGCCATATTAATCTGCTGCAGGAAAAACAGTAAACAGTGCTGTGGTTGCAGTCCATGAAAGCTTACACAAAATAAAAGCTTGTTCATCTCTGATGTGCCACAAGACACTGTGTTTTTCTCCCACAGCTCATCTGTTTGAAAGCCACTGCCCCTACAGCAAAAGTATGAAATGCAAATGAATGAAGAAAAGCTACAGAAACAAGCAGGCTAGATCATGAATATTCTGGCTCGAGTAAAGGAGAGTAATATCCTTAGGCACTGTAAGAAGCTGGAATACACAGTGTCATTTTTTTCTGCAAAGAAAGTAAAAATTTATAGCAAAGTTCAATATATAATAGCCTAATGAAACATCATGCCCTGTTCCTTAAAACAAGCAGATTTTTTTTTAGAAGTTAAGTTATTTCAAGGGAAGGGAGAAAAAGCTCAGAGTCCCTACCATTTCATCTTGTGTAGGATCATTATCAAAAATCTTCATTGGTGGAGGGAGTGGTGTATGAGATTCTTCATCTGGTTCATCTTCACCCCAACCTTTCTTGCTCTTCTGAAAGCAACATAATTATCATTACAAATTGGAAAAAAGAAGTGTAATGACAAAACTTCTTCAGGTATCTTTGTAACTGTATGAGCCTTCAAGCTGCCTGTCAACAGATGATCCCATTAATTTCATAGTTTTTCTTAGGCAAGGAGTGCTTAGAGGCAGTTTTGTCAGTTTCCTCCTCAGAAATATAGTCCATAGCTTATTTTGTGCTGCATTCCCACTGTTGTGTCCTCTGCTCCATTTCCCTCAGGTTGAACACCCTTTTCCTTTTGTGAGAAGACTAAGGCAAAGAAGGTGTTGAGTAGTTCTGCCTTTTTGTTGGCCCCTGTTAGAATTTCTCCATCTTCTCTGCGCAACAGCCCTACCATGTCCTTCTTTTTTTTGCTACAAACATACCCCCCAAAAAACCCTTATTATTGTCCTTAACCCCTTTAGCAAGCCTGAGCTCATTCTGCGCTTTGGCTTTCCTGACTTTACCCCTACATGTGCTAGCTATTTGTATGATTTCCTCTTTAGTGATTTCGCCCCTTTTCCATTTCTTATACATCTCCAATTTAAAACTTAGTTCAGTTGAAAGTTCTTTTGTCATCCAACCTGTTTTTTTGAGACACCTCCCATTTTTCCTCCTCAATGGAACAGTTAGAAATTGTGCCTTCAGTATCTCCCTTTTGAGAAGCTCCCATCCATCCTAAACTCCCTACTCCTTTAGTATTCCTGACCACAGGATCACTCCCAGTGTTTCCCTAAGTTTATTGAAATCAGCTCTCCTAAAGTCTAGAATAAGTGTTTGACTATGTCTAGCTTCTCCTTTCCACTGTATAAGAAACTCCACGAGAACATGATCACTCCCATCTAAGGATCCCACCACTTGCATCCCATTGACCAGATAAAAAAAATCTGTTCTGAGGGGCCCTCTGTGGGGTGCCCTGGAAGGCTGACAGTGGTATAGTGGGACAAATAATCTACCACAGCTTCACACCCGCAAGGTCTGGCTCTGAGGATGGCAAACCAAAGAGGTGGCCAATTTTTGGTGACAGCACCAACCTCCAAAGATGCTATCTGATCCACCCTCTTGCAGTTGCACTTCTCTTCCTGCCTCAGACAGTGGGAGAACTTTGACTGTCACCAGTGGGAGATGCATGTGACTGTCACCAGTGGGAGATGCATGTGCTCCCACTAGTGATAGCCTGTGCTTTTGTGGAAATCTGAGAAAATTGCTGTTCCACCACCCACTTCCACCAGCAGGAATTCTCTGTGAGATCCCAGCTCCATTTGTGAACATAAGAAAACCTTTTGTTTCAAAAAAAGTAAGTCTGGATGTATACTGCTATGTGCAATTGAAAGTTTATAGTGAAAAAATTTAAAAATCCACCATCCACATACAGCATTACCAACAGCCTTTTAAAGCAATATGATGGTTTCATAATAAGACAGCCTTTAATCACAACATAAGCTCTTAAATTTTAGCTTAGAAATAGCTTCTTTGCTTAAAAGTGATTATCTAATGCAGGGGTAGGCAACCTTTTTGATCTGGGGGCCGGGTTGCTGTCCCTCAGACAATTGGGGGGCCGAAGCACCAAAAATAAATAAATAAATAAAAATAAAGAAAAAATTAAAATAAAAAAAATATGCATGCACACTCTCTCAGCCCCAGAAAAGCCATGGCAAAACCCCTGTGGAGATTTTGACAAGAAAACCCCAAGAACAAGTAATAACAACAATAATCAATATCATCATGGTGGGTGGTGGGTGGTGGCAGCGGCAGGACTGGCCTGAGGCCAGTCCAAAGGCCTCGGGGGGCCGCATCCGGCCCCCGGGCCTTAGGTTGCCTACCCCTGATCTAATGTGTTAAAAATCCAACTTCCATCCAGTCTTCATGATCCTTACTGAACTGAATAAGCTCGTCAGGCATAATCAAGCTCATTTTCTGAAACTTTAAAAATTCCTAGATGTCTATTTTTTGAACATAATATCCCTTGATCATGTTTCATATTGGTTACTAGCACCGCTTCATCACTTTCTACCAAAGCAGCACCTAAAACTGTGTGAGTTACACAATAAACCCCCCAAACAAAACCACTTAAAATATGACCAATAGTAATTCCAATAGTCATAAAAACACCTATATCAGCTATTAGCAAGAGGGTGGAGTGGGAGAGTGAGCGTACAGAGACTTTGTTACAAGGTGACCTCCCACCACCAAAGTGGTGGGATATAAAAATGTTGGAAGGATGTTCCTGGAAAGGAGCTTTCACAGGCATAGTAGTATCTTGCCTCCTGTAACTGGGTACACCCAAATCTAAGGGAGAAGGGGAAATGGGGGGAGTTAACAGTAAGACGGGCAGATATGAAGCATATGGAAGGGAAATGGAAGGGAAATAACTTGGCTGAATGCAAGTTTTGTGTCCATTGAGGATATAGGCTCTTTTGAAACAGGAGTGTGTACATTTTCAATGTTGCTTACAACTTATCCCATATTAATCATATACAATGAAAAGACGACCATAATGAAACCATTAGGTTTAAATTAGCATTCTTCTAAAGTTAATGTGTATCTGTACCTCATCTGCACTGTCTCCCTGAGGTGTGGTTTCATCTCCAGGTTTGGGAGATCCCAGGTCAAAGCTTTTCCTTCCTTCACGTACTTTCTTCTGCTTTTTGATGTTACTCTCTGCCTTGCCACTGTTCAGTCGGCGTACAGGGCTTGTTAGCCACTTTTTCAGTGTGTTGGTTGAGCGCTTTGGACCTGGGGAGCTCTGGATGGAATTGAGGGATGACTGAGGCTGCAAATTGGCCACGGATTCTGACTTCCCGCCATTTTCATTGGAGGAGGCTGAATAAGAATCTGCTAGAACAAGAAAATAAGCAACACTCTGTCTTAGGTTAAGTTTATTCAGGAATGGAGTTTTGTTGACAAAATTGTAAGACAGAAAATGAGAGCAATTCTTAAGGGAGAAGAAGAGACTCTATGTCATGGCCTACTTCAGTTATTGAACTTGTTCCCCCATTTAGTCCTGTTCCATACATGTACAACACTTTTTTTTTAATTGACTGATATAGTTAGTAAGTATGAATATGGAGATCTTCTTTCGATACAGAAAATCTTCAAAACCTTCCTACGTCCACAGTACTACTACTACTACTACTACTTTTCTAGCTAAAAGGACAAGAAAGAAAAGTGTCCCATTATGGCCAAGTGGCTGTCTTGCCATGTGCTTGCCAAGGAAAGTACTTTGTTTTTTTTGGCCAAGCTAGTGGGCCTAAGTCCCTTTAACATGCCATAGCTGCCTTATCTATTGAAAAAAAGTTGGCTCTGGCTAATCACTGACTGTTATTTTCAGCCTATTTGTGCACACTAAGCAACATGAAACTGGCAAGAGATAAGCAACAGCTGAAAATGGTTCTACTATCCTATCTTATGTGTGATAGGCTTTGGCTGCTTTCCTTTCACAGAAGCCACATGATTTGGAGACTGGTCGAGAACGCAAACTTTTATCAAAATCCTGCTTGTCAGCAAATTCCAAGGTCTGAGACTGGTTAATCTAATACTCTGAAAAGATATGTAGCATGCAAATTAGTTACCTTCTTCTCAGCCTCACAGTTCTATTTCATACAATTCCCTTAAACTCACCTTGTGCTCAATACAGAGTGGGTAAGTTTCTGTACTGCCTTAGGAGGACTGCCTCCTGCGCTGGCTAAAGACGTTTTGTAATTTAGAAGAGATCCAGTTGCCAGTGCATTTCAATCAGCTGTTTATACTAGAATTTTTCCATTAGTTTATTAAAATGACTATATATGTTGAGGGCTTAGGTGCTTGTTGAAAAGCCTTATTGGCATCTCTACACAATAGAGCTTTGTTCACCAGTACAGGAGAGTCATTAAAGAGCATGTTAGTATTGCAAATAGGATGAAAATTTTTACTTGTCTCCACCCTACTTTAAAGTGAAATGACACAAACAATTTACTATTCAATATTATTATTATTTAATGATGTTAAACTTTAGCACAAAATGCTGTTAATACATGCTACCATTCCATTGCAAGTTAACAATCTAAAATTACTGGATGGACAATATAGTCATCCGGCTATAGATGAGACTAGTCCCTCCGAAATGTGAATAAGAGGGAAATTTCCTCATACAGATGGCAAGCAAACAAACAATTACAGTGTAGGAAGATTCTACACAGCTAAGCAGCAATTCAAGAAAGTAAAGCCTAAAAAAAAAATAGCACCTTTTTCACATCAATGTTCTTTTAGGACTTTGAACATCTGAGGTGCACTTAGGGTATTTTTGTATTGTGTTGTGAAAGATTTAGGGGACAAACAGGGCTTAAATAGGAAAGAGGAAATCTGGGAAACCTGCTTGCCTTGTCTTATATAAATGAACATTTTTTCAGTTAAGGAAAAAGTTGTTGTGTTCCTTCAGGTTGTTTCCAATTTATGGCAAACCTAAGGCAAACCTATCACAAGGTTTCCTTGGCAAAGTTTCTTCAGAGAGAGCTTGTCTTTACTTCCCTCTGAGGTGGAGAGACTGAGGGCCTGAACAGACTGCCAGATCAGGCCCTGAGTCACCCATGGTTAAGCGGTGATTTGATCCCTGGTCAGAGTCCAGTGCTAAAACCACTACACCACACAGTCTCTCAAGGCAAAACTACCACTAGATAAAATTATTTGTGAAGCAGCAGCAAGGATTAGACTGACATGCATTTTTCAGGTTTGTTTATTTTTCAAGAAACAAAAGCAGAAAAGCATTCAAGGAGTATGGACAATTTTCTTTCCTAAAAAGTCATGTTCTCTAATTTGACCAATTTAGTTAGTCAAGCGATCATTATTTGGGCTTCTACTGCGGGGAGTGTAGAAGTGTGTACAAAACATATCCATCACACAAAAACATAACCCCAGTCTTCATCAGGGCACCGGTGTGGAAGGGGTAAAATGAACTACCTGCTCTCTTTTTTTAAAATACTGTATGCATCATGATCTTATTCCTTCAGCTTAACAGTTGTAGAACAGAATATTCCGTGGTTCTTTCATATTTGTTTCAAAATGTATCAAGACTATTTAATACTGTAGTAACTATTCTGCAGATGTAGGTTATGGAACCCATAGGAGTAGCAACCACTATTAATTGATACTTTGATGCTAAGACCTTTGATGCTAAGAAGATGCATGCCTTAACTAAATCCCCATAAAATACAGTACAAGGGCATATTTTTGTACTTTATTACTGATAATTTTATGTACCTAAGCAACATGAAGCTCATGCTAAGCATGGGCCGTTTACAAGTGAGAGGTATGCAGCTTTACCAAGCTTCTGCATGAGTAGATGCTTCATGCTTGAGTTTTGAAGCATGGCTGAAAGAGTTGATTAAGACAAATTTCCAGAAATAACATCTAGACTCTTCATATTTGAATCCAAACCAGTCTTACTTATGAACTATATGCTAAAGTAACAATAAAAGAAGTAAGAGACTTTTGTCTCAATGAAGGCAGTACAAGCAGAGATAGGTGAGAGTACAATGCAGGAGAGAATCTTTTCCCAAGGTAAAAAAGGACATATACCGACACACACACACACACACACACACTACATGTACACACAATGGGATGAATCCATACAAAATCAAATGTACACAGTTACCACTGAAATGTGACTTAAGTCTGAACTAAGCTCATTTTAATAAGATCAACTGTTTCCACTTGGCTTAATGTGTGTGTCACAATTATCTTTAAATTTTAAGTGAACCAACTAAAACCCACAGATCAAATGAGAAGCAGGGAAAACTACATTAAGCAATGTTTTATGATACCATGTTTCCTTGTAAGCTTCATACTCTAAACAGTTTCATTAATGTTGGCAATTTGATCAGTCTTTTAAATAAATCCCAAGGAGCTCTTGGGTTCCAGCTGTGATTCTCAAGATAAACTTGTGGTTTTACACGAAGGCTGGCTTTCAGGCTCAGCCAATCCCACATACTATTCAGCACTTTTGCTATAGCACCTCATGGTTTTCAGTGGCAGTGAGAAGCAAAGGAAAGATGGTTGTGTGTGTGTCCCCAAATAAAATATTTGGGAAGATTTTATTTCATTAACATTCGAGAAACAACTTAAGTGCACACAACTTAGATGGTCCCATGCCTTCAAGTTTAGTAAGAGCACTACCTGAATATTTTATCTACAGTAGCAAGAATGTAATGACTATTCAAAAGAAACTAGTTTCACATGGGAGCTGCTGCCACTGATGTAAAATTTAATACCTTTTGCTTTTTGATTGATAGTTTTGATTCAGGCTTGTTTCCAAAAGGTATCTGTGAAAAAATTGCAAGCTGAGAAAACATTCCTTTTATTAAAAATTACTGGCCATTTGTTCAAAACCAAGGGTGGAAGATATTTCACGTTTTAAAAAGCACTTCCTTAAGTACTGACACTACAATTACAAAAGAACTCAAAATGTCTGTCCTATATTTCAAGATGGCTCTGTCACCTAAAGGCACAATTCTACAAACAGACCTTTCTGATTGGTTGATGATAGGGGAATGTTACAAGACGGTGTTGGCTCATGGTTACTTATTCTCCTAAATCACAGGAGAGTACAGGTTGAGTCTCCCTTATCTGAAATACTTGGATCAGAGGTGTTTTGAATTTCAGATATATATTTTTTGGATTTTAGAATACAGTACCTGTATTTACATATATGTACATAATGTGATATCCTGGAAATGGGACCCAGGTTAAATACAATATTCAGCTATGTTTCATATACCCCTTATTATACACATAGCCCAAAGGCAATTTTACACAATACAGTTGTCCCTCCACAGGACTTGAGATCTGTGGTCTCGCTCTTCACAGGGAGGGACAACTGCCATACTTAAAATGGCCCCATGCGCCTGTGCGTGGCCATGGGCGCATGCACCATTAGTTTCAATGGGGCTCCAATATTTAGCAAGCCACCATTTTTGTGGGGGATTGGGAGGGGCATCTGTACTTTAAATAATTTTGTGCATGAACAAAAACAAAGTTCACTGAACCATCAGAAAGCAAAGGTGGCACTATCTCAGCCATCCATGAAAAAAGGTTTGGTTTTTGGAATATTTTGGATTTTGAATTCCAGGACTCAATCTGTTCATCCAATTTGCAGGTAGAACAAATAGGGTATCTATAGGTTCGGGGGTCAACGAGTTCCCATACCTTGGTTCAAATATTTATCAGATCGGACAGTTCAGTGAAGAAATCAGAAGACAACTGAGATTGGGAAGGGCAGCTATGAAAGAACTGGACTAGAATATAAAATACATAACTATGGGCCTTTGCAGACTGCCAGAAATAGTGCAAATTGAGTCCACTTTAAGGGTTAGGGTTAGTGCTAGGGAATCATGGGAATTTTTTTTCTGAGACATTGAGCCTTCTCTATCAGAGAGCTCTGGTGCCACAATAAACTACAGTTCTCATGATTCCCTAACCCTAACCCTAAAAGTGGACTCAATTTGCACTATTTCTAGCAGTCTGCAAAGGCCCTATGAAAACTAAAGTGAGGATCATCCAATCCATTGTATTTCTCATCATGATGTATGGATGTGAGAGTTGACACAGGGAAGAAGACCAATAGGAAGAAAACCAACTCATCTGAGATGTAATGCTGAAGAAAAGTACTGCGAATGCCAGGATGGCTAAGAAGACAAACAAATAGGTTCTAGGACAGATCAAGCCTGAACGTTCTTTGGAAATCAAGATAACTAAATGAAGGTTGTTATATTATAATAATAATAATAATAATAATAATAATAATAATAATAATAATAATAATAATGTTATCAGCCATGTTGGCCAATAGTCCCATGTTGGCCAATAGCTCCTGGGATTCTGGGCGCTGAAGTCCTTCGGCCCTTAAAAGGGAAAGGTTGTCTAAGGTGTGTGTGTGTGTGTGGGGGTAATACCAGTGCTCCTCAAAGATCTGCCTTTTGGCAGAAACAGGCTGCGGCATTCGCTTGTGTCCCATTAAAATGCTGAAGAGATGGTATGAGTGGGATGAAGCTCAGTGATGGAGAAAGGATATGCCCCAATTTTTTTAAAAAAATTAAAATTTCTAATTTCAAACATTTAATGTTTATTTTTTAAAATTAAAATTATTTTAAAAACATCACATTCTAGCAAATTTTCACTTTAAGCACATGAAACTATGTACATGTTAAATACCTTTAGGCTGTGTGTATGATATTGTAATTTAAAAGTATAATTTTAATTGTGCTAGTTGTTTATGTCACAACTATTACCATTACATTGAGTGACATATGGGAATTACTATTTATGAGTAACATTAGTACAAAAAATTATTAAAGATTTTGCATGGTGTGATATGGGAGATCAATGGGATGGTGGTGACACCATGAGTGAGTTATCGCACCGGGTGACACCAACCCTAGTGATGTCACTGATGGTAAGGAGGAATCTTGCTATCACCCAATGATCAGAGGAAAACAGCGGGATTCCTTCCAGGTCGCTCACCTCTCCAGTTAGGAATGGTTTATTTCTTTCTCTGATCATTAATGTAAAGTTTACAATGTAAATGAGTCAAGGCAACTTACTCCTAGGTGCAGATATAACTGATGTATTTGTGTATATTACTATTTTATGACATGACTTCTTATACTGATTAAAATTAAAACACAATGGAATAAAGCCTAACAAACAATTTTTTACATATTGGGAGCATTTTTATTGATATACAAGCCTGACAAATTCTAACTGATTTTTCCAAATAGGTCATATCATACTCAAAAACTTAGAGAAATCAAATTTATCTTGAACCTTGTCATCCAAAGATATAAATAAAGAGAATGTTTCTATGAAATGGTCTCTTTTTCAGTATTTGAAAGCAAAACTAATGGTTACTCAGTTCTTCAGAAGATATGAAGAGACTATATGAACTGTGAGGTTTATCTTTCTTTCTTTTCTTTTTAAGAATGACCAAATGTGTGAACCAGGTAATGTGTTTCAAGTTACTAAGGAAACTAGGATGATCAGCTTTCAATAAGATCTGTCTTGAGACCATGGCAAATAAATTTGGAAATTACATTGTACTAAAACCTGAGAATGCTTTTATAAATTACAGTGTTATTTGACTTTACAAAGGTTGAATAAGATCTGCTCAAAAGTTACAGGCAATTGCTGGATTAACAGATACATCTATTTATCACATATTTAGACATACTTATTCATAATATTGGCCTTTTAAAAAAGGAAATAGGGAAAGATATGTTTTACCACTGGATTGTTAATGATGGTAGAATCAGAAGATGCAGATTTATTTGTACAGTTATTAACAGCTGCACAAATATGCATTCCCCCCCTTTTAATCATATTACAGCTTGAAAGTCTGAACCGCAACCTGTCTGCTTCAAGGATGAGTAACAAATTTCAAACTTCTAAAGACGACAAGCAAACACCCCAAGTAGAAATAGACTAAATACAAAATGACAGACTTCTAAAAGAAATCTGAAGACAGATTTTATTTCGATCTAAAAAAAGGAACAGAAAATTTGCTTGGTTAATGTTTGGTTTCTTTCATCCAGGTTGTCTAGGTCAATAAGAAGCTAAACAATCAAAGCAATACTGTGCAAAAACTTGCCTTCCTGCCCTATATGAAAAATATGATTATGAGATTAACATGAAGGATGCTATTTAAAAGCCAGAGAGCCTTCATCAAAATACTGTCAACTCATCATGCCACAGTTTCCTGGATTGCACCTTTCAGACCAGTCTTGAAGAAAATATACCCTGAGCAACATGAAACAGCCCTATGTAAATAATCCCAACTAAAAGGTGAAATGAAATATGCAGCACTGCTTTATTTAACAAACAGTTGCAGGTATACTTAAAAATAATAACTGAAAATAGAATACAGCTTGTGTGTCTGACCAAATTCTAATTCTAGGCGATACACCACCACAAAAAAGGGAAATTTTTAGCAAAAGTTTTCATGGACTTAGTCCACTTCATCAGATGCAGCCAGTTTCCTGAACTGCCTTTCAGACAGAAAATACACCCAGAGGAACATGAAACAAATATCACCATGCATCTAATAAAGTAGATTGAATCCACAGAAGCTTATGCTACAAATGTCTTCCCGGTTAGTCTCAAAGGTACACCTAGATTCTGTTGTGTCTTTTTATGCTAAAATGGGCTAACATTGTGATCTCTTTAAATATCACTGCAATGTTAGTCACAAATGTTTATGTGAGATACCTTTCAATATAAATTGATAAAGGAAGAAACTTAAGTTCAGCAGTACAGCATGTACATTGACCCTATCTCCCACTGAAGAGTCTTGAATTGACCCTTGTACTTCTACCTGGCCGGGAGATGTCTCATCCATAGGGTCACCATGGGTTGAGAGTGATGTGAAGGCAGTTAACAACACCTCTACCTGAAGACTAGAAAAGGGGTGTACAGGACACTTTGAGAACTGTTCCTGACTACAACAAGCAGTAGTGGGTTACACAGATTCACAGCAATAATTCACTGGTTATAGTTAATTACATAGTCAATAAAAACATTTTTCCTATATGTAGTCTTACACCACCTTTGTTCTTAAGTGGTGAAAATACACTAAGAGCAATTTTGGATGTTACAAAGATATGGATTGGGTCCAGACTGTATTTCTTTATATGAGCCTGTCTGAGTTTTAAGATCACTGGGGACTGGGTTTTCTCTTGGTCCCATCACCATTGCAAACACTTTTGGTAAGGACATAGGAAAAAGCATTCTTGGTAGCCATTTCCAAATAGGGATTCATTTTCATGGGAGACTCAGTTGGCCCTGCTCTGCTGTCTTTCCATTAACAGGCAAAGACTATTTAGCCAAACCTTTGGCTGGTAACTGGTTGGGGCAGAAGGATATTGTAATGGGGTACACTGTACTAATTCAAAAATTTTATGCAAAATAAAAAAATACTCTATAAATTTATTAGTGTTCCAATAGGATTGTTTATGTAATAGGGCCGGCTTTAAAACCTTTTTTATTATAGGTTTCTACCTGTATTTTCTTTTAATCTAGGTTATAATCTGCCTTGGGTTCCATGCTGAGAGAAAGGCAGGATAAAAAGTAATTAAAATTGGAGGCTAAAAGAAGTATGGGAGGTGTTTTTCTAAAGATCATATAGAAAACATATGAGTCTGCATCTGCACTGCAGAAATAATGCAGTTTGGTAGCACTTTAACTGCCATGGCTCAATGCTATGGAATTCTGGGATTTGTAGTTTTGTGAGATATTGATCCTTCGCTGTCAGAGAGCTCTGGTGCCCCAACAAACCCTAGAATTCCATAGCATTGAGCTAGGTGGTGTCAAACTTCAATATTTCTGCAGTGCAGATGCAGCCTCAGTCTTGCAACCTATTGTAAGACTCAGCTTTATAACATATATGTATAAAACAATAATTCACATGCAGAATTTATTTACTTCATTTATTTACCACCTTTCTCCTTCCACAGAACCCAAGGTGGCTCATAATTTCTACCTTGTGCATTAAATCACAGATGGCTTCTGCTTGAATGGTTTTAATCCTATTGAAATACTATGCAGGCCTACAGTTTATCGCTTCTTCTCAATCAAATTCTTCTACTGCATCTGGACTGATGGAAAGATCTGATCATGACTGGTGTAGACACACAGCAGAATTACTCATTCGCAGCAAAGGCCAGAACACAAAATCACACAGAGATGCACTGGACAGCTCCTTTGGCTCACCGGAACATTTAATAACTGGATGTAGATCTTTCTATAGCATGCTATTTAAGAGATAAAAAGGGGCTTCCCTGCACATTGTGCAAATGTTGCAACAATTATTCATTTGCTTTGAAGTGTGATTGTTTTAAGCAAATCATCATCTACCTTGCCAGCTAGCCCCAGCCATCATGACAGTGCCTGCTTTCTGTGAGGATAGATGTAATATTATGCCAATGACATAAAAGGCCAGATATGCAACAAGACAAACCTTTTAAATTACTTGTTTTTAATAGTTTATCTGTCTTTCTCATTGCTGTTCTCTCTTTTTTTCTAAGTAGCTGTTGCTGTAGCAAAGATGAAAGGCAAGAGTGGATTAGGAACAGGTAGAGCCAGGCAGAAATATCCACTTAGCAGTAAAGGTTAGTGGGCAGGCCAGTTCTCTGCCTAACCTACTGCAGAGGTTTGCCATGAGAATCCTGGAGATGGGGGGCAGAAACATGTACTGAGTTCCTTAGAAGAGTGAGATTTTAAAAATTCATAATTAAATTATAAACATGGTATTGATTGCATGTATAAAAGCCAAACTGATCCAATTAAAGTTTGGCCAGAAAACAAGTAAATGGATCAGATCATTTCTTATTTTTTGTGTTATTATTCTGAACTTGTACCAAGGTTGTTTGTTGGTAAACCTATGGAGTGAGAGAAAGGACTGAGTCATTTAAAGGGTGAAAGAATGTACAGTACTGCCACAGAAGATCTCTAGTTAAAAAAATAAGAAAAAGAAAAAAGCAGAACTAAATACACTTTCTTTTAGCTGCACATGATTACAATGGACAGCTAGTGGGGATATGGCCCAATACACAGTTACAAATGGAAGGAAGAGTGATAAATCAGTTAGCAGGCAAGTGTTTCACAACACACAAGTATGACTGATTTCCTTTGTGAACTCTATTAACTTTACTTTTCAAGGCTTAAACCACATCATCTTTACTGTTCTGCCTCATGTAGTCATTCACGTCTCAATTCCTAATGGCCTTTATATGATGTGTTGGTTTTACTTTGACTTTTTTAATATTGTCTTAGTTTAATCTATTTTTAAGGGGTGGGTGGGTTGGGGGGAGTAATTTGATTGATTTGTTTTACTTTGTATCATTTTAACTTGTTGTACGCCACCCGTTTGCTTAGCAGAGGGACGGGTTAAAAATAAAATTTATTATTATTATTATTATTATTATTGAAATCCTAAAGCCCTGAAAGAGTAAACTCAAAAGGCCATTAATTAGACAGTTTTACCTGTTCTACTGCAAACTGTGAAAGGAAGAAACTGGACAAGTGACAGCTATATACTAGCTGCTTTGACCTATCAAATTTGTGACTTGCGAGAAATGGAGAGACGGTAAACCTGCTTCGAGAATTTGGCTGAGTAGTCTGGAACTATAAATCACAGAAGTTCTCCCTATTTAATTCACTTTCAGCTTACTGGACACCCATCCTTGATCGTGTAATAATAGTGTGGTGAAGTCACTAAGGTCAAGTGACTGTTATGAAGAATTAAATTCTTCTCACCCTTTGGGCCCCAGTTAGAATAGAAAGGTCTTGTTGTTTTTGTTAACTGCCCTCAAGTCAAGCTTGACCAGGGGTAGGCAACCTTTCCCCTTTAAGTGCCAAGGGACTTCAGCTCCCAGAAGCCTCAGCCATGTTGGCCAATAGCTCCTGGGATTCTGGGAGCTGAAGTTCCTCGGCCCTTAAAGGGGAAAAGTTGCCTACCCCTGAGCTTGACTCACGGTGGCCCTATGGATGAGACATATCCAAAACACTCTGTCCTCCACTGCTTTGCTTAAGTTTTGCAGACTCATGACCACGGACTCCCCAATTGAATCTAGCCATCTGACATGTGGTCTTCCTCTCTTTCTACTACAGTCATCCCTCCCAATTCATGGGGGATCTGTTCTGGACATACACACACCTGCAAATTGGAAAAAAATCACAAATATCCAAATCCCATTGGAAATTCAAGACTGTGAATGGAAGTCAATGAATTAGAAGGAACGACTGTAGCCTCAATCTTTCCTTTCCTTGTCCTTTCCAATTATTCATGCTTTCTCATGATGTGGCCAAAGTATGTCAGCCTCAGTTTGATTGCCTTGGCTTCAAGGGGTATTTCAGGCTTGAGGTTCAAGGGCTCCTCAGCACTCTTCTCCAGCACCACATCTCTACACTGACCTAAATCCGACTGCTAGTCCCAACTAGAGTACGCCCAATGAATCAATGGAATTTACATATGTTTACTTACCATTCAGCAGTTGGGACAAGCAATTAGATTTTAGCCCTCATATTTGTAAATACCCAGACAGATGTGCTGAAATGACCTGTCATGAGATTAAGTTGAGAAAAGTGTCTCTGTCAGTACTACAAGCCATGCTATATAGCTTCCAATCACTGGACTGCTTCATTGCAGACTGGTTTCAAGAAAGGTAGAAGACAGTTATGACCACATCCCTTTTAGGTCAGTGGTCATTAACTTCCAATTGTGGGAATCACTAATGACTGCGACTGCAAGGTTAATGGTTTAAAATATTGAACTATAGTATCTGTAACCATGCTCTTGCAGGGCTTTATGCTTTTAAATTGTTCTCACATTTAATTTGTGCATCATTTACTCACTAGCCTAATCAGAGTGAGACACTTCAGAAAAATTATTCCAAGAAGCCAATCTCCTGTTTTTTAAACCCCATTGTATAGGCTTGTGCTGCTCTTAGATGATGTAATCTCATCTATAAACAATGTATGTCATTAACAGTTCAAATGGAGAATCCTTTCATAGCTGAATTTGGGAGCCTGCAAATGAAGATGATCTTGGATGCAGAACAATGGGTCCTGTGTTGAGCTAAACATCTGCTGGAAAAGCAAATTATCAGAGCTACATTAGAACCTTGCATTGCAACTACTACTTTTCTGAACAATTTGGAGAATGGGTGAGGGTGCTATTCTCAGGCTGCAGTTCTACATAGACATACCTAGAAGTAAGCATCACTGAATTTAATAGGGCTTATTTCTATGTAATCATTCAGCCAGTGTGTCACCTTGGCTTTTTAGTAGAGGCAGTCCAGTTTTCTCTAATCTGGAACTGCCTGTCAAATTCATGGTGGCTGAAAGACATAGTCTGACATCTGTAGGGTACAAGTTTTGGGGAAGGCTGAACTTGAATCTAGCACCACTATTCAAGTCATTGTCACTCTAACTGCTGTCAACTGCAATACTGAAAACAAAGGTATAACTGCACTTATAATCACATCCCATGTGCTGTGTTCCAACACTGAAAAGCTCTTTCCTTGCTTTAATTTCAAAACATCAGTAATAAACAAGGAACATCAGGTATAGGTTTGCCCATTAAGCTGGGAATTGTTTTCTCAGGGATTGTGAAAATTATTCTTCCCAACATGTTTGCATCAAAGATTAAATTTGTTCAGTGTATGCCATGGGCATCAACCTTCCTTCAACAAGCTAACATGTTATGATCAAATTCATTTTTCATAGACTTTTATAGTTCCTCTTAAATGCAACAAGTTGCACAATTTGAATGAATTTCAATTTGTTCTAAGAGATTAAGTTCTTCAGGAGACACAAACATGGAACCTTCCTTAGGGCACATTGTAGGAGGATTTGCTTCATATGAGGAAATACCCACAGCACTGCTATTTCTGTGCATTCTGTAGAGCACCAAGGAACAATAGGTGTGGTATAAAAGAGGTAGTAGCTGATTCTTAAAAGTGTTCAGCAAAAATAGATACAGGCAAACTTCTGTTAACAAAGCCTTTGACAAAGAAGCTCCTTCTTACAAAGCCTTTTACGCCCAGCTCTACCTTTTCTTCTCTGTCAAACAGGATGTTGCTTTCCCCCCAGCAGTATCAGCAATGAGAGGATGGGCAACGAAGGGCTGGGAAAACAGTTTTGGTGTTGCAAATTAGCAGAATACCTGCAGTAAATATTTAACCTCAAAAAGAATAAGATTCTACTCTAGCCGATCCTACTGTATCTGTGCGCCTGCCTACAACAGGCAAAGTGAATAGCAGCTGCCTCCAAAACTCCTTAAAGTGCACACACAAAAATAAAACAAAGAGAAAACAGGAAAGCAAATAAGCCACCAGCAACTCCTAGCATGTTTAAGACATATGGTCACCAAAACGGAAATCATAATAAAAGTGGAGATTGATGAAGGCAAAGTCACCCCTCAATGTATTTTAGAAGATCTCAAGTTGTCTCTAAAAGGTTCAAAAATGTTTTGTTTACTTATGCAAGGCTTACCTGACTCAATTATTTCATTTCCCATGTGTTATTTTTGACAAAAGGTTTGTTGAAACATGTTGAACTACTCTTCTTTTTTTTGGTCATGTTGGAACCTATCCCTGTCCCCACCCACCCCCAAGTTTGGCACCAAAGTTTCTGTTAAAGAAATAATGCCCTGGGATACAGCTACTCATTAACTGAGGTATACCTGTATTGTTCTAACTATTCAGAACACAACTAGCCTGCACAGATGGGGTTTAAATAATGAAGCATGATTCAAGTAACCAATATCAGTCATATGGGTTAAATATTGTACTACATGATATTTAAGAGCAAGCTGAGTCATCATCAGTCTCTGATAGGCAATACTTGCCAATCCTAAAACCAGAATCATTAAGTAACATGGAATAATATTGTAAAGATACAACAAAAATCTGTTCTCTTAATTATCTGTAAAGCAATAGGCAACTAAGACAATACCACCGCAGAGGGCACACATACACTGCCTCCAACTCCCACACTAAACAAGTATCTCTGTGTGTAAATACGTCTTCAGTCACCCAAAAGCCACCTTGACATTTTTCCTGGTTAAAGAGATAAAATCTCAAATTGCAAGATATGCCACTGCTCAGTTAGTCATAGTGCTTAAAGTTAAACATTTGGTTAACAGCTTCACATTTATAAGCAATGCGAGATTAGCTACTAAAAAAGTTGTGTTCAATGAACAGAATCCCACTCTGGGTGTAACTACTGTATATTCTTCAACCAACCCAAACAGAACTTGCCAACTGTGAACAAAGAACATGAAACCTATTCAGTTGACTTTTCCAATTTTGCAGACATCCCATGTGACTAAAATTTGTTCAGAACATACCTGTGCCTTATCTTTGCCTTTAGCCATTAGAGTAAAATATATTACATGAAATAGTGGTTCATTTGATTTCATTTAGTGAACAAGTTATCAAAAGTGATTTTTAAACTATTAAGAATTCATTTTGTAATGGTGTACAGTGTTATACAGTTGATCCTTCACATTTGTGGCTTTGATTTTTCACAGATTTCACAGTATGTTCTCTCTAGTTTTTCCAGTGTGACTCTATGGTCAACATCTGACAGAAATTCTGTTGGAGGACTCAGAGATTCCTAGAGATAACACTTCTCCAGGCATTTGTGGATCCTCCAATGCAATTCTATGATTGGCTGAATAATAATAATAATAATAATAATAATAATAATAATAATAATAATAATAATAATAATAATGTTGCTGCAGGATCTACAGATTAGAGAGGTGTTCTTTCAGGTAAAAAATAGTGGGTTTTTTATTTGCAGTTTTCCACTTTCATGGGGGTCTTGCGCTCCTAACCCCAGCAAATGTGGAGGGCCCACTGTACAAGTACTATACTAACCTATTCATTTTGGGTCACATCCTTAAAATTTTATTCAAGTGAACAGCTTAGAATTCAGACAGAGGATCAGTCCAACTACAAAATAAAAAGCAGTCTAGATGAATAGTTCAAAGGTTCTTACAATCTCACCCTGGCAATGCAAACAGCAAGCCCTGCTCTGGAAATACTTGTTGACTGGGCCAGTTTGAGAACAGGGTGGGATAACAGCACCTAGATCACTTTCTTTAGGGTTGTTTCACCTTGTCATTGTTCTTTCATGTAGGTTTCAAGGATCAGAGGACAAGATGAACGTGCTAAAACTAACCACCTGCACACCACTGCAGAAGAGTAGTTGCAGACTATTTTTTTCTAGAAAGTACACCTTCTCATTCACTTTCTTTAGAAATACATTTGACCTCATATTAAGCACATTACGACAACTGAAGAACCCATACTTGTGATTAATCAAATTTTAAAGCTCCCTTACTACAGAAACAACTTCTTCTGTTTGTTATCTGAAATATTTAAAAACTCTTCATAGACTCACACTTTTTGTACTTATGAAGTTAAGGCCTCGTTCACAACCAACCTGCATGCACTAGAACAAGGAGACGTGAGTATTGATGCCTTACCTGTCCTAGAAGATCTGCAACTGACATAATAGGTACAGAAACTGCTACATTAAAAATGTACAACTTACACTTCGTCTTGGAAGTATTAAGTATTCAAGGTTTACTCTGGCATTCAGAGAGAAACACATCCTCTTCGTAAGCAGGGTGTGAAAAGCGCTCAATTAATCTACCTTTGATTGGGAAGGTAAGTAACACCTTTGCTTCCACAAACCACACAAACAACAACAACAACAACACATCTCCACAGGACTGAACATGTGAACTCACTTGGTTCATCACATCTGAACAAATTAAATCTTACCCATTTTTGCATCATCTGGGAATGAACTGTAAAACCATTACTATATGTAAGGGTTCTTTTTCTTCCTCACCTTCATGCTATTCTCCTTGTTCTCAGACTATTTACCTCTTTCCAAAGCCAAATACTGTACACTAAAAATGAAGTGGGGGGGGGGGGGTGAACGACATTCAAGGAGGATTCATGCTTAAATGCACCGGGCTAGAAAGTAACAATGTTTAATAATGTTCCCTTTCTGCAAACTATCCATTAAGAATGACACTTTTAGAGGCCTTTTATAACCAATTGTTTTCTATAGTCAGGACATCAGTACTCCCTCATTTCTCAATGCATTGCATTATACAGATGGTCAGTTCTTTTCAAACTTTGCCTGTTGTTGTTAACTGCCTTCAAGTCAATGAAATGTATATGAAACATTTCCAAGATTCCCTGTCCTCCACTGCTCTGCTTAGGTCCTGTAAATTGAAGCCTGTGACCTCCCTGATTGAGTCTAGCCACCTGGCTTGTGGTCTTCCTCTCTTCCTTCATCCTTCCCAGCTACTTCCCAACATTCCTGTATATACAGAGTCATGCCTTCTCATGATGTGGCCAAAGTACGACAGCCTCAATTTAATTATCATAGCTTTCAGGGAGATTTCAGGCTTAATCTCTTCAAGGACCCATTTGTTTGTCTTTTTGGCTATCCATGGTATCCTCAGCACTCTTCTCCAGCATCACATCTCAAATTAGTCTATCTTCTTCTTACTGGCTTTCTTCATTATCCAACTCTCACATCTGTACATACAGATCCTCATGGACATTATTTTTGTTTTCTTATGTTCTGCAGCATGGCTGCCTCTGCACTCTTTTTTGACCTTCCTTAGTAATTTATCCAAATCTGTGGTGCTTTCTGTTAGTTGCATGGTGTCATCTGCATTATCTTAGATTGTTGATATTCCTTTTTGTTTTTGCTCCTTCTTCTTCTAAGTCTAAATTTGCTCCTTGTATGATTATTTTCTGTGTACAAGTTGAACAAATTGACTTTTTAATGAAACGTACAGCCAGAGATTCAGCATTAAACAATTCAATAAGGCCTAGGTTGTCATAGGCAATGCAGCACTGTGCTGGGGCAATGGGAGAAAAAGGGATTTTAAGCTCCTAACAGAGTTTTCAATGAGTGTTTGACAAGAATACCCAACATTAAACAAAAAGGCTATGACAGTTTGCAAGTACCTACCTTTGTGAAATTGGATTCCCAGCTCTGGCAACTATTAAAAGGTAAGTATCATGCAAGACTTGATGTCACCAAAGAATTGAGAGTTGCTCTTTCTAATATTACTCTTTGTTTTGGTAAACTTTGTGCTCAGAAACAAGCACATGCATCAGATTAAGTACCGTATTTTCCTTCGTATAAGACGATTTTCTAAGCAGGAAAA
>CM034701.1:143005085-143020210 GCA_020142125.1 Phrynosoma platyrhinos | reverse complement strand
CGTCTTATACGCCCAGTCGTCTTATACGCCGGAAAATACGGTATAACCATTGTGTTGAGTTAGTATTGAATTTATTGAAATAAAAAATGTTCTAATTTGAACAACATTATTTCCTTATGCAATGTTAAATTATGAATATATATGAATATATGTAAATACATGAATGAAAATATGCACATTAAAATACAAAATATTTTCATTCATATACTACACTGACCCCTCCCCCCCACATACACATGTAGATATAAAGGGGGGGGGCTGGTGGAAAAAGTTTGAGAAACACTGCAATAAGCATTGCTTTAAACAGCCAAATAATTAGTCTAAGTTGCTGTATCCAAGAATTCCAACATACAAGTGATATAATAAACTACATGGCAAATCAGAATCAAATAATATTTAGCAGTTTGTCAAGATGTAAATGGGCACAATTCATCTGTGCATTTGCAACCACTGCTGAGATTATATTTTCAAAGTGACTGTGTGGTTGTGCTGACTGAAAGTTGTACATCTGTACTATCAATTCTGAAAATATTTGAATTTAAATTTGTCTTACTGGTTTCAATAGCCATTATTTCCTCATTTTCAAGTATATATTGCTTTAAATGCTCTGAATAAGACCTATCCACCCTTGGCACTGTGCTTTTGGTGTCATGAATGGGGAAAAAGAGAAAATAGGAGTGTATGCCCTTGAGGTGACATTAACATCTCTCTTTCCCACTGAAGAGATTAATATGAAAACAAAACTGATTATATTTTTTCCAAAATAATCAAGTTATTCCAACTGAACAATAACATTGCCAGCAGGGATTTAACTACACCACACTACAGTCAACTTCAAGCTTTGCTACATTTTTAGAACAGCTTTCATCTTTCTTCTTTTAGTTTTATTTGAAATGATGGTGCATTTTCAAGTTTTGGATGGAAGGGTCAACCACAATCATGAGTAATGAATGCACTTGTTTCAGAAGAGGGAACCAGGTTGTTGTTGTTGTTGTTGTTTTTACAATTTTATATAGGACATCCTTTTGTTAAATGTTTTTTATTATGTAAATAAGTAGTTACATCGCACACTTGAAAGAATTAAGGAAGATGAAAGAATAAAGTGCAAAGGCAAACTTAATGTTGAACATAATGATAACAAAAATATTTCTATGGAGGATTTACATAAATTCACTCTAGACAACAAGGAATCGAAACAGTTAAAGAGTTCCTGTATCAACTGTGAACAAGGTTAATCAGAAATTGATCAGAAAAGAGATTGCAGTCAAGAAATTGGAAGTAGACTAGGAATGTGAAGGCCACTGAAATGAAAGAACAAGGCAAGATTCTAAAGGATAAAGAGGTGGACAGCAAAGAAAGTGGATAAGAAGAAAATTTATTTGAGATGTTGTGCTGGAGAAGAATGCTAAGGATAACGTAGACACCCAAAAAGACAAACAAATGTGTCCTTGAATAGATCAAGCCTGAAGCCTCCCTTGAAGCCAAGATGATCAAATTGAGATACTTTGGATGCATCATGAAATGGAGTGACTCATTAGAAAAGACAATAATGCTGGGAAAGGTGGAGGGAAGTATTAAGAGAGGAAGATTGGATAGACTCAATCAGGAAGGTCATGGGCCTGAATTTACAGTACCTAAGCAGAATAAGGCTGCATCCTATCACCCTACCTATTCAACTTATATGCAGAACATATTGTAAGGAAAGCAGGCTTGGACATGGAAGAGGGAGGAGTGAAAATAGTAGGAGGAAATATCACAATTTGAGGTATGCTGTCGACACCATAGTACTAGCAGAAAATTTCACAGACTTGGAACACCTACTAAGGAAGATCAAAGAAGAAAGTGCAAAGGCAGGCTTACTGTTATACATAAAGAAAACAAAAATAATGACCACAGAGAACTTACACACATTCAAACTAGACAATGAGGAAATAGAAATAGTAAAAGAATTCTCATACCTGGGATCAAACATTGATAGAAATGGGGACTGCAGCCAGAAATCAGGAGATTAAGAATGGAGAGGGCTGCTATGGAAGAACTAGAAAATATCCTAAAATGCAAAGACATACAACTCAGTACAAAAGTCAGAATCATACAAGCCACTGTATTTCCTGTTAACATGTATGGATGTGAGAGCTGGACAGTCAAGAAAGAAGATAGGAGGAAAATCAATGCCTTTGAGATGTTGTGTTGGAGAACAGTGCTGAGGAGCCTATGGACAGCCAAAAGGACAAACAAAAGGGTCCTAGAGCAGATCAAGCCAGAAATATCCCTAGAAGCCAAGATGACAAGACTTAGACTTTCGTACTTTGGACTCATCATGAGAAGGCATGAATCGTTGGAAAAGACAACAATGTTAGGAAAGGTGGAGGGAAGTAGAAAGCTACAAGCTAGATGGATGGACTTCATTAAAGAGACCACGAATAAGAGTTTGCAGGAACTGAGCAAAGCAGTAGAGAATAGGAGGTCCTGGAGATGTCTCATCCATAGGGTCACCATTGATCGAGATTGACGCAAAGGCAGTTATCAACAACTACAACAGAGCAGAGCAGTGCAAGACATGGGAGTCTTGGAGATGTCATCCATAGGGTTTCCCTGAGTTGAGGACAACATGAAGGCAGTTAACAACAAACAAAAAGTACTTATGAATTTACATTAATATAATAACTATACTGAACATAAAAAGGGAATATCAGCCCTAAAATGGAGGAGAAAACCCCCAAACAAGACCGTTTTTATGGTATCCATTAGCTTTAAAGGCTTTAAAGGCTTATGAGTTACATGTACTTTACAGTGATGGTGATATGCTAACTCTACAAAGGTGGGTTCCATACACACCATATTATGTACAAGTCATCATTGTGAGTTCCTTAACAGCAAATTACTCTAGTTTGGAGATATGAAAAATGAACAGTTATCTTTAATTCCCATGAATGCTGTCAGGGTTACTAGTAGTAGTAATTCCTGAATTTTCCCATGTCTGCCTAGAAACAGTAATGACACTTGTCCTGGTGCTAAGAATCGTTTGCCAATATAGATATATACTGCAGAGTGTCTCCCTTCAACATTGAAAACCATAAAAGCAAAATTCACTTGTTATTGATTTTTGCCATAACTCTGCCCACCTATATCTGATTTTTCAATAGTGGTAAAAGCAGAGAAATGCCCTGTTTGGAAAGTCTGCCCCAGCTAATTTTTCCCTCACCAGATACATTTTATTAAGAGAAAACAATCCCTCGAATAGACCACAGAACTATCTGTAATATACTTTGCTTGAGGAACCCTTCTCAGCAATAATCAAACTTCCACCACATGAAGGTACCACAACTCTGAAGGGGGAAGGATTAGAGGAAATTGGAAAGGCCACTCATCAGCTCTATAAATATTTTCTTCATTACTTTCTATACAAACATAGGAGTTTATCACATGGGAGGAAATTAGGAGTTTAAACATTAATTAAACCATGAAAATCATGCAATTGACATTAAAACACGATTAAAATGAGATTAACACAAGAGCCATCATCCCCGTGAATAACCAGGGAATAACCAGGCAATAAACAGCAAAAAGTAATTCACAGGAAAATCCTGTGAATGATTTGCTGCTGTTTCTTGCCTGGTTATTCATGGGATAGTGGCACTTTAATCACGTTTCATCTAAGCGTCGTGTATGCAATTGTGCACAACATCCATTAGTGCAATTGTGGGATTATCACAAGTTATTAATGGAATAATAGCACTTTGAACATGACTTCATGTGAAAACCATTACTGCAACTGCAGGATTATTACAGGCTAATCACCATTTATACTTCCAATTGTCCCCTATGTGATAAACTCCACAGTTATATATAGAGAGAGTGACACAAAATATATTGCACTGATTCTGGATAGTCCTCATGTACAAATAGTTTGGACATAGTCAAAGAAGAACAGCATGACAATGAGAATTAGTTTATTGTAATTTTTGCCATGAAAGAGCATACAAGCTTTTGAGACTCCTCCATCATTTGATAAAGCCCTCTCACCAAATTGGCTTGCACATTTTTATTCTCTCCCACAAAACTACTTTCCTCTTATATAATGTCTTATATAAAAGCATAGAAAACAGATTCCATTACAACAGTAAGATGACCTCTACTCATTGGTAACAAGGGCTTTCATAAGTCACCACATTTAAATAATTCCAGTTGTTTCCTCATAGTTATCATTCAGGAAGTACAAGAAAACTTGACAAACTTGTTCAAGGCTCTTGGTCTTTACCATCGTTTTTCTTGCCAAACACAATTTCACATCAGCTAGGCTGAATATGTATTTACATTCTCTGTTTTAGAACTCAACTGGAAAACAAAAAAACATTCAATTCCATAGCTTTCCTTATAAGAATGCAGTGCAAATCAGTCTAGAGATGTCACTGGATATCATGTCAGAAAGAATCCTATTTCCTTGCTAGTTCTCAATAGTGCTGTAATGGTGAAAGTATTATATGGATTTTGTGATATGCTTCACATCAGACAATATAATATGGTTCTGAAATCTCTACCCAAAGTCTCATCCACTGCTTTATGTAAAGGCAAAAGTGAGCAAGGTTCTGTGTTGATCCTCAGCTTCTTGCTAAGTAGTCATAACTTATTCAACCACCACAGGGAATTCCATTAGGAAAACCTGGATTCCAGGATCTACTGAAACAATAAACCTGTGTTTGGACAATACCACTGCAAAATGTTTTTCCATTAAAAAGTCATCATTATCATCATCATTATCATCATGTCCTCCTCCATTTCGAACTGGAACAATTCTAAAGGGACTGATAAAACACATATAATTGCCATAGATAGGATCATAATTACAAAGAGCAATTAGTACTTGGAACATGCTAACAAAATAATAATAATAATAATAATAATAATAATAATAATAATAATAATAATAATAATAATAATTTATTTATATCCTGCCTGTCTGCGTAGCACAACCAGAGTGGCTTACAGCATTAAAATATACATTTTATATCCCACAATCCCACTCCCCCTTAAAATATTATTAAATAATTGACAATTAAAACACACTTAAAAGAATAATAACAACATCAGAACATGCCACCTTATCCAATGATACCTCACCAATTTTTAAAGTCTTGGATAGAATGCAAATCATCGCTGGCCCAATTTTTGTTGTTAACTGCCTTTGTGTCAATCTCAACCCATGGCAACCCTATGGATGAGACATCTCCAGGCCCTCCTGTCCTCTACTGCTCTGCCCAGCTCCCGCAAACTCTTATTCATGGTCTCCTTAATAAAGTCCATCCATTTAGCATGTGGCCTTCCTCTCTTTCTACTTCCCTCCACCTTTCCTAACATTATTATCTTCTCCAATGATTCATGCCTTCTCATGATGTGTCGAAAGTACGACAGTCTAAGTCAGGGGTAGACAACCTTTCCCCTTTAAGGGCCGAGGGATTTCAGCTCCCAGAATCCCAGGAGCTATTGGCCAACATGGGACTATTGGCCAACATGGCTGAGGCTTCTGGGAGCTGAAGTCCCTCGGCCCTTAAAGGGGAAAGGTTGCCTACCCCTGGTCTAAGTCTTGTCATCTTGGCTTCTAGGAATATCTCTGGCTTGATCTGTTCAGGACCCATTTGTTTGTCCTTTTGGCTGTCCATAGGATCCTCAGCACTCTTCCCCAGCACCACATCTCAAATGGATTGATTTTCCTCCTATCTTCCTTCCTGACTGATAGACTGTGAAACCCACACGATTTGTCCACAGTGAAGAGTGATGTGTCAAGAAACATTTAGTCTAAATTCTCCCTTGTTTACAACTTGTCTTCTGACAGTATTGGGATAGGGTGAATGGAAGAGCTTTCAGAAATGCTCCCCGCACCATCTGCAGTGGTACTGCACAGGCACATCTATCATAACAATGAGAGCTATGCTATGGAGTGACAAGTAAGATTTCATTCCTTACACAGTTGTCTGGGACTTGGAAGAATTCTTAAGGTTCTCCTCCCCCTTTTTCATAGTTGAGGTGAGGCTCAACATTACTGACGCTGGGTTTCTACTGTGAAATATTTCTATCACATCACAATGCCCACCTTCATCTAACACAGCTTCAGTGCCCTCAAGAATGTTGTCCTACCAAAGAATAGGTATTAAAGTTCCAGACGAGTGAGAGGTAGAGAAGATAGAAGGGAAAGTATGTCGAGGATGGTGAGACTAAGTTGTAAGGAAGAAGATGATGTAAGGGAGAGAAGTGTGGGGGCTAGGTAAGGAGGAGAAAGAAGACTGGGATAGAAGGAAGATGAAGAAAGTGAATGAGTTGGTGGGTTATGGCAAGGATAAAAAGAATGGAATGATAGGGAAAGATACGGAAAGATTAGAAGGACTCTGAAGGAACTATATTAATACGAACATTCTAGCAAGGGAATAGATAAATGGATATAATGCGTATTTTGAACTGTGATATGTGTATTGTGTGTTGAATGGTTGTATTTTTCAAATTTTAACAATAAAATTTATTTATTTATTTTAAAAAGAATCCTACCATCCTATCCCTTGTAAATCTTGAACTACAAACTATCACTGCAAATTCTTCAGACCGATTATACCTTGCCTTTATATTAGCCACAGTCTCCTGCAATATTTGCTTCCACACTCAATTCTTGTATAATCTGTTTAGGCAGCAGTGTATTCCATACATTTTTCCATGCTTCAAGGGCTGTTCACAGGTCATACCCCAATGCTGTCAGAAGCTTTCACGCACCCACAAAGCATGTATTGAACAAAGGACACATGTCTCTTAGCCTTTCACTATTTGTTTTAATCATTCCGCAGTGAGGTATGTTATCAATAGGGTACTTGGTACAGTAAAGCACATTGTAAAGTAATCACACTTACTGCTCCTTTGCTAATTAAAATGTAATGCTCTGGCAACTGTGAGAGCTACTCATGATATGTTTTTTTGAACCAAAAGGGGGGAAATTACTGAGCCCTTGCTATCTGCTGGGGTTTTGTTCTAGGACCTCCCATGGATACCAAAATTCATGGATGATCAAATCTCACTAAATACAATGGCATAGTTAAATGGTATCTCTTATATCAAATGGTAAAAGCAAGGTTTGCTTTATGGAATTTATATTTTTAAAAATATTTTCAATCCATGATGCTTGAATCAGTTGAGGAGGGCTGACTGTATACAGTATTGGTTGCCATTAAATTAGTCCACATGTCAGAGGCAAATTTTAAACTTATCCATGAACTAAATAGTTTTATAAATGTTAACATCTCATAATATAGGAATATTTATCATATTGTATGAAATTAAGACTAAGGAGTTTAGCAGTTTAAAGCAGCATATTGATTTAAATAAATAGCCTGCAATAAATTCAAATGCATTGTGACTAGGAACTTCATCAGATCCATACACTTGACAAGATACATGTGTGTCATATCTTTGCATGGATAAGGTACGGACCAAGGCATTGCTGGGGTGGTCCCAAGGGCACATGGCTGGAATATATTTCTTGGCAATGTGAGTGAGTGATTTTATTTGTTTTTGCTGAGATTTATGATCAACCAGGACCGGCAGTCAGATGTTTCTCATTCTTTGCAGACATGCAAAGAGAATCAAGTGAAAGAAGACTTAATTTGGGATTTTTTTAAAATTAACTGATGAAATGAAAGATCTGAAAGATAAATTAAAAGGGGAGAACGAATTAATGGAAAAGGTTAATTTGAATTAGGTGAGTATGTATGGATTATTAATTCGTTTACCTTCCCTAGCATAGCTGTTGTGTCATAAAACAACTTCCAGAGGTGTCCTGAGTTCTCTAACTACCTAGCAATTCTCCTGTCTGCCCTAAGATTGGGCAAAGCTTTCTTACAAGCTTACCTTCCTTCTTCTCTGTTCTCTTTGGCACTCACAGAATCATACAGTTGGAAGAGACCTAAAGAGCCATCCAGTCCAACCCCTCACCATGCCAGAACACACAATCAAAGCACTCCCATCAGATGGCCATCCAGACTCTGTTTCAAAATCTCCAAAGGAGACTCCACCGCATTTGGAGAGAGTGTGTTCCACTATTGAACAGCTCTTGCCATCAGAAAGTTCTTCCTAATGTTGAGATGGAATCTCTTTTCTTGTAGCTTGAATCTATTGTTCCGTGTCCCAATCTCTGAAACATCAGAAAACCAAGTTTGCTCCATCTTCAGTATGACATCCCCTTAAACGTTTAAACATGACTATCATGCCACCACTTAACCTTCTCTTTTCCAGATTAAACATATCCAGCTCCCTAAACTGCCCCTCACAGGGCATGGTTTCCAGAGCTTTTTACCATTTTGCTCACCCTCATCTGGACATGTTACAACTTGTCAATATCCTTCTTGAATTGTGATGCCCAGAACTGGACAGAGTATTCCAGGTGAGGTCTGATCAAAGCAGAATAGAGTAGTACTATTACTTCCCTCAATCTAGACACCACATTCCTATTGATGAACTCTAAAAGCATATTGCTTTTTTAAGCTGCTCTATCACACTGTTGACTCATGTTCAGCTTGTTGTCTACTAAGACTCCTTAGATCTTTTCATATGTACTATTGCCATACCAGGTATTACCGTTCTGTATATGTGCATTTCATTTTCCCCTCCTACGTTGTTATGTGCTTTCAAGTCCTTTATGACTTACAGCTTTCCTAAGGCAAACCTATCACAAGGTTCTGAGATTACTTCTGCAGTTCTCTTAACACCCTTGAATGTAGTTCATCTGGGCCTGGAGACTTTAATTCGTTTAGATTAACCAGGTGCTCCTATACTACCTCTTTACTTATTCTGTGCTGCATTTCCCCTACTGAATCATCTGCTCTATTTTTCCCATGTTGAGCACTGTTCTTTTGTGAGAAGACTGAATCAAAGAAGAAGTTGAGTGGTTTTGCCTTTTCACTGTCCCATATTAGCATTTCAACATCTTCCTCATGCAGCAGCCCAACCATTTCCTTGTAACTGCTTTTGCTACAGACATAACCAAAAAGCCCTTTCTATTGTTTTTAACCTCTCTAGCAAGCCTAAGCTCATTCTGCGCTTTAGCTTTTTTAACTCTCTCCCTTCAATAAGGGCCAGACACAATGACTTCCAAAGTAAGCTTTCTTTTTCCCTTAAGTAAGCTTTTATATTTTCTCCATTGTCTTAACCTATGAAGGCAATGGATTTCTCCAAGTCTTAAGATACTAAATGAAGTCTACATCAACAAATTTATTTCTCCAACCTGCAATATTCCAGGATATGAGATTTATTAGTTGATGTAACTTCTTGCCATGTAATAGTCAATCCTCAGGCAAGTCAACTGAAGAAGTATATGTTACCCATACACCAATCAAAATTCATTACAAAGGGCTGCTATGTGTCACAATCCTCCAAATGTCTACCTCCTGTGTTTGCGAATTGACTTCCTCCTCAGAGACATTCCCCATGTATTCCTCATCCAGGAGAGTCTCCTGCTCTCTGGCCAAGAAAACCTCCCTAATATGCCAAAGAGTAGATACCTGGGCCTCAAGTTGCTGGACCTTCTCTTCCAGTAGGGCAACCAACTTGCATTTGTTGTAGGTTTAGGTCCAAAACACACTGCAGAAATAATCCAGTTTGAGACCACTTTAACTGCCCTGGCTCAGTGCTAGGGAATCCTGAGAACTGTAGTTTATTTATTATGGCACCAGAGCTCTCTTTGTGGCTGCTTCCAGGGTGTTAAATGGTATGTTGTACTTTTTTTTTAAAATTATGATTTAATCCAGTTGTGAAATATATTTGAACTGTTTTAATGTACTTTAAACTGTGTTTAACAATGTGTTAAATAGTGCTTTTAACAATGTGTTAAACAGAGTTGTTTAATTATTTTGTTAACGTTTGTAAAAAGATTTTAGCTGCATTTTTGCTTTAAATTATTGAAAGCTGCTTTGGGTCCCATGCCAGGAGAAAGTTGGGGGTATAAATTAAATGCTTGCTTATTAAATAAATTAAATTCATATTAAATAAATACTTGTAACTATTGCCCATTGTGTCTGAATGACAGAAAAACATGTAAGTGTCTATGAAGAACTGGATCAGAATGCTTCCATGTACCTTAGATTTACCATTTATTTCTAGAATCCACTTAAACTGCCATGCTGCAATGCTACAGAATCCTGGGAATTGTAGTTTGTTTTGGCATTAGAGCTCTCTGACAGAGAAGGCTAAATGTCTCACAGAACTACATTGCCAGAATTCCTTAGCATTTAGCCAAGGCAGTTAAAGAGGTATGAAACTGGATTATTTCTGTAGTATGTTTTGGATCATAGTTACTCCCATCCTCTGGCAAGAACACTAACATACCAAGCTGTTTCAGGTGACTGCAGTAGCTCCCTCACCACCCATATTCAGAAGTCTTAAGCAGGCTTTAAAACAGAACTCTGGACCCCCCCCCCCAAATTCCCACTGATAAAAGTCCATGCAAACCATCTGTTGGACTTGCCTGTTTGCTGAACTCTAGCAACTGGTGCTGAATCCTTGTACAGAGACAGTGGCTGCTAACTCCTCCTCCAACCAAGTCCCTGACTCCCTTCCTTTTAGAAGATGTCCCACCCCAAGACCATGTGCTCTAGTAAAGGATCTGGACCTACACATCATATAACAGTCGTGGCAAACCTATGGCACACGTACTAGAGGTAGCACTCAGAGCCCCTCTCTGTGAGCATGCGCACGTTGCGCCAGCACAGAATTCATTACTAGAAAGCCAGAAGGATGCAGCGCTTTGCAATAAATAAGTGGGTTTTGGGTTGCAGTTTGGGTACTTGGTCTCTAAAAGGTTCACTGTCATAGAACAACAGAACACAGATTATAGAAACAAGCCTCCACTAAGCTCACACAAACAATAAGTCTTGCCCAAACAGACACAACAGCCTCATCCTGTTTCAAAAATAAAAGAAAAATGGGGTGAGAGGAGAGATAATGGCACTGATTACTGTATAATTTAATTATATGCATGAAAAAGACATTTTTTGGGAGGCTAAATGTCTCTCTAACCATTTTGTGGTACAATTATGAATGTGCCAGACTAGTATTGAGGAAATCCTGGTTCAAATCTTTACTCAGCCACAAAGCTCACTGGGTGACCATCTTTAAATCTCTTCCATTTAACATAGTGGCTGTCAATTGTCCCACATGCCACCTCAGTATATAAATGTAAAGTGAATTAAACATTAAAATGTGGCTTATTCAATGAAACATTTTATTTAAAATAAAACGCTATTTATAAGGAGAAGCTCCAGTCACCAACTTCCTTATCGTGTTTATCCCGAAGTCTCATTCTAATGCATCTACTTTACTGATTTTAGGTCTTTAAAAGGTGACTACTATTTTTACAGCACACTACAGAATGGCTAGTTTTTTAAAAATCAGAAACAGATCAAAAGAGACGTACCTGGCAGAACAATACATCCAGTGTTACCCAACAGTAAGCCACAAACATTCAGTACTGGCTTAACTGCAGGATGGGAGATAATAGGAAAATGGATTAATGATTTCCATTTTCTCTATCTGGAAATCAACAGAGATAAAATTCTGAGCACTGCTCCTGAAAGTACCAAAAGGCCCTGGACCACTGACTGCCAATCCCTGGCAAGTTCCCAGGAAAGGAAGAAATAACCATAGCTAATGGGCACAAATATGTTGCTGATCCCTGGAACACTGGGGGAAAAAAACCAAAATTCATTGCTGCCTTAAAGGAAAAATCTATGCTATTAATAATAGGAAATTATGATAGGTTTTCCTTAAAGTCGCACTAAATTGGAAATGACTTGAAGGCATACAACAACAACAAAAAGTATTCAGAAGTGCCTGTTAGCAGTGGTTTGTAGGGTTACACATTCTCTATCTTTCGATCACATGCTAAAACAGTTATTCTTAAGCCATTAAATTTCAATTTTAAACATATTTAAGAGCTCTTAGTATTCTGTAAGTTGTGGTAGCTAAGTAACAGAAAGTGTGTAAGGTTTTTATAAAAATTGAAATCTTAGATCTGTGGATCCTTAAGGCTCTACAAAATGCATGCACTCCACAGATATTTATATGCAAACAATTTACCACAGTACCAACCATACTCTTCTGATTCCTACCAGTTTCTCATTATCTGTACACATATTTTTCCTAATGGGAAAAAGCAAAAATAACCAGATACAGAACAGGCAAGCACAAACTAAATGCATGCATGACTAGTTAGCAGGCTAAATACTAGGGAAGTAACTAAAACTGTTACTACTCATCAGGCAAAGACCAGCCAGCCATCGCATGATGTGCAACTGAAGCTTGGAGCAGCCCTTAGTGACACCTCTGTAGATATGAAATGCTCAGACAGCAGGCCAACTACATCTGGAGGACTGCACTTTTGCCCACTCCCATTTTAAGGTTTTATGGCAGACACACAGTTTTCTCAATATATAATATGGTCAAAACTAGATTGCCTAATGAATCTAATATACTGTATCTTCAACTGAAGGCCTGCCTATGCTTAAGAATAGTTTTGCTATCAGAACTGCTCTGTCCTACATGATTGGTTTTGGCACCAAAAAAGGAACACCTCCATTTATACTGCAATGTCTGGAAAAGGCACTTAGATTGGGAAATGATACAGGGTTCAAAGGATTAAATCCTCTTTCCTAGTATCAATCCTGAAGAGCACCCCATAGGAGCTTTTAAAAAGAAGGAAAGATGTCCAGAGAATCACTTATGGATGGCACCATGCACATTTTAGTCTCATTCCAGAAAGGAAAGGAAAGGAAAGGAAAGGAAAGGAAAGGAAAGGAAAGGAAAGGAAAAGAAAAGAAAAGAAAAGAAAAGAAAAGAAAAGAAAAGAAAAGAAGAGGGTAGCACATATTCCTAAAGAAGCTAATCAAGTGTGGGCTCAGGAACAGCAGTAGAGTCAGATGGTGTTCCACATAACAGGTATATATAGCACACTCCGAGAAGTCATACAGAACTGAATGCTTGCCTATTTCTGGAGAGGCACAATTCCAGCTATCATGTGAAACCATCACACTTATGTAACCTTGTCCAAATCTTGAGACTCCTTTTTTGTTTGAGAAGAAATAAAGAAACCAGTAGACTAAGCAAGATATTGACCATAAGGAGTTAATTTTTCAAGTTGTCCTTCTTTGAGAAGTTTTCGCTAGTTTGATTTAGACTATTATTTGATCCTGACCTACTAGCGAGTGAGAAATCTTCCATCACAGCACACTTATCTCAATGTACATTTTAAGGCACAAGGTCATGGAAGAGTTGAATCAGCTAATAAATTGCACATGCTTCAAGGAATTTCAGGTACAAGCGTAAAGAACAGACAAGAGTACAAGTAATATGGCTGATCTACTCTCCCATAGGAGCCTTTAAATATTCCTCCTTCATATAGAGTCAGCCCTCCATACCCATGAATTCAAGTATCCATGGCTAGAAAACATTTTAGAAATATATAAATTCCAGAAAGCAAGCCCTGATTTTGCCATTTTATAAATGGGACACCATTTTACAATGCCACTATATTTAATGGGACGAGCATCCACAGATTTTGGTATCCATGGGAGATCCTGGAACCAAACCTCAGAAGATACCAAGGCCCCAATGTATACACATACATTACTGGAAAATGTTTATGCCTTTCATACAAAGAACCAGGACTCTAACATTTGCTTGATCTCAGTCAGCCTATCATCAACTCTGAAAGCTAGGAACTTGGATAAACAAGTGATCACCTTATTCCTGGGTTATGTTTACAGAGTTTCCAAGCTCAATAGCAACCCAAAACAGGGAAGTATTCTCTCACCCGCATCTTCAGGTCAGTTCAGGGAAAGTGCTCCTGTTCCTGTAACAGATCCTATGTAAGTGAAGATTCAGACCTAATAGTAGCAAGAGCCCTATGAATCTGACCTAACAATGTATATGTAGATTCAAAGTCAGCAAGATAATACTGTATACCCCCAACCCCCAAGGTCCATGATAGGGAATTATCTTTTGGACTTTTACCCTTCCTCAACAAGAGCATTAGAAAGGCAGGAAGTGAAGGAACTCTCCCTTCAACCACTCCACCATGTCTATACAATCTTTTAACCTGCTGTATTTTGTATTACAGAGATCTCCCTATTTCCAGTGGAATTTACTACAGCCATAAACTTTTTTAATGCTCTGGGACACAACTGGAAGGAATGCTAGAGGCTTTCCTAACATATAAAATGGGAGATATGCAAACAGCCCCAGTTTCTTTTTGTTAATAAAATCTACAGTCAAAGTGACCTTTGGAACAAGTCAATGAAGCAACAAATATGCCACTATTTCAAAGTCTTCGTTGATCTGAACCCTCTCTCATGCCCACCAACATGTACTCTTCACAAACAGTTCCCACTCTAAGCACTTTTAAACAATGAAATTTAATTGGATTGTGAATTTGAAGTGCCAGGTTGGTAAAGGGAAGAGAGATCTTGTTCCCTGGTGAAGAAGATAATAGAATGGTTGCTGTGTGCTAGAACTGAGTGAAATGCAAATAGAAAAATCGTATGACCATGGAATAGAAGTCTACTTTCTAGAAGGTCACCACTTTTAAATCACAGCCAGAATTATTCCTGGGGACTTGGACAATATGAGCCTTTTAGGGGATACAGCAACTAGTATATCTTTCTGATATGCTTAGCTTTTCTGATATGTTTAGCTTTTCAGTTCTTCCTACATGAGAAAGCTAAATACATGAGAAAGCTAAATAATTAAGGTTCTTAATTTAAAAAAATTATAATATCCAAGTTGCACATAGAACATCAAGTGGTAGAATCATAGAATCATAGAACCATAGAATCATAGAGTTGGAAGAGACCACAAGGGCCATCCAGTCCAACCCCCTGCTATGCAGGAACTCCCAATCAAAGCATCCCTGACAGAATTCAAAGATATAGCCATGTTAGTCTGTAGAATCAGTATGTAGAGAGATCTTGTAGCACCTTTGAGACTCACTGAAAGAAAGAACTTGGCAGCATGACCTTTCGTAGACTTAAATCTACTTCATCAGTCTCAAAGGTGCTACAAGATCTCTCTACATAGAATATTAAGTCCATTTTTTTTTT
>CM034701.1:142975309-143001509 GCA_020142125.1 Phrynosoma platyrhinos | reverse complement strand
AAGGAAGGAAGGAAGGAAGGAAGGAAGGAAGGAAGGGAGGGAGAGAGAGAGAGAGAGGAGTGTCCCAATGCTTTGTAGGACAGCTGGCCCTTGAGCTTTATTGCCCAAGAAAGATAGATGTCTTGCCTCCAATTACTTCTAGTTTTAGCTATTTTTTTATTTAATTCTTTCCCCCTTTCAATCAGTATTTTATATTGTGGCATCATTTTAGACCGTAGTTGTTTTTAGTTGGCTTCTTTTTTTTTTTCATGATTGGGAGGGGGGTTGCTTAGAAATGTGGATTTTAAGGGTATATTTGTATTTTATTGTCATTCTCGTTTGGTGTAACCTGCCTCGATCCGCAGGGAGAGGCGGGCTATAAATAAAATGTGTTGTTGTTGTTGTTGTTGTTGTTGTTGTTGTTATTATTATTATTATTATTATTATTATTGTGTGTCTTCCAGCCCGACTTCATGTTTCCGACTTATGGCAACCCTAAAACAAACTGGTTTTCTTGGCAAGTTTTGCCCAGAAGAGATTGGCCACTGATTGCCTTCCTCTGAGGAGGCTGAGAGAGTGTGACCTACCTAAGCGAACAAAAGGCAAACACAAACCTCTGAAGACACCTGGCAAGAAAACCCCAGAATAGGTTCACCCCCTTAGGGTCGCCCTCATGTTGGAAAGGACATGGAGGCCCCCAAATCGTGGGATCTTCTGAAATCTCAGTTTATTTCAGACACTTCCCTCATGTCCATTTTAAATGAGAAAACTGGTTGGGGATATCTGGCGAGGTTTGTTAACATCTCAGTTTGGTTCAGACACTTCCCATGTGAACAAATGAGAAAACTGGTTAAGGGTATCCTGTGGGATCAGATCTTTTAAAATCTCAGTTTATTTCAGACACTTCCCTGATGACTATTACAAATGAGAAAAATGGCTCAGGATATCTTACGGGGTCAGGGTGACCTGAGTGAATGCCTTTTTTCCAGGATGTGTCCTCCATTTCTGGCTTCTGTCCAGGAGGAATGCCCAAATGTTCTCTATTTTAACTAAGAAACATGATTGTATATTCATATTAGCATTTTTGGCTTTTATTTGGTCATGTCCTCTATTTTTTCTTGAATGTCCTACATACACACCTTGTCCTTTTTGGCAATGAGGACACCTGGCCACCCTGGGTGTGTTCTTTTAAAATCTCCATTCATTTCAGATACTTCCTTCCATGAATATTTCACATGAGAAAAACCAAACACACACACTGAAAACAACAACAGTTGTCAATAAGCTGCAAAGAGCCCCTCAAAAGCGAGATATTGTTCTAGGTCCTAGGAAGAGAAAGGAATCCACAGATCTTCCCTCAGCAGCCTCCTCTTGGCTGTACAGTAATTTATTTTTGATTTTGGATAGATTATAGTTGATTCATTAGAGCAGGGGTAGGCAACCTAAGGCCCGGGGGCCAGATGCGGCCCAGCAAGGCCTTTGGACCAGCCCCAAACCGGTCCTGCCGCCGCCGCCCCCCCCCCACTGCCGCCGCCCCCCCATGATGATATTGATTATTGTTGTTATTACTTGTTCTTGGGGTTTTCTTGGCAAAATCTTCACGGGGGTTTTGCCATGGCTTTTCTGGGACTGAGAAAGTGTGCATGCATTTTTTTAAAAAAAAAAATTTAATTCTTTTTTAATTTTAATATTTATTTATTTATTTATTTATTTATTTATTTATTTTTGGTGCTTTGGCCCGTCAATTGTCTGAGGGACAGCAACCCAGCCCCCGACTCAAAAAGGTTGCCTACCCCTGCATTAGAGGTTAGTTTTCAGTACCATTGCTAGGTCCAGGTTTTTGGTGGTGCTGAGGCATGAGAAACAGAAGACAACTGAATCCTTCCCAAATGCTCTTTCCTCCTGGTGATGAACTGCCTCTTTAAGTTTCTCAAATGATTTCAGAGGAAAGGGGTGGAGGAAGAAATCTAGAGAGGTTGTCCCTTCAGAACAGATTTACTATGCAGGAATTCACAGCTGAAGCTTTTCAGGGCGTGGTGGTAATTAAAATAGCTAACTAATTGCAGCTGATCAAATAACTAGTAAAGGGGAATCACTGATTTACACCTTGATAATGTTGTGTCTTATTAACCCAGCTGGGTGGGGAGGATGGGGAAAAACTCCTCCAGCATTCAGATGCCATGACAGAGAAGCATCAGAAGTTGCTAAAGGCCCAGTGGCAAGCAGGGTGACAAGATATCCTCCTTTTCCAGGGACTGCCCTCCATTTCAGCCTTCTGTCGGGGAGGAATTCCAAGCTGTCCTCCATTTTGAGCACTGCCAAGAAGCATGAATTTACATTTATATCAGTGTTTTTAGCTTTTATTGGGTAAGGTCCTACATTTTCCTTGAGTGGCCTACATTTTTCAGTGCCTCGTCATCTTCTGTGGTTATGACATCTGGTCACCCTGAGTGGCAAGGCCAGTAAAAAAGTTGGCAATTGTAGCTGGATAACTGCTTCTGAACTATCTTCTGGTTTGCAAAGTGCAGTCTTTTCCTCCAGTAGCACCTACTGAGGAAGGTCAAAGAAGAAAGTGGAAAGGCAGGCTTACTGTTGAACATAAAGAAAACAAAAATAATGACCACAGAGGACTTTCACAAGTTCAACCTAGACAATGAGGACATGGAAATAGTAAATGGGCTCCAATACCTTGGATCAAACATTGATCAGTATGGGAACCGCAGTCAAGAAATCAGAAGACTTAAGAACGGGGGTGGCAGCTATGAAAGAACTGGAAAAGGTCCTGAAGAGCAAAGATATACAACAAAGCATGGAAATTAGAGTTGTACAAGTAATTGCATTGCCCATTACCATGTATGGATGTGAGAACTGGTCAGTTAAGAAAATGGACAATAAGAAAATAAATTCATTTTACACGTTTTGCTGGAGAAGAATGCCAAGGATACCACGGACAGCAAAAAGAACAAATAAATGGGTCCTAGAACAGATCAAGCCTGAAATTTCCCTGGAGGCGAAGATGACTAAACTGAGGCTGACATATTTTGCCCACATCGTGAGGAGGCATGAATCATTAGAAAAGACAATAATGCTAGGAAAGGTGGAGGGAAGTAGAAAGAGAGGAAGACCATATGCTGGATGGATGGACTCAATTAAGGAGGCCACGAGTGTGAATCTGCAAGAACCTAGAACAGTGGAGGACAGGGAGTTGTGGAGATGTCACATTCACAGGGCGCCATGAGTCAAGATCGACTCGAGGGTGGTTAACAAGAACAAAAGCCTTTTTGTTGCTTTTCTCAAATGGATGCCCTCCAGATATGTTGGCTTATGACATCAATTGGCCCCAGGAAATAAGAACAATGATAGTGGGTGAGGGAATTCAGGGACATATATATGCAATATGCCCTGAACTGAAAAAGTTAGGAACTTAGAGTACAACTGGGTATGTATATAAGGCTATCTATGTATAATGTACTATATATAGAAAACTGTTATTTTCCTTTATTTCTTTTTTAGATATAGAAAATGCATAGCTGGAAATATGAGTAATAGAAAGAATACAATTTATAGGAACAGTATCAGTGTAAGGGAGAACAGAGAGGAACTATTAGCATTGGTATATATATCTAATATGATGTAGTTTATGATTTATAGGTTATAAGAATTTGAATGCTTGTTTAATTTTATTTATTTTGCTTCCTGCTCTGATATCTTTAAAATGAAATTATAGAAAGAATGTCATGATGAAATTATAGAAATGCGAGAAAAATATTAATAAGAAGGAAGTTATAGTGAAAATACAATACACTACAAATAGAGGGCAACAGGTTGGGGAGATCCTGTGTGCTCTTTTAAATGACATCTCAGTTAATTTCAGACATTTCCCTCATGAATATTTCAAATGAAAAACCGAAGACACATTGAAAACAAAAGATGTGCACTGCAATCAATGCAGGGTGGCAGAAATTCAACAGGAACAGATTTTGTCAACACAGATACGCTGTGATGGGAGAAAACTGCATTCGTTGCTACAAAAATTAAAAAGAAAAGCTTTAGTTAGAATTTGGGCAGAAGAAGGGGGAAAAAGTTGCTACTTTTTTCCTAGCAAAGCTCCTGTGCCTTTTCCCACCTGCATAATACAAAGAAAGTCATCAGGTTAAAATGCTCAAAGATATACCGTAAAATATGCATCATACTCAAAGACTACAATGGAAAGCATCAAATTCAGCAGGATGTAATAGAAAGCCATCAATCTCTTCCTCTTTGTTAGTCTCAAAAGTGTTACAAGATTCCTCTGTATATGAAAAATAAGGGAAATCTTCACCTGTTGTGCTTCTGTCTGTAATTGCAGGAGGCCTGACTGAATGATTCAATCACTTCTAACTGGGGCACACAATGTTAAAGGTGTTAGTAGTTCCAATGTGAAGGCTCCAATGTTATGGATTGTTATTTATATGATTTCACTGGATTACTTGCTACCAGGATGTGGAATAACAATTCTCCCTTAAGGTCGTGCTTGTTAGACTCTCTGTACCAGGGGTAGGCAACCTTTTTGAGCCGGGGGCCGGGTTGCTGTCCCTCAGACAATTGATGGGCCGAAGCACCAAAAATAAATAAATAAATAAATAAATAAATAAATAAAAATTAAAATTAAAAAAGAATTAAAAAATAAAAAAAATGCATGCACACTCTCTCAGCCCCAGAAAAGCCATGGCAAAACCCCTGTGAAGATTTTGCCAAGAAAACCCCAAGAACAAGTAATAACAACAATAATCAATGTCATCATGGGGGGGCGGCAGCGGTGGGGCGGGCGGCGGCGGCAGGACCAGTTTGGGGCCGGTCCAAAGGCCTTGCTGGGCCGCATCCGGCCCCCGGGCCTTAGGTTGCCTACCCCTGCTCTGTACTCATGAATACTGAAGCACCTTCCAACTTCACTATGCATTACACTTCACAGCCCTCTTCAGGAGTGAGTTTGAGTTTGCAGACTGAAAGGGTGTGACTGACATCTATGAGCAATGCTGAACCTTTGCTGTGATTCCTGTCCACTCCCTTCCTTGTTTGTTCTTAAAGTGGTTATTTTATCTATTTGAAGTATACCACATGTTTGCTTTTCTTAGTATATTATGGCATGATGCTTCTAGATTATAAATTCCTCTGGAATGTTCTTAATAAATAGTGCCATTATGAGAAGGCTGGGCATCTCTTTTACCAGCCTTCCTCCTGTGATCTGACAACAGCCAAGCAGACAGAAATTAAACAGGTGAAGGCTTACACTGGCATGGTAATAAAGTGAAAAGAAAAGTTGCACCTGTTTAGTTATATGCTTGCCTGGCTGCTGTTGAAAGCCCAGGACTAAGGGACACTGTTGCTCATTCAGGGTACACAGCACACCAGCATCTATCATTTTAGGAAGTGGAGGGTGGGATAAATGTTTTGAAGCAGTGATTCCCAAAGTAGGCAGTATGCCGCCCTGAGGGTGGTGAGAAAAAAGGGGGCTGCGGGGCTTCATTTTTTAACTATCGAAAACTGTATTGGTACATAAGAAAGTATTGGTGCACAAGGAAGACCAGCAGACTTTAGGACCATGGTGGTGATGAGGGTTGCATGAAATCTATTTTCAAAGTTCCTTAATGCCACCACATAGCCTCGCTGATCGCTTCATGTGGTGATGTCGTTTGTGATGTCTCCCGTTCTTCACCTACCCATGCGAGTTCACTCCCTTAGCCATATCTTTCACTAGTAGTGGCAGTGATTGTTGGGAAACTCTCATGAGGCTTGGGTGCAGGGCATCACTTTTGTGGCTCAGAGTGGTGCCATTTTGGGACTGACTGGAGCAAGGAGTTAGAGCAGGGGTAGGCAACCTTTTTTAGCTGGGGGCCAGGTTGCTGTCCCTCAGACAATTGGGGGGCCGAAGCACCAAAAATAAATAAATAAATAAAAATTAAAATTAAAAAATTAAAAAAAATGCATGCACACTCTCTGAGCCCCAGAAAAGCCATGGCAAACCCCTGTGGATATTTTGCCAAGAAAACCCCAAGAACAAGTAATAACAATTATGAATATCATCATGGCAGGCGGTGGCGGCAGTGGCAGTGGCAGCAGCACCGACCTGGGGCCGGTCCAAAGGCCTCAGGAGGCCGCATCCGGCCCCCAGGCCTTAGGTTGCCTACTCCTGAGTTAGAGGATGTGGCGGCGGCAAAAAGGAGCTTTCACATTTGGTTTCTGCTTAAGCTTTTTGAGCTTTGCCAGGACTTGGCTGGCAGGTTGGAGCTGCACTGCTGCTTCGCTTTCTTTCATCAAAGAGGCTGACAGAAAAGGTAACAGAAGAAACAATGTTTGTTTGTATATGCGGGGGACACTTGAAGCTGTGCGGGGAAGGTATGTCTCTGGGAAGGAGGGGAAGGAATATTCAGGATGATTCTTGGAAAGAGTCCTTCACCATGGAGCAGCTCCTATAGGTAAAGTATATTCCTTTTCCTATCAAAGCCAGTCTCCAGAATGTGGCCTCCGTAAACCCGCTACAGACACACACTGGCTGTGCCCCTCTTTGCCCCAGAAAAGGATTGAAAGTCCTTGCTCACTGGGGATAAGTTACTCCTTTTGCACCCATTCACCTTGGGAACAGCAGCAGTAAGAGGTTCCTTGGTCACTGCTCAGCCAGCTGCTCAGTTAATGCTCCAAAGGTGACTGAGTTCAGAAGGAGCAGTGATGAGTTATTTTGAATTTGCAGTAAACCTCCTATCAAGAAACATGTGTATGGGGATACTAAGGTTGTTGCCCAAGTGGAAAGGGGGCAGTATCCAAAAAAACATTTGAGGACCACTGTTTTAAAGGATTTTCAAGCTGGTTTCTCATATTAAAAAGAGGTTGCTTTGAAATGAACATTATATAGCAGTGGGGGATGCAGGGAGTATAGACCCTAAGGGCTATGTGACACTACTGCTCTTCAGATATTTGCCTTTTGGCAGAAACAGGCTGCGGCATTCCCTTGTGTGCCTTAAAAATGCTGGTGTGAGTGGGGTGAAACTCAGTGGAATGAGAAAGGAGAGGTCCTGGTTTTTTTTAAGAAATAATTTTTAAATGTTGATTTTTTTAAAAAATATTTTTTTTATTTTTTAAAAAATTTCTTTAAAAACACCTTTTACCAAATTTAACTTCAGCCACATGAAACTATGTACATATAAATGCATTTAGGCTGCATGTATGATATTGCAATGATATTGTAATTGTAATTTAAAGATATGGTTGAATTTGCTAGTTGTTTTACATCACAACTATTGCCATTACATTCATTGATTCTAGGAGAAGAGAGATACAAGGATCTTCTGTATAGTAGAAAAACTAGAATGGGGGAGGCTTAGAAACCAAGGGGCCCCATAGGTGGACTCCAAGTAGGATAAATGCATGATAATTTATTTAATTAGGTATGTACTGTCTAATTAGCACTTGCTCCCAATGCTACCTTGCTAGGAAGCTAGCACTTACAACTTACTGGTTGACTTTTTAAACGGCAGGGAAGAATAAAGAGGAAATAGAGCTGGCATCAGTAAGAAGGAATTGGGATGTTATTTTCAGGATACAAATTAATTAATTTTAGAAAGGGAATGATGACAGAGACAAAATCTACTATAGTTCTAACTAAAATCTGTCAACAAATACAGAGAAAAAACCCTATGGCCCACAGATTGGAAATGCTCAATATACATTCCAGTCCTCAAGAAACGGGATACCAGGGATTGCAGTAACAACAGGATGATTGCTTTAATCTCCCATGCAAGCAAAATGATGATCAAAATTCTACAATAAAGATTTTTACAACATATAAAGTGGGAAATGCCAGAAATCCAAGCTGGGGGTCAGGAAAGGAAGGGGCACTAGGGATCCTTTTGCAAACATAAATTGGATAATAGAGTGTGCCCCCCCCCAAAATAGAAGAAAACCAGTCTGTGCTTTATTTGTTACTGTGTGCTAAAGTGACCCCATCACAGGATTTTCTTGGCAAGATTTGTTCAGAAGGGGTTTGCTGTTGCCTTCCTATGAGGCTGAGAGTGTATGACTTGCCCAAATGACTCAATGGGTTTTCATGGCTGAACAGGAACTGGAATTCTGGTATCCAGAGTTGAAGTGCAACACTCAGGCCACTACACAATTGTGCTTTATACATTAGCCAAACCAGTGATTGTGTAGATCATGGAAAAACTATGGATTGCTCTTAAAGAAAAGGTGTGCCACAACATTTTATTGTCTTGATGCGACCTGTACTCAGGACAAGAGAAATTGAATGGTTTCCAACTGGCAAAGGGGTCATGCTAGGCTGCATTTTAGCACCCTATCTGTTTAAATTGTATGCTGAATATATCATACCTAAACAGGATGAAACTTGGAGAAAGGAAACATGAAAACTGGAGGAAAGAACATCACAATATAAGATATGAAGATGACACCAGTATTGGAATGAATACTGAAGGAAGACAGAGGAAAGGCAAGTTTACAGGTGAACATTAAAGAAAAGAAAAATAATGTCAATAGATGATTTTCATACATTTAAAGTAGACAGTAAAGAGATATTGAAATAGTTCAAGTTTTCCATACCTTGGGTCAATTATTAATCAGAATGGAGACTTTAGTCAAGAAATCAGAACAAGGCTAGGGCTTGGAAGGCCAGCTATGAAGGAAGGAAAGAAGATCCTGAAGTATAAAGATATATGATTGAATACTAAAGTTAGGATATCCATATCTTTGTATTCACATTTCTGTATTTGCTTGTGAAAGCTATACAGTGAAGAAAGCTGATAGGAAGAAAATCAACTCATTTGACACCTGGTGTTGGATAAGAGTTTTACAGATAACAGCAAATTGCTAAAAAGACCAGTAAATAGGTCTTATTGCAAATCAAGCCTGAATTCTCCCTAGAAGCCAAGGTGACTAAACTGAGATTGTCATACTTTGTCAATATTGTGAGAAGACATGACTCATGAGAAAAGGTAATCAATGTTTGTTAAGGTAGAAAGTAGTTGGAAAAGAGGAAGACTTCATTACAGGCAGATAGACTCACCAAGGAAGGCCCTGAGTCTGAAAGACTGGAGCAGGGCTGTTGAGGATCAGGAGGTGCCTCATACATAGGGTCACCATAAGTCCAAGTTGAGTTGATGGCAGTTAACAACAGTGATATTTGCAAGGAGTGAGGGGAAAATTTATTGGGAAAGAACAGAGAACATAACAAACCTAATTATCATATAATGTAATAACTTATTTTCTTTCTTTCTTTAGGACTGTAAAATTTTAAATAGAAACAGGCATGTAATGTGATCTCCACCAATAAAACCTAAGTGATACCTGAAACAGGGCTGCAGAACATGTGGCCTTCCAAGAGCTGTAGAATCTCTATTTCATCAGCTCTCACTGGTCTGGACAATAATGAGGTATAACAGATACACAGTTCAGCAACATATGAAGGGCTGAAGGCTTCAAAGCCCTCAATTTCCTCTTACTTTTTTTTCAGTTTTCCTCTGCTTTATTAGATATTAATGTCTTTTTTTAGTGAGTCCTTTCTTCTCATGATATAGCCAAAGAATGACAATCTCAGTTTAGCTATCTTTGCTTATAGTTTTACAGATATGGTGGACTGCTAAAAAGCTTGATTTACTCTTAAACTAATTTGTCTTTTTAGCAGTCCACCATATCTGTAAAACGTCTTCAAAAAAAATGAGTTGATTTTTTCCCCCCGTCAGCTTTTCACTTTAGCTTTTACAACTATACGTAGAAATGGGAAATACAATAACATGGGCACACCTAACTTTAGTATCAATGACATATCTTTACACTTCAGGATCTTGTCTAATTATCTTCTCTTTGGATTACTGTAATGCACTCTCTGTGCCTTTGGAAACTGTATTTCAAGGGGTCAAAAAGGCTGCTGCAGATTGCTGACCGGGGCTAAAACAGCTTTATTGGCCACTGCTCTATTTCTGGGCAATATTCAAAATCCTGATTATCACTCATAAAACCTTATATGACTTGGGTCCAGACTATTTTCCTATATGAGCTGGTCTGAGTTTTACAGTCTTTGAGGGAGGGCTTTCTCTCAGTCCCACAACCATCACAGACACAGTGAGTACTCAGGAGAGAGCCTTCTCTGTAGCTGCTTCCAGGGTGTTAAATTGAATGCTGTGCTTTTATCTTTTAAATTATAATTTAATGTATTTTAAAATGTTTTTAACAATCTGTTAAATAGAATTGTTTAATTATTTTGTTAACATTTGTAAAAACATTTTAGCTGCATTTTTGTTTTAAATTATTGAAAACTGCTTTGGGTCCCATGCCAGGAGAAAGTTGGGGGTACAAATTAAATAAATACTTGCTTATTAAATAAATCAAATTTAAATAACTTAAATAAATACTTGTAACTATTGCCCGCTGTTTCTGAGTGACAGAAACACATGTACATGCCTACAAACAACAGGACTGGAATGCTCCCATGTACCTTAGATTTACCATTTATTCCCAGCCTCCACCTTAACTGCCATGGCACACTGCTATAGAATCCTGGGAACTGTAGTTTGTTGTGGTGCCAGAGCTCTCTGACAGAGAAGGATAAATGTCTCACAAAACTACAATTCCCAGAATTCCACAGCATCGAGCCATGACAGTTAAAGTGGTGTCAAAATGCAGCATAGATGCAGTGTGGATGCAGCCCTACTAGGCTCCTATCCCTTCAACAGACGCAGCATTGGTAGAATTCAGACAGTGAAATGAAGCATTCCCTGGCATGGGGACTTAGCATGCTGCGGTGTAATTTTCTGATTCCTACTATAAGGCCCAGATACATGACAAATAGGGGGAATGGTGTAACCTTAAAATCTTCACACCTTGCTCTCCCAGCAAAACGAAAAACCAAATGCTTCTGTCCATATTTTTTTCTCTCTGTGTCAAATCGTAGCCATCTAGCGGCTGTTTGCAACGCAACAATGATAAAACAGCGAGGAATATTTCACATGCATCCCATGTGATGTCTCTGTTGAAATCAGTTGTGACTTTGTTTCATTGGAACAAGACAAGCAGTGTGTCATCAGCTTCACTGAAAGACTGGGGAAGGAGAGCTTCAACAGAAACTTGTAATCAAATTTGGCTCTGCAAAATATTAATTCCAATACCCAAATGCAACTTTCCCAGCATCCAAACTCCCTCCCTTGCTTCTCCAGAGCTTGAGAGGAGGAAGGATAATGGGCCTTTGTCAGATTTTGAGGAAGTATACAGGTGGCATGAATTCCCCTGAAGCCATAAATAAAAGGCAAATGGGTTTCTTTGACTGGTAAACAGCACTTTCAGTAAAGCTAAATGTACTCTTGGTTTGTGGAAAAATTCCAAATAACAGGTTTCTTCAACAAATTATGGAGGAAGAAGCCAGACCTAAGCAGCCAGGTTCGTACTATATTAAACTTAAGTCCCACCGTTTCAGGAAAATAAACGAGTTACTGGCAGAACAGTCTAACCAAACTTGCTGTTTTAGTATTTGCATGAGGCATGCTGCTGAAGTACTTCAAGGCAGGCAAAACCACTGGTTATTTTTTTAGCCTTGTGTGACGACACAAGTATGAAGAAGAAACAGTAGAAGTTTGCTAATTTTGACTACAACATGAAGAGTGATAAGTACTGCCTTTCTGAGCATGGGGAGACACAACGTACAAACAGACATGTAAAGAAGGGTTTCTGTTGAAGAGGACACTTCAGAAAGTTCTCTTTCTGTCTCTTCCTTGTTTGAAATTGCTTCTTTTCTGATGTCACCCAAAGAACAGGTCATCCTGCCTGGGGGTCCCTGCCAGTGATACTTCAAATGTTGACGAATTTAGCTTTGTGAGCGGTTTGGGCAACCTTTAGGCATACACAGAACATACACAGAGTGCAGGGGTCTATACAAGCTGGGCTTTGTGCAGAGTGACTAAGTTTTAAAGTCATATTTATACCATAAATGTAGCCATAGGCAATGGGCTATCTAGTCAGGTAACAAAGGCTGAATGGCTTGTTCCAGGAATCGGCAACGGGATTCTGGACTGGTGGATGATTTTAACAAAAGCAACAATGGGTTCAGGATGGCCCTCAGATGGGTGGATGGAGAAGTTGGGCTGGGATCACAACGGGTGGTGGTGGTGGTAGGCAGAGAGGTTGGCTTACTGCTTTGTGTGCATGGGGATCCTTTAAGTTTTGAGAGGAAATGCAGAATATTTGGGGGAAGGATGAAGCACTTTGGATTTTATAGTTATGTTTACTTGGATGTCTACATGCCTAGGGAAGCGATTCCTTTTTTCCAGGGAACCTGACCTTTTTATTGTTCCTGAAAGATCTCTCAAAAGCACGCTATTTCCAAATATGAGATATCAAAATATGAGGACCCCAAAATGCAGCATGGAGTATGCAGGAGTGTGTAACATTACCCAGAAACAAAAGGTCCAGGAGTCCCATCCCTGCCCCTGGATACGTGACATGTGGGTGGGCAAAAGATCCTGAGATCACAGTCTAACAACCAGATTTCTAACTTCCATTCATTATTAGCAACAGTATTAGTTAGTTCTGTGTTAAGCCTGCTGAAGCTTGGGCTAACCAGAAATGAACATGTGTAGATGTTTCTGAACACAGTATATTTGAGGTACTGAAAATAGTATCTGGGCTCTAAATATAGTTAGATTTACTCTGTTGAAGTTTGAGGTTTTTTTGTTTTTGTTTTTTTTTAAAAACATACCATGCATTTGATGTCTGAAGCCTGCCCACTGTAAAGATGGCAGCAGCAGTGGCAGCAGCAGCAGCAGCAGCAACAGCAACAGCAACAACAACAAAGTAGACTTTAAATAGGACTTTGAGAAGATGCTGGGGAGGCAGCTATACCTTTATGCTCGCTGCCTGTGTAATCTACAGAAAATATGTAATATTTTACTAATAGGTGAATATTTACATTGCAGAACCTTTGCCTTTGTGCACTTTATATCCATGATGAAGCCCTCCTGAATAATTTTTCTTCATGATGAACCAAATAGCTCCTCATGAATAATTTTTCTTCATGATGAACCAACTAGCTCATCTTGCCAAAGTTTTCTGATACTCTGTTTGAACCAACCTTAAGATTAGTAAAAAAAAAAAAAAAGAAAGACATTGCAGAGCTTCTACTGAACGTTATTATATAAGTAAACAAGGGCAGATGGCTTCCTAAGGGACAGTAAGAACTCAATTACATTTAAGGATCTGAGAGGCAGCCACAAGCAGAGATACATCTTCATACTACCTTGTATCCTCTCTTAGACAGAACTGACTCGTGCTGTTTTTCCCAATGAGCAGCCTTTTTGAGACATGTTTGTGTGTTGTGTGCCTTCAAGTCATTTCCAACTTATGGCAACCCTAAGGCAAATCTATCATGGGGTTTTCTTGACAAGATTTGTTCAGAGGTTTGCCATTGCCTTCCCCGAGGCTGAGAACATGTGACTTGCTCAAGATCACCCATCCTGGCCGAGCTGGGATTTGAACTGTGGTCTCCAGAGTCTTAGGGGGGTTGCAGACTGCCAGAAATAGTGCAAATTGAGTCCACTTTTAGGGTTAGGGAATCATGGGAACTGTATTTTATTGTGGCACCAGAGCTCTCTGACAGAGAAGGCTCAATGTCTCAGGAAAAAAATAATTCCCATGATTCCCTAGCACTAACCCTAACCCTAAAAGTGGACTCAATTTGCACTATTTCTGGCAGTCTGCAACCCCCCTTAGTCCAACACTCAAAGGACTGTGCCATACTTGTTCTTCCTTTCTGAGATACACTGGCATAAAAATACAGTGTGATCACTAGATGGCCACGGATACCGTTCCTATTATCATAGTGGTATTAACGTTCCAAGTGTACATTCTAGCCCTGGGACCCAACTTAGCCAGCCACAGAGAGCTAGAGTGCTGGCGAGGGGAAAGTCTGGGCAGAATTAATTCCCTGGGGCCAAATTCTACTAGCTGTTGTGAGAGGATGCTGGTCCCCATCAGCAAAGGGACTGGGATACTTCTTTGCTGTACTACTGCATTATTCACCATCAATAAAGCTTATATTATTACAGTAATATGTTTTATTGTTCAGTATTAAATAAAGTTTTGGGGATGCTTAGATTTACAACCAGTTCCAGATTGAAACTGTGTGAGAAAAAGTTGCAACAATCTCCAGAATTGCTGCCAACGTGATCTATGGTCAGCAATGCACACACATTCATCAGAAACCTATAGGGGACATATATGCACATAACATGAAGCTCTTTCCAAAACCATCTCCACAACAGCTGCCAAGTCCTGATGAACACTATTAGGGCTGTTTGGAGACAGGGCAACTGAGCAGTGGGGACTGCCTTTTGTCCCTATGCATTTCTCCAGAGAAAAAGAACCAGGGTACTGTTTTTCCTCCCATTGCCTAGAGAACTGCAGTGGGGATGAGAGGTGGTGCTATAGTTCATTACCTGCCCCTTCTCCCTGCCATTAAATGACTGTAGCAGTGCTCCAAGGGGCTTAGCAGCTGCCAGAGGCAAAGAGAGGCATGGAGCTGTACTGTATGTTACACACTGTATGTGTGATGTGGGCTTTTAGCATGTTTACACAAACACATCCCTGGGGTCAGTCAATGCTACTTTCAGAAGGAAAAGAAGAGTGTGCCAGCTCTAGATTTCTTTGTTTACACTATAAAAGATTATTTGTTCATCTCTGAGAAGACTTTAGTGACAATAGAGTACTTTATAGCTCTACTGGCAGCAGCCTACTTACTCAGCCACTGCCACAACATTACTCCTCCTGTTGTAAGACCAAGGGCACACATCAATTCAGAGCCACTGCTCATAACCATTCTTGATAGTTTCCAAAGGGAGGTTTTACAGATAGAAGAGCTACACTTAGGGCCTAATTTTCAATACAGTTAGTATACAAGAGGTAGTTAATTCAGAATAGTTCAAGCCCTGTTACAAAATTACTGACTCAGCCTTCATCATACCAGACGAGATTTTAGACCAAAGAGTCATGTTTTCTTTCAAAATTGACATACAACTAGACACAGAAAGGGAGGCATTTTATGACATTGTCGCCCCAAGAATTTTGAACAATGTCCTAGAATTGCCCCATGGAGAGGTTTATTTTATATTATTACAAATTAAAAAAACAGCAAGGACAAAGAGTGTTCCAAAAAGAAATCTAGAGTATTTTGTCACCATGATTCTTTTTCATCCCACCCAAAATAAAGTATTGAGAAAAAAATATGCCCCATGGCATTCTGTGGGTGAAACATGACGCAAAGAAACAAGTGAATTCTTGGATGAGAAACAGTCCCTCTCTCTGCTCAAAAGTGGGAGGGCAGGAAATTGGTAACATGATTAACTTTATTTATAACCACCCCTTCCCCCAAATATGGGACTCAAGGTGGCTTACAGTTTGAAACGGTCAACACTGAAACAGAATTAAACTATTCACAAACGTACACCTTAAAGGAGTAAAAATAGATTAGATTAAAACAGTTTAATAGAAACAATACACTATCCTCTAAAGCAGGGGTAGGCAACCTTTTTGAGCTGGGGGCCGGTCCCACGAAGTCCTCCTCTCCACTGGGCTCCACTGGTGCATGGCAGCGGTCTGCCTGGGCCGGTAAGTACCGGGACCTGGGCCGGAACCGGCCCGCAGGCCGTAGGTTGCCAGCCCCTGCTCTAAAGCATTTCCTTAAAAACTTTCCATTTTAAAAGTCTGTTGGATTTAAACAGTCTTTTCCTGCCAATGGAAAGACAGCAAAGAAGGGCCATTCTGACTTGCTGGAAAGGGAGTTTCAGAGTGTAGAGACAGCCACTGAGAAGCCCCCCTCTGATCTCCTCACTAGCCGTGCCTTTGAGGTGCCTCTCCTAAGGATCTCAGGGACTGGGCAGGATCATATGAGGAAATACAGTATTTTAGATAGCCTGGACTAAGTCACATAGAGCTTTATAGGTAATAATCAGCCCTTTGAAATGTGCCAAATTGGTGCACTAGCTTTAAGTGTTCAAGAGCACTCCTGGCCATCACAGAAACCTGGTTTTCTAAGGTCAAGGCTGATTTTGAGTGAACACCCAAACTGCAAACCTGCATCTTCAGGTGGACTGTAACCCTATCCAGCATGGGTTGAATCCCATTTTGATCCTGTCCAGGAAGGACCAAATGAAAATATCAGTGCCATGAATTGCACTCCCACAGAGCTGCCAGTGGCATCATTTGGGGATGTCTGGGGGCAAAGAAAGTTTCAAGCAAAGAAATCATGGTAGAAACTTTACCAGACGATCTGTGAAACAGATAGATAGCCATGCATCCCGTATAGTCATGGCACAGAAGGAGAGGAAGCCTACCAGTTTCAAGGGGTGAGACCGCTTCACATCATAGAGTTGAAGACATGTGTTGGGCTACTACTCCTGGTGAGAGTGTCATGAACCTGAGCATCAACAAAAGAAAAAGTGATGCATAGAATGACTGAAAAACTTTCAGGACACGTGGACTATGTTTATTGAGCAGCTTATATGGTATGCACCAGGGTTCTAACCATTGATGAACAGCTGGTAGAATTCAGAGATAAATGCCCATTATGGTAACATGTGCTAGGTAAACCAGAAATATGGCTTTTGAGTGTGATGGTGTTGCACTGCTAAGAAAAGCCTATTCTCTGAAAGGAGATAATTACCTGGGCAGGCAACAGGTAAACCAAAGGAAGTTCAGCTTGGTTACAGTGCAGTGACAGCACTGCGGAACCATATTTCCATACTGGACAAATATGATGGAAAACATATATATTTTAGCCGGTTAAGAAGTGGCAGAAGGTCTGATAACCAAAGACCTAAAATTCAATGGCCTAATTAGACTTCTTCCCTTACATTACTTCTGATGTAGAACAGCAGTTTTAAAAAAAACAACCAGGATACGGTACACTACATAAAGCAAATTTGCTTGCAAAGACTACAGCAGCATTCAAGTGGCATATTCTGGGGATGTGTAAAGCGGCAGACTCAAAGAAGAGCTCTTCACTGGGAAACATTCCCTCAGTAGAAATTATTTGATTATTGATTTAGGCACTCCTGCAAAATAGATCGATAGACAGATAGATAAATAAAATTAACACACCTGTGTTCCTTCACAATTTATGTCTATTTATTAATTTTTGGAGTTCACACCTTTTGTTGTTGTTGCTTTCTTTGGAAAGAACAGTGGTAATATTTTTAGGATAGCGGATTTATACTGGCTACATTTTGTTGCAGAAAAAATGGGTTAGTTACCCATAATCCCCTTCATATCCAAAAATATGAAAAACCAATATGGCATCCATAGCTCCTTTGCTACCAAAAATGTGAAATTCCATGATGACCTCCAGATGAACTCTAGCAGTGGAATTGGAGGCAAAAGCCCTCTGCGCCCAGGACCTGGGCAGCCCACCCTTAATCCTTAAGGCATGCATATCCCCCCAGATAGTCTAGGAGAGTTGCGAATGGGATTTTCCCTGATGAGATCATCTAGCCCATCGAAAGGTGTATTGTGTCACCCAGTCTCAAGCACCCTCAGCCATCAGAAGTGTAATGTTTGTATTGTGCCACTCAGTCTCACACTCCCCCACCCATCGGAAGGTGCATTATGTCACCTACTCACACATTCCCCCAGGAAATGAGCCCCTCGGATTAAGACCACCAAATACAATGGAATCCTATACAGCAGGGTGCCATCATCGCAATTATTGCCTTTCGCCCCAAGGCCCGTTTGGCCCTATATAAGCCCCAGATTTTGGCCAGTCAGTGTGCTATCTTCGTGGTCTAAACGACTCCACGTCACTCTGACCTCTGAAGCTAGTTACCGGCAAGTCAGCTCGAACCCAGGCTATGGAGCTAGACTTGTCTCCCACCATCCCACATCTCCATTTGTTTCCCGGAGGGAGACTATATCTCGGTAAGCATCACCATTAGTAACGCCTGCATTTCTGTTCCAATCTCCAACCCTGATTTTCCTGAGCCTTGAGTGTGTGTGTGAGTGCATGTTCTGTGAGTGTATTTCCCCTATCTCAATAAATTAGACATCTAGTGGTTAACCAACATCTGTCTCAGCCTCATTTCTTGGAACCCCCTGGTCTCTTGGTATAAACACCGGGAGAGCGATCTCGTTGGGCTCTTGTAGCAAGCCCCTTCTTGCAATATTTGAGCTAATTATAAAATTCCCCTAAGGATTCGGTGCTACAGGTTTGAAAGCTATTCAGAAACAAATGTTTTAACTCCTGTGAACATTTGTTCACCAAGCCACCTATATTAAGTTGTCTACTATGCCCTTAGCAATGGAGCATCTGCTGTGGGCATACAATGAATTGTAAACTCCATCTACTTCTACATCCCCAAGATGATGACAGAGAACACAGCTCAATGGGAACCATTCCCGATGAATTCTACAACAGCAAATACATACAGTTTTGCTGACAACCATTGATGAAGAGTGAGAGTAGGTTTGTTCTAACTGACAAGTCAAGAAAATAATGCTACAGAAAATAACTATGATGCTATGCTATGCCTCCTCTTTCTATAAAAAATCCTATTAGATCTGCATCATAAGCTGCCCCTCAGTTATATGCTAGTTGAGATGTCATCAATGTTAGATTCTGTGGCATGTCATTAACTTAGTTTGCATCTTACACTGTTACTTAAGATGCAAGGAAACTTTCAGCTTTTTCTTCTTGCCATTATCTCCTTCCTACAGCATTCTATTATATGTACAAATAACTATCTCATATCTCTGACTACTAGTCTTTTTGCAGCCAAAATGGCAGCATCCAAAGAGGTACCAGCAGGTACCAAAAGTTTGCAGAACTACAATTTTTAGAAGAAAAGGATGTTCTGGGACAGGGGTAGGCAACCTTTTTGAGCTGGGGGCCGGGTTGCTGTCCCTCAGACAACTGGGGGGCTGAAGAACCAAAAATAAATAAATAAATAAATAAATAAATAAATAAAATTAAATAAATTAAAAAATTAAAAAAAATATATGCATGCACACTCTCTCAGCTCCAGAAAAGCCATGGCAAAACCCCTGTGGAGATTTTGCCAAGAAAACCCCAAGAACAAGTAATAACAAGAATATTCAGTATCATCATGGCAGGTGGCAGCGGCAGCGGTGGTGGCAGGACCGGCCTGGGGCCGGTCCAAAGGCCTCAGGGGGCCACATCCAGCCCCCGGGCCTTAGGTTGCCTACCCCTGTTCTAGGAAGATCTCCTCCCCCACTTCAATTCAGTGAGTATACTCAGTAGGCTAGAAATGCTGACTGGTTTGTTTTTAGTGGATAGGGACAGAGAAAACACAGGAGACATGAAAAATTAAACAAGAATCCTGGAAGGGGGCATAACCGAACAGGAATAATCAACACTGCAAGTTGCACACTAGTCTTCTCTTATGGGCAGAGAAATACTGCAGCAGGGTGGGCAAAGTGTGGACCTGGACCATGGGCTGCATGTGGGCCCGGGATCATTTTTGTGGTCCCAAGGGACCTCAGGTTTTTTAAAAAACCTTTTTGCTCTCAAATGACCCTACATGCATTAGGTAGGGTGGAGGGAATGTCAACCATATCTGGAAAACCTTTGGGTTAGTCAGGGGGTCAAAAACATTTTGCTTCGCAATTCCCCTCCCAAAAAAAAAATGTTTGGTTCTGAAATGCGTGAAAATGTTCACTTTAGGCAAGAGGTGAATTTCCATCACATTTTGCAGCTTTCCAGGGCCAGTTTAGGTCCAGGAGAGGTCTTTTTTAAAACAGGAAGGGTTTCTGCTCACACCCTGTTGCTAAATGCCCCAATTTGTTTTGTGGGACCAGGTGCAATGGACCCTCCAAGGTCTCCTAGCCTTCCTGTCCTACAGGGTCAGAGGAAGGAGTCAACATGGTACATGACTTGACAAATCCAAAGGCATGTCCGATTTATATTGGTTGTAAGTGGAAGGAAAATAAGTGTACTTGTTCTAGGCTAGGCATATTTTCCATCCCATTTGAAGGGTGTGCTTAAGAAATAAGGGTCTGAATTCAAGGCCCCCTCAACATGCTTCTGGCATGTTTCATTTTGCCCATTCCACAGTCAAAGTAATGACATACCTGATGGCCTTGGACATACTTTTCCAGGTACCAAAAACACTGTTCATTGAGAGACAGCTATGAAAACAAGGTGTGTGGTTTTTTTGAAGCCATTATGGCCCACACAGCTTTTGAACTGAACTCAGGATAAGGAGACAAAATATTCTCCTCTCCATTCAAAAATAAAAAGGAAATAAAAAGGTGGGCATACACTCTTTGTTCCCCTCTAAATAAACATTTCCAGTACTAAACAATGTTGCTTCTCTAAAAGAATGGTAACAATGTGTTTCCCTAAAAGAACTTTTCCTGTTTTATTACAGCATTTACAGAGGAAATAAAAAACCTAATGAATTACCAGTTCTTGAGGGATAACTTGAGGGAGACATTCAACAACATCAAGTGACTTTAATGATAACTTTGGTTCCCCAAGTCTGGTAAATAAATACCAGTCTGGATGCATTTGTGTGTTCAAAAACAGCTTGCTTATGGTCCAAAATACTGTTTTAAACAAAAAAAGCCTCCAGACTGTCTATGATGGAAACTTGAGTCCTATCAAAATCCAAACATGGGAATGCCATTTTTCAGCTTTCTAATACTCTGTTTATAACCTTATTTTAGGATATTTTAGAATAACAAACGTATATAACAGAATTGGCAATTTCAGCACTGGGCATTCAATAGGAAAATAGTTTCTCTCACACTTCACAGGGAATCTGTAAGTCAAGAAATTAGCTTTATTTTCTTTAGAGTTACATAAATCTACTTGCATCAATAACAAATCTATGCCAGGTGTTACAAGAGAGAGATTTGTACATCCCACTTCATTTGGGGCAGATAGCATGGTGGAAATTGGTTCTTACCACTGTTATGCACAATCAGCTAGACTGTGAAAATGAATGCAATTAAATGTTACTAAGAAGAAATTTTGAGGACCAGCTTGGTGTAGTGGTTTGAATGTTGGATACAACTATGGCAGACCAACATTTGGCCATGGAAACCCACTAGTTGATTTTGAGTGAGTCACACTCTCTCAGTTTCAAAGAAAGGTTGACAACTGTCCTCTAAACAAATCTTGTCAAGAAAACCTTGTGATACAATCACAAAGTTGGAAGAGACCTCAAGGGCTACCCAGTCCAATCCCCTGCCATGCAGAAATACACAATCAAAGCACCTGCAACAGATGGCCACCCAGCCTCTATTTTAAAATCTCCAAAGAAGGAGACTCCACTACTGTCCTAGGGAGTGTGTTCCACTGTCCAACAGCTCTTACTGTCAGGAACTTCTTCCTAATGTTTATGTGAAATCTCTTCCTGTAGTTTGAATCTGATGATCTGTGTCCTAGTCTCTGGAGCAGGAGAAAACAAGCTTGTTCCATCTTCAATATACTATGCTTTCAAATATTTAAAATATGGCTATCATGTAACCTCTTACCATTTCCTTTTGCAGGCTAAATACACCAAGCTCCCTAACCACTCCTCTTAGGGCACGGATTCTAGACATTTCACCATTTTGGTTGCCCTGCTCTGGACACACTCCACCTTGTCAACATCTTTCTTGAATTATGACCACCAGAATTGGACAAAGTATTTAGGTGAGGTCTGACCAAAGCAGAATAGAGTGGTATTATTACTTCGCTCAATCTAGACACTACACTCCTATTTATGAAGCCTAGAATCATATTGGCTTTTTAAGCTTCTGCATCACACTGCTGACTCATGGTCAGCATGTGGTCTACTAAGATTCCCAGATCTTTTTCACGTTTACTGTTGCCAAACCCGGTGTCACATCTTATATCTGTGCATTTCATTTTTTTCCTGCCTAAATGGAGTACCTTACATTTCTCTATGCTGAAATTCATTTTGTTAGTTTTGGCTCAGTTCTCTAATCTGTTAAAGTTCTTTTGAATTCTGATGCTGTCTCTGGGGTATTGGCTACCCATCCTAATCTGACATCATCTGCAAATTTGATAAGCATGCCCTCTATTCTATCATCTAAGTCAGGGGTAGGCAACCTTTCCCCTTTAAGGGCCGAGGGACTTCAGCTCCCAGAATCCCAGGAGCTATTGGCCAACATGGGACTATTGGCCAACATGGCTGAGGCTTCTGGGAGCTGAAGTCCCTCGGCCCTTAAAGGGGAAAGGTTGCCTACCTCTGATCTAAGATGTTGAATAGCACTGGACCCAGGACATAATCCTATGGCACCCCACTGGTCACTTCTCTCCAAGAGGTAATCTCAGAACAAAGATTACAAATCCACCTAACAGTTGCATTGTCTTGCCCACATTTTATTAGCCTATTTGCAAGAATATCATGGGGGATTATACTGAAGGCCTCACTGAAATTGAGATGTGTTATATCCACAGCATTCCCTTCATCTACCAGTCTTGTAATTCTACCGAGACACACACACACACACACAGAGAGAGAGAGAGAGAGAGAGAGAGAGAGAGACTAGTCTGACATGACTTATTTTTGACAAACCCATGTTGACCTTTAGTGATTGTGGCATTTCTTTTGATGTTCTTACAGACTGCCTATTTCTTGATCTGCTCTGAAAATTTTCCTGATATTGATGTGAAGCTGACTGGGTGGTAATTGTTTGGGTCCTTTTTCTGGAAATCTTTTTGATGATGGTGCAACAATTGCCTTCCTCCAGTCTGCTGGACTTCTCCTGTTCTCCAGGAATTCTCAGAGATTATTTCTTCTGAGATTACTTCTGCCAGTTCTTTCAATACTCTTGAATGTAGTTCATCTTGCCCTGGAAACCTGAATTCATTTAAAGGAGCCACATAGTCCTGTACTATCTCTTTACCTATTCTATCCTGCATCATCTATTGCAGGGGTAGGCAACGTTTCCCCTTTAAGGGCCAAGGGACTTCAGCTCCCACAATCCCAGGAGCTATTGGCCAACATGGGACTATTGGCCAACATGGCTGAGGCTTCTGGGAGCTGAAGTCCCTCGGCCCTTAAAGGGGAAAGGTTGCCTACCCCTGATCTATTGTATCATCTGCTTCATTTTGCCCAGGTTGAGAACTGCTCTCCTTTTCAAAGAAGACCAAAGAAAAAGTGTTGAGTAGTTTTCTCCCTTCTCTGTCCCTTTTAGCATTACCCCATCTTCCCCATACAATGGCCCTAGCATTCCCTTGTTCTTCCTTGTGCTAAAGACATAACCAAAAACAGCTCTTTTTATCATTTTTAGCAAGCCTGAGCATATTACGTGCTTTAGCTTTTCTTTTTCTCTCTACACATGTTGGCTATTTGTTTGAATTCCTCTTTAGCAATTTTTCTCTTTTCCATTTCTGTACATGTTCCTTTTAAATCTTAGCTCAGCTAAAAGTTCTTTAGGCAACTATCCTGGTTTCTTTAGACACCTTCCTTTTTATTCCTCATTGGAACTGTTTGAATTTGTGCTTTCAATATTTCACACATCCATCATCTGCCCCCTTCTCCTTTAGTATTGCCAACCTTGGGATTACACACAGTATTTCCCTAAATCGGGGGTAGGCAACCTAAGGCCCGGGGGCCAGATGCATCCCCCTGAGGCCTTTGGATGGGCCCCAGGCCGGTCCTGCCACCGGCGCCGCCATCACCCACCATGATGTTATTGATTATTGTTGTTATTACTTGTTCTTGGGGTTTTCTTAGCAAAATCTCCACAGGGGTTTTGCCATGGCTTTTCTGGGGCTGAGAGAGTGTGCATGCATATATTTTTTAATTTTTTAATTTAAATTTTTTTTTATATTTATTGATTTATTTACGGTATTTATTTTTGGTGCTTCGGCCCCCCAATTGTCTGAGGGACAGCAACCCGGCCCCCGGCTCAAAAAGGTTGCCTACCCCTGCCCTAAATGTACTAAAATCAGCTCTCTTAAAGTCTAGAATGTGTATCGGACTACACTTGTCTTCCCCTTTCCACTGTATAACAAGCTCTAGGAGAACATGGTCACTCTCACCTAAGGATCCTGACACCACACCAGGTCATCACTGTTGGTTAGGATTAGATCTAAAATAACTGCCCCTTTGTTACCTCTACTACTTTCTGGACAATGAAATTGTCTGCAAGGCAAGTGAGGAATTTGTTGGAACTTATTTGTTCTTGGCAGAGTTTGCCTTCCAACATAAATCAGGATAGTTGAACTATTACTACACCTCTCCTTTCCAAAAGCATTGTCATCAGTTCCAGGAAGGCATAGTCCTCAGTCTGTCTTGGGGGTCTGTAGTAGAACCCCAAAATGGCATCCCTGTTGTTTCCCCCCCCCCCTTAATCTGGCTTCCAGGATTTAAGTCATGGATCCCTTCAGTAGGTGTAAACATCTTTGACATATAATGCTACTCTTTCTGTCTTTCAGTTTGGTCTATTTCTTTGAAATAGGTTATACCTCTCTATTACTACTACAGTTGTCCCTCCCCATTTGCAGATTTCGAGTCCGCGGTCTCTCTCTTTGCAGGGAGGGACAAGTGCTTATGTTTTAAATGGCTATGGATGCCCCCTATGCATGCTACAGGTGTACATGGCATTAGTTTCAATGGGGCTCCAATATTAGCGAGCCACCATTTTCATGTGGGTATGTGTGTCTGGAACGGATCCCCGCAAGTTGAGAGGGGCAATTGTACATGAGATTCATTCCACCAGGTTTCAGTGATGCCTACAGATTTGCCTTAGGGTTGCCATAAATTGGAAATGACTTAAAAGCACACAACAACAACAAGAATTTGTCCACTCATGAAAGTTCACTCATGAAAGTTACATTCAATCATATCATTTTGGGCAGGGATGGGAAAGAGAACCAGATTATCTTCCATGCGCTATGCCCTGTTGTAGCTGCTGGCACATACACTATTAAAGCACTATATATGAAACATGTAGGATATACAGTGTGCCTTTATAAAAACCAAGACTTAAAACTTTGGGCTTTAGCTGGAGAAGCTCTGCACTATTGCTATGAGGTATTTTCCCACTGCCTATAAGGTGACATCTTCCATATACACTTCCCTGTCCTGAAAAGTAAACTTCAATATAGCCATGCTCCTGATCACCTATGATGATTAAGAATTATGTCCAAGCAATCACGCAAGCTATAAAACTGGATTCGAGCACACAATATTTTTCTTTCAGACTGTTATGTACCACAAATGACTATATGAGGGGAACTTGGCTAGTAAATATTTTTCAGGCTTACAGATTGTCCAAAAGCTTCTCATCACTATGAGTTTTTCAACACAGTGGGTGAGATAAACATACTCACATTGCCATAAGGTTTTCTTTTTGAAAGCTCTATCCCCTGTTGAAAAAACTACAAATGTCCTGAAAGTGAATTAAAATGTTCTGGAAGAAGTATTACATGAACTTCCTCTAAGTCTTTCTGTATCAAACACTGTGTTCATACACTTTTGCTGTTTCAAAAATATTTTTGACAGTAAAGCCAGATTTCAAAGTGATTTTATTAACAGCGGTCTAGTGGTGATGCAATTCAAAAGGGTGGGAAAATATAATTCCCCCCCTGTAACAGTTTTTTTGGGGTTCCAATCTGAAGTTTTCCAAAGACTGCAGTCTTTTCATTATTTCCTCTGGGGCACATAATTAATATGAAATACCAAGGTCTTAGCAAGGTTAAAACACCCACATTTTAGCAGTAAAGTTGGTCATGGCAGGAGAAAAGTAAGGCAACACAAGGGAAAGCATGCAGGATGAGTAAGAGTAACCTCAAGGATTCTACATCAGACTGTTGCAGAACAATTATGGAGACACTCTTTAAAAGGCATCCTTATATATTTTATTGAACAAGTTGAGTTATATCCCTAGCAATGCAATTCAGCAGTGCCCTCTTGTGAGGGGAATTGGGTATAGCACACCCATCTATAATGAAGAGCAGCCTGGCTTACAAGGTGATGGATGATACAACAAAACCCAAAATCCACAAAGCAGTGATATCTTTATTGAGCCGACTCCAACGTATAAAAATACATGCAAAGTGTATTTTTCCCGCTCCTTCTGTACAAATTTCTTTGTATGATCACAGAATCACAGAATCATAGAGTTGGAAGAGACCACATGGGCCATCTAGTTCAACCCTCTGCCATGCAGAAACTGTCAAGGAAAAAGCAACATGGGATATACAGTAATAGAAATAAAA
>CM034701.1:142922204-142965469 GCA_020142125.1 Phrynosoma platyrhinos | reverse complement strand
GCTGGTAATTTTATCAAAAAAAGAGATCAGATTAGTCTGGCATGACATCTATCAAAAGGAAAAACCTGTTACAGATGGTGAGAAAAGGTGAGGCAAAATATGGCAAATAAGAAAATACTATTAACACATACCACTCTGTTCAGAAACTTCAGCATGTCCATGTGATTTAAACAAAGTGCCAGTCTTCACTGAGTATTAGCACAGACTGCTATTTTTATTAAAATGTCTGCCCATCATGCTTCATGGCATCTATTTTTGTCAGTATACATGAAATTTAGAGAGCAAAAGAGCAAGGAAGGCAGAAAGATAAGCAGATGACAGAGTGACTGACTTACATCTATTGCTGGAGGGGGAGGGAGGGAAAGGTTGAGTGTTGTTTGTAGTGAAATATCAAACCTGTCAACACAGCTAGAAATATGTTCTTCCCACTTGCTGGTTTTCAGCTGTACAATGTTTAATATTGTCCTGGTGCTTACCTGGGTTAAAAAGGGAAAAGCAGGACGCAATGTTCTCTGAAAATGTTACACAGTGTTTCCTGCATAATTTTATGAGATTTCTTCCTTATTAAACGTGATAGCAGTACTTACATTTACCTTTCTTCATCTATATATTATGTTTAGTAAGCCTGACTGCATGATCAGGGGCAAATTCAAACATCTGGATAATTAAAACAATTTTTTTTATATGCAAAATAATGCCTCCTAAAACTGTCCAGATTAAAGTGGAACTGCATCATATATAGAACATGGGAATGCTGACAAAACTAGCATTATTGCATGGTTACTTCCCCTCCTGTAGTATGTTTGATCACTTACCAATGGCTGGCATCACATTCTCTATCAGTGCTCCACATTACTGACAAGTGGGTAGTGATACATTATAGGAAGAGTGAAAGAGTTTAACAGGAGATATTTGGCTTTAGCACCAACCCCATTTCACACAAAACATGCAGAAATTGGGAAGAGGTGGTTTTTATTAACAATCACCTGTGTTGCATCTTTCCATTTTTCTCAGGATATGTAGCCAATATTATGGAAAAGACATGGGAAGTGTGATGCAAGAGAAGGCACTATGGAGATTCTGATTTGAGGGCATATTTGTATTCTATGTAACTTGTAGGCCAACTCTTCATGGGCCAGAATACTCTGGGAACAGCCTAGAGTATTCTGGCTCTAGAGCTGCCCTGACATCTCCCTGTTACGTGTGGCGTTCCAATGCAATATCAGGCAGCTGTTGACATGTATAGCCTGCTGTGTTGTCCAGCACCGCCACAGGGAGTTGCTTGCTCTGAAATCAAAATGAGGTACCCAGTGTTGATCATTTGACTAAGTACCTCATTCTGACATCAGAGTGAGCAACTTACTGCAGGGATGGTGGCAGTAGGTAGCATAGCAGGATGCATTGTAAACAGCTGTCCAGTGTCGCAATGGTGGTTTCCAGATCTTCTGGGAAGATCCAGAACAAAAGGTGAGTTATTTAAAATCATTTTAAGACGGGTATATGGTGGATTCAGTGTTGAACTGGATGCATGTTGTCTGGACAGTTCACACCAGAACTAGGGATTGGGTCCCGTGTCATCAGGACTACTTGGCATGAAGACAGTAGTTCTATCTGGCCTGTGTGGACAACCTTGTGGCCTCCTTTTAGAAGGAGAGTTTATTCAGAAAGCTCAAATTGTTTTAGGATCTGAACTGGTGTTTAGCTTGTGTTTGGACTAGGACATAGCTTTGATCAAGGGGTTATTCAGATGGTGAAAATAATCTGGTTGAATCTGGGTTGAATCTGTTGTTCAAATGCATTTTGAATGCATCCAAGTTGGGGGGGCTGCCAACTTGGGGGGCTAAGTTGGGGGGCCGCCAAAACACCCACTTAACTAGGGATAATCAATACCAGGGTTTCCCCCAATTCACATTGTCAACAGTGTCCATAACCTAAGGGAATAGACCTGGGATAAACTGGGATAAAACTCTGCATGCCTTGAACATGCTTCAAATGCATTTGTATCATCGACTCTATCTTTACTTGAGTGTTGACATGTGTCAGTACCTGAATTTGCAGAGATATGCATAGATGCAGTCTCATAGTGTGAATACCAAACCCAGAATGCATGAGTGAGATTATTCACATCACACACACACGCACACACAATGTCTGAATGACCCCCAAACCAACTTCTCATCAATACCAGTTTTTGACCAGACCTTTTCCAGTAACTATCTCACTGACTGGAATAATGAGAGAGAGAGAGAGAGAATGAGAGAGTAGGAGTTACTTAATCAATTTTGGTATTGTCAAATAAAAGAAAGAAATACACAGATAAAATGTAGTGTTTGTGCACTCAGCCTACTTTGCTTTGCAACAAGTGGAAGAGACAAGGTACGTGAAGACAGATGGATATATTAGTTGAAAGCCAAGCAGTTTTCCTACCCTCAGATAACATGTATCTTTCAGTGTTCCAGATTGTCCAGGCAGACTGTGGCTCATCAGGAGCCCTTAACAGACAACCACAACTACATCCTGACTCTGCTGATTTTTGGATTGATGTAAGCAGTTTGTGCACAAACATCTGCTACACAGCTTGAGTAGATCTGTCCAAAAGATTTTTAGATGTAATTCAAGAAATTAAAGCTATGCATGCATTGGCCCAGAATAGTAGTTTATCCACAATTGCTGAGAATGGTTTCAAAGACAACAGGGATGAGTGTCCATGTGTCATGATGCTTGATATTTTTGGCTGCAGATAAGAAATTTATGAAGAAAGAAATAACTGGATAGTAAATATGAATTACTTTTTTGATAAATGACAACAGCAGCAGGAATACTGTTTGATCAAACTTGGAAATGGACTGAAGCACCAGTGATGGAAGAATGGATTGTTAATGTTGCTGAGTTAGCCTAAATGGCCAAATTAACTTGCGTTTTAAAGGACGAGTCAATTCAAGACTTTTTGAAAGACTGGATACATCAGGGGTAGGCAACCTAAGGCCTGGGGGCCAGATGCAGCCCCCCCAAGGCCTTTGGACCAGCCCCAGGCTGGTCCTGCCGCCGCTGCCGCCGCCGGCCATGATGATATTATTGTTATTATTACTTGTTCTTGGGGTTTTCTTGGCAAAATCTCCACAGGGGTTTTGCCATGGCTTTTCTGGGGCTGAGAGAGTGTGCATGCATATTTTTTATTTTTATTTTTTATTTTTTTAAAAAATTAAAATTATTTATTTATTTATTTATTTATGGTGTTTCAGCCCCCCAATTATCTGAGGGACAGCAACCCGGCCCCCGGCTCAAAAAGGTTGCCTACCCCTGGGATACATATCCATAAATGTTTATGGATTTTTAGCAATATGAAATCTAATGATGTAATCATCTGTGACTATGGAGAGCCAGCATGGTGTAATGGTTTGAACATTGGACTATGATCCTAGGGACCAGGGTACAATTCCATGTTTGTGAATGGAAACCTACTAGGTGACCTTGGGTCACACATTCTCAGCCCCAGAAAACTTCATGATAGGTTTGCCTTAGGGTTTCCGTAAGTCAAACATGACTTGAAGACACACACAAAATTAGTAGGATTATTTAGTAGGATTTGTAATGGTAGATTTTTTTCTTTTTCTTTTCATTACAATGAAGATAGGGTGGTGGTCAGAGCCCCACTGTATATTAGTTGCATGTCTTTCTCTCCCCTTTTTTTAAAAAAAATTTCTCCTCCTTCTTTTTCTCTTTTTCTTCTTTCTGTTTCTTTATCTTTGATTATATATTAGTTTAATTGTAAATTAAATTGTTTGTGCTAAAAATAATGGAAAAAAATCTCAAAAAGACCCAAGTGGAAAATAAAGTAAAATAAAAACCTGATTTGTTTGATACTGCTAAGATAATAAGCATTGTTGAACACACTTAGCATCACTGTGAGCAACCAAATATCAGTTCTGAATGCGTAAAATAAAATCATGATTGATGGGTTCAAATTATTCCCTGGTGTTTTCTTCTCCCAAAATGCTGAAATTGGAGAACAGATGTTTTATGTGAAACTAGTCTTAATTTTAATTGAAAGGGATTATTCAAACTGCATAAAACAGATGGCTCTTGAAGTCAGATCCCTTTTGCCCCTTTCTGGAGAGGCTCCTTTCAATATTTGTCATTTTTTTCTGTGGTCGTTTCCCATTTATAATCTGATTGTTGCTGTTTTTCATTTTTATCTACTGTCCTTAGGTGTAGTTACTGTATATTAGAGCCCAGGATACAACTGTGACTCAAGGAAAGATGGGAATAAATTTCACAATAGTTTATTGGACTGTACTTGCAGAGAAGAGTGGTTCTGAATTCATGGATATGGTTGCTGTGGAGGAAGGGAAAATGTCGAGGAATGAACAAACACCAAAGCAACTTCCCACAAGTGGGTGCTTCTCTCCTGTTTTAAACTACAGCTCCCATAAGTGGTCAGGCAAGGCAGGATTTGTAGCCTAAATATCTTAAGAGCAATGTTAGAGAAGTATGAAGTAAGAGGAAACTTTCCTAACATACATACAATGCTTTGGCCTTGAAGGGCAGAGTATCCCAACTCCTCATTTAAATTAAGACACACAGATGCTCCATTAAATAAAAGCAGCATTCAAGGGCCGTTACATGAATGGCTGAAGACTGAAGTTATATCCTGTTCATGCTTGCTGCTTAGAAAAATCACACACAGCCTGTGAACCTACTCTTAAGCGTCCCATGAATTATAACATTAAAAAAATTACTGGCTAAAAGAACAATGGAAGGATCAGCCTGAACTGGATTGTGAATGATTTGTATATTTTGATGCATGTAGCCTTTCTCTTCACTTCTACTTTGTTAAGTGAAAAGAAGAATGTTCTGAAGAAAGAACTCTGATGCAGTTCAATTCTCATTGCCTCTGTCTCTTCCATTGGTTCCTATGTGACTTCTTCTTCTTCTTCTTCTTCTTCTTCTTCTTCTTCTTCTTCTTCTTCTTCTTCTTCTTCTTCTTCTTCTTCTTCTTCTTCTTCTTCTTCTTCTTCTTCTTCTTCTTCTTCTTGTCATCTATTCTGCCTATTCCCTGTCCAGGACTCAAAAGCAGATCCTTAGCAGATCTCAAAGCATGGGCAGGTTTGTAAGGGTGAATTTTATCCTTCAAATAACTTGAACCTGTGTATGTGTTTGTATGTTTCATGCTCTCACTACCTACCAGCTAGCTGGCATGAGAAATGTTTCACAATGATGCTCGCTGGTGATAAAGAAAAGGAACATCTTAGTTGAGGGACTTTAATTTTACTAATTTGGCAGAATGAGATTTTTCACTGATGTGAACTACAGTAGCCCCTCCTAATTCTGGTGACTCGCACATATCCGACTCCCATAGGAAATAATGGGGTGCATGCCAGTGGTGGGCACACGCTGCCATTATATTAATAGGTGTTTGTTCCTCCCACGAAGAACAAGAACACATATTCCAAGTCCACCAAAAGGGAGGGACCACTGTACTCATACGTAACTCATACAAAGTATACTGCCTTTAAGAAAATAGACAAATACCTTGAAATGATTCAGAGTAACTTCTGAAAATGATATTCCTGCAATTCATCCTAGCAGATGGGATGGATCTTAGTATCCCAATTAAGGGTTTTTGTTTTTGTTTTCTTCATTTGAATTACAAAAGCTGGTATGAGTGCCTGGACAAGAAGCAACCCATCCTGACACTGAAAGGTCGAAGGGCAACAAGTGCACATTGATATATTCCTGACCAAAAAAAAAAAAAAAAGACTAAGGGCCTATACAGACTGCCAGAAATAATCCAGTTTGAGACCACTTCAACCGTCCTGGCTCAATGCTAGGGAATCAAGGAGATTGTAGTTTTTTCTGAGACACTAAGCCTTCTCTGTCAGAGGGCTCTGGTGCCACAATAAACTACAGTTCCCACGATTCCATAGCATTGAACCATGACAGTGGCCTCAAGCTGGATTATTCCTGGCAGTCTGCACAGGCCCTAAGTATCTCTGAAGAAGGAGGCCAAAAAGACAAACAAATGGAACAGATCAAATCTGGACTGTCTCTGGAAGGAAAAATGATGAAACTGAGGCTGTTCTACTTTGGCCACATCATGAGAAGGCACAACTCATTAGAAAAGACTATCATGCTAGGAAAGGTAGAGGGAAGCAAAAAGAGAGGAAGCTGCACACCAGATGGGTAGACTCAGAGAGGCCACAGGCCTGAACCTGCAGGACCTAAGGAGAGAGGTTGAGGACAGAGAAGCTTGCAGATGTTTCACTCACAGGGTCATCATGAGTTGAGGGCAATTAACAAAAACAAACCTCTGCAGACACCCACAGACAGTTCAAAGTGGGGAAACCAGAGATGTCATCATAATCCATTCCACAGATTGAGAAGCATGGACAGCAAGGCATGGCCTAACTAGAACATTAAGAAAGTCAAAGCATGAAAGCCCCACAACATGACTGACCTGAAAGCTTTCACTGGCTTTCCAATGGGATATACATCATGGGCAACAGAAAACCTTAGAGAAAATGTAGTATCTCATCTTAGGGAGCTGACATTTCAGAGCAATGAGGAACCTGGAGAGATAGGGCATTCTCAAGGTAATTGAAAGGAAAATAAACAATGTACAAAGTCACTGATGTTCTGAGACCTCATCCTAGAGCAACCTGAGACATTATTCAGGAACAAAACAGAGCCAAACAAAAAGAGGCAGTGCTAAAGATCTTGAAACTGCTCCTCACAGATAGGACCCTTTAGCAAGTAATATGTGACACAATAAAGAGACATGCATGGCATGTATTTCATGCATAGAAGAACCCTACAAATATCGAGGTATGAAAGCCCTTTGTCATCTTGAACTGACGCCATGTATTGGCATACTGCTCCTGGTGGAAGCGTATCGTGCACAAGACATGCTGCCATTTCATGAACCTGAAGGAATTTTGAGTACTACAGAGGTGCTTAAAACTGAACATTAGGGAAAGAAAATTGATTCAGAGAGTCTCTCATAAACTGACTGCCTTTCAGAACATACGGGCTATGCTTGTTGAGCTGAAGCATATGACTAGGACTTTGTTCAAAAATGTCTTTTGTGGGAGGCAGAGAATGGAAATCTGAGAATTATCTTTGGAAAGAAGACTAAATGTAATCTTTGTAATAGGATAACGACTTGAAGACACACAACACACACGATCACTTACATTGTTAGAACTGTTTTGATTCTGTGTTGTTTGAATTCTGAATTTAGATTATTTGAATTTTCTGACTACAATGAGAATCCCACTATATTGTATGGTATAAAATGCTCTGTGTCCAAAGCAAAACATATATATACAGAATCAAGTATGTTCCATCCAGACACCCAGAGCCAGAAGATACAAGGTGGAAGAAAAGTAAAGCAAAATCAAATAAGATACAATAAAACAAAAACACTTGTGGGGCATTTCCTGATCTCAAAGAAATCCAGAGTATGTCACTTCTACTTTGCTGTATCATACTAAATTTTTTTTAAAAAAACATTTAAAAATAGTACAAGGTGGGCTAGAACAAAAAAGTATCCCAATGAGAAAGATAGTTGTTATTTCAGGGTTTTTTTACTAGTAGAACATCACAGATGCATGGATTCTCTTGTTTTTATTTTTTACTCATGCAAACAAACAAACAAATAAACAAAACTCTACATGTTTGTATATTTATATACCTTACTGTCCAAATAACTTTTTAATAACAGTTAACTGATGAACACATTTTAAAATAATGTACTGTCACTACTTGGATACTTGATAGATCATCACTAGAAATTTCAACTTGATACTGTTTTGAAGTTCTAACATTGGAAAGTCCTGGCTGGTTCTGCTTCTGCTTATGTTAACCCATTTACGATAATACCATCTGTCACTGGTTGCCTTTTTCACCTCTCTGTCCTTTATTTTACATAACATTTTGCAAATATCAATTAAGCAAACTGATGCACTTTCAGTATGCTCTGTGTCACCTACACTCCAGCCATCCCACATCTCATGTCTACTATAGTCTAGCAATCTTATCCATTCCATTCGTACAGTTTTTGCCTAACACAATATAGAATATAACACTTTAAAGTAATAATAATATGGTCCTAATGCCTGACCATTGTGTATACAACTGACACAAAACCAAATAAGTTTATTGTATCCTGTAGTACCTGACTTTTTCACTATGGTTATATGGAATACAACCAGGAGAGAAATACAGTTATTCACCCATTAATTAAATGATATACAGCAACAACACTATTAGATATGAAAATCAAACACCCAATAAACAGCAAATAGAAAATTCATTCTTATTTAGTTGCAGTTTTAAAAGCAGTATTATTATAACCCTACTATAATGATCATCTGCTAACATCTGCTATAATCTCACATTGGCTAGAAATGAAAAGTTTTTGCTCACATGCAAAGTATGTAAAAATATAGCAGAAGTTAAATCATCCCTGCAGAGTCCATGGATTAATACCACTAACTTCCAACATCTTCTCTAATACATGAGAAAGAAGAACAGAAAATTTTGTGGAAGTCTCCTCCAATTATTTTTCCTTGTCACTAAAATGTTCCAAGTTAAAATGAAGAGCAGCAAAATCAACTACTGAATGAAAAGATTGCCTGGCTTTCTAAAAGTCATTGAACCACCAGATAGTATTACACTAAATGCATGGAAAATGTGAAACTGGCCTCTGTACCTTGTCCTCCTGCTGTTGAACAGGTGTGTTCTAAACAGACCTAATACTTGTCCTGGTGACACTGGTCTTACCTGGCGTCATTGTTACTGGGTTGACAAGAAGTTTCCATGACAAATCTGAAAGCAGATCTAATAGTCCTTTTAGTTCTGGGTATGCCTCAAGAGTATCTCTCCTGTCCACATTTTTGGTGTGTTCCTTGCCTAATTAGTTAGCTGACAATGCATAACAGAAACTGAACTTTTGTCTTTATGTGCACTGAAAAAATAAAATAAAGTTGTTTGTTGATCTCTTCCCCAAGCTTTCTGTTCTGGCTGTGCTGTGACTACACCTTCATGGCCCATGACACAATGTGTTTGAAAAATAATGGATGCTATATCCACATTACAAAGGAGAAGCAATAACAGTGGAAAGGACAAACCCTGTAAGCATTAAATTCTGTTAACACTTTGACTTATATCTTCACCCCCACCCCTGCCCCCACTGATGGCCATGAGTTATCATTCTTAGCAGCCTGAGCTGATAATAGCTAGCAGATGTCTGAACTGTACATGATTAGAAAGAGATTTCACACAGATTATGAAATGACACAGCTTTCCATATCCATCAGGGTGTTTCAAGGTAAAATGATTTATATTTCATAGTCAGGCAGGGTCGGGGCAGCATTTGCACAGCTTTACACCATCATAGTTTCAACTCTTAACCCTGACATCAGAATAACTCTTGCAGCTGGATTCCAAGTGCAAGAAAAACTACAGAACCTGTCACTGTGAACAAAGTAATATCTGCAAGTGGAGTTATTCCATCTCACAGTGCAATATATGTTGCCTCTTCCCTTTATTTATTTTTGACATGAACAGATGCTAAAGGGAAATTATTAACTAGTTTGGTGCCTCAGGGCCAGAAGTATAGCTGTGCTTGTGACACCCTACAGGTGACAGAGCTCCAGAAAGAGCAAGAAGCAGGGAAATGACCATAAGAGGAATATTTTACATTGTTGTTGTGGTTAACTGCCCTCAAATCAACCTTGACTTATGGTGACCCTGTAGATGAGACATTTCCAAGCCCCATATCATCCACTGCTCTGTTCAGGCCATATAGATTCAGGCCTGTGGCCTCACTAATTGAGTTTAGCCATTTAGCATATGGTCTTCTCTTGCTACTGCCTGCTACTTTTCCTAGCATTATTGTCTTTTCTAATGAGTCTTGCCTTCTCATGTTGTGGCCAAAGTATGATGGCTTCCATTTAATCATCTTGGCTTTCAGGGAGATTTCAGGATAGATCTTTTCAAGGACCCAATTGTTTGACTTTTTGGCTTTCCACTGTATCTTCAGCTCTCTTCTCCAGGACCACGTTACAAATGAGTTGATTTTCTTTTTATCCACTTTCCTCACTGTACAGCTCTCACATCTGTACATGGTGATGGGGAATACAAAGGATTGCATAATTCTAACTTCAGTGCTCAGTGCGCTAACTTTAGTGCTCATATGCACATGTATTTGTTTAAAAAAAACAGAAAAAAACCCCAATTTCAATACGTTTATTCTGGGCACGTATACCAATGGTGGGAATCATGCAGCCCTCCAGATGATGTTGGTCTACAAGTTTCACCAGCCCTAGCCATCCTAGCACATGGTAAGAAATGCTGGGAGTTGCTGTCCACCAACATCTGGAGGTTTGCATGATACCTACCCTGGATTTATACAATGCAGTGCAGATCAGCCTATATTCAGATGCATAAAACTAATGATTCTGTTTAATATATATGTTTCAAACCTCTAAAAACTACTCGTGTCACAAAATACAAATTACCAATTATGGTAGGTAAGCATAAGTAACCAAAACAGAATACATTTCCGAAAATAATCTATTTTATTTTTTTCACTGACAGCCAAGGGTGGGAGCTTTGATAGCTTCCTTATTTTAACTTTTCATTCCTACTGGTAAATCTCATTCATGATTCTGATGATAAAGTCAATACAGATGATGTTTTATATGATGGGTCAAGTGAAACCAGACTTCCCACAGACAGCACCCTTAATATTGTTCATCTGGTTTCAAACACGTCATACTTTTTATTAAGTCATGCTTTTTTCCTTGTATATAAGTTGCTTCTAATATGATAACATGAAACTGAAAGAAAGAACAGATGTTGCAGGTTCAAGTCAACTTTTGGCCCTTTTTAGAAATATATAATGCATTAACGTATTGCATTTCCCAGTTGCATGCTTTGATTCATTGATAAGAGAATAATACTTTTGCTGACTCCTATGATCATTTTATTGAGGGCCACAAAACTATTTGCCCCGCTTTTAATCACCATGTGTGAACTATTATTGTAAAAGTGTTCTACAACATTTGAATAAAGGATTGTATAAAGAATTCAGACCTATATTTAAATATATAAAATTCGTTGGAGAACTTTCTTAACTGTACAACTACCTGAACATCCACATATGTGTAGTTTTTCCCTGTACTACTGTTGATTTGTAGTATCATCACAAAACAAAAGGGTGGAAGGCATTAATAGCCATCTTTACATTATGAGAAAAGTGAAAGTTTTGACTTTATCTACTTGTCTAGCTGAATACACCAGTATGTGAAACAATAATGAACAAGGGTAAACCACAAAAGAGAATGTTACCTTCTTCATTACAATGAGTTCATACTAATAATAAGCCCAAGCCCAATAATAAGCTCCTGTAAATCAAGGAAAAATTTGGCAGTTTCAATCTGTTTAAAGTGAACACTTGTTTGTTTGGATAATTAAGCCATCTTTTCTGCATGCATTGCAGACTGAACTGATCATCACTGTACACATATAGGCATATTTTATATATAAAATATAAACATACATAAGCTTTTTACAGTGGGTTTGCACATCAACACCTTCAAATCAGCACACATTAATATAACCAGCACAGCAAATACATCTATTGCATACATTTATATTTGGTTACCATCATTTTTTGAAAATTTCTTTGAGTTGCTCTGTGGCATCTATTTTAGTCCAGAGTTTTTGAAGTTCTTTAATTGGTGGGTAATCTCTTTGAACAGCAATGAATAATTTAGCACTTCAATCACTTCAGCTCTTATGAGCCCAAAACACTTTGTAAAGCAGTGCCCATATTGTCTGAAAGCTGTTATTTTATGTTCAGGCAGTCGTCATAGTAACTGATGGGTGAGTATGTGGAAAAAGCACAGGAATCCATTGTAGAACTATTATAAGCAGCAATTTAAAATTTGAGAATGGATTTCATTTTATGGTCTATTACTGTGTGCCATTTTATGGTCTATCACTGAGTCCAGTCTGTGTGTTTTAAAAGTTAGGGAACTGAATGATATGTGGTCATTTCAGGAGCAGTGATAACCTAGTTACATATTTATCACTGTCTCCTTTAATAATCTGTCTAGTTCTCTGAAAATAAATTATCTGTTTGGGGATGCTGAAAACTTAGCTAAGAAGATGAAAGAACAAAAGAACTGACCTTCTGGCTGCACTTCAGAATATTGTTTCCAGCAGTGATCAGACAGAGAAGCATATTTGTGAGATCACCCTTCTGTTTCTCTGGACAGATTCTGTCTCTCTCTCATTCTCTCTCTGTCTCTGTCTATCTATAAATGAATGATGAATGCCTATGTGGTGTAGTGACACAAGACTAGGAGTCTGGAGATATGGACTTGATTTCTCGCTTGACAATTGAAACCTACTGGGTGACCTTGGGCAAGTCACACACTCTCAGCCTCAGAAAATCCTACGTTAGGGTCCATGTTAGGATTGCCAAAAGTTGGAAACAATTTGAAGGCATACGACACCAACATAAAGTTGTACCACCCCGTAACATTACTGTTTGGGTGATTTACAGTAAACAACAATAAATTCAATTTAAAAATGATATGAAATACAGAAGCACAAACTCAAAAATAGTAGGAAATGCAACAACAAAAAAACCTCACAGCAACCCAAACATAGGTTTTAAAGTGAGAGGCCTGGATGAAAAGTCTTCCCATTGCTGAAATGACCAAAGGGATGGTGCCAGATGATGCCTTCTGAGAAAGCTTCTCTCATAATTGGGATGTCATTACCAAAGAGGGCCTCTGAGGAAGATAACATGGTTTATACATATGGGAGAATGTGGTCTTTAGGGTAACCTGGCTCCAAGCCATGAAAGTCTTTAAAGATTAAAACCTGCAGTTAACACTGTAGTTAGAAGGAAAACTGGGAGCTAGTACACCTGGAAAAGCAAATTGTCACACTGTCAAGTTTCAGCTTGTAATCCAGTGGCCCTGTTTTAGACCCAGTGCAGTTTCTGAAGCAGACCTGAATCACAGTGAACAGCTATCTCTCACCAGGCAGAGCAGCAGCTGAGTAGGAGCAGACAAAAACTTTGATCCAGGTAGATTATTTGAAACAGCACTTCCAGCCAGTGAACCCAATCTTTTATGGAAAATATGACCTACTCTAAAAACACCATTCACCTTGTGGATGACAATACATTCATTATGTCTGAATTTTTCATTTCTGAACCTGAACCTGAGTGCTGGGTCAGGCCAACCACAGCCTCACCTGTGCCTGATGAAAAGTGAGCAGAAAAGAGAATAAAGAAGCTGTGTCATCTGTAAACTGAACACCATCTACATACCATTTGGGTGTTATCTGCCTGATTTCTTCATATGAAATCTCCAGATGCCTCTCTTAGCAACAAGAGGAAGAACAAAATTCTTCAGAAAACATAACTGACAAAGGCTCTAGCAGTAAACTTCTAGAATCACTTTCTATAAAGAACCATTCAAGCAGGAGAAGAACCACTGTGAAGGAGTACCTCCTACACCCGACCCAAACAGACCCATTCAGCAAGATACTATGCTGATTTTTTGGGAAAGAGCCTGAATTTCAGTGGCACAGTTCCATTGGTGGTGGAAGCAAATGCAGATAACATAATCAGATGTGGGGTGTGTGTGCCTGCATCCCAGGAGCTGCATGTTGCCACCTTTTCTTTAGATCATATTTGGATGGATAGCAATGATTATCATCTACATAGATGGGTATGCTTTCATATGTTCAGGTCTAACAGCATCACATAATTTGGGTAGGTGGACAGGTAGGCTCAAGACAAGATGATGACTAGTCATCTAGTAGCTAAGAAGAAGAATCCTGGTGGCTTTCCTTAGCAATATTATCAGATTAAGGGATGGCAGCATACATAGATATATAGATTTTGTATCACAGTGTGGCAATGATTTTATGTTCTGACACAACCTGATTCCCTAAACTAGGATGTGATTGAGATCTACTGCATCAGAGTCTGAGCTGAATTGTCTCCCAGTACCAGGGACTTATTAAGGAACGTAAAAGAAGAAAGTGCAAAGGCAGGTTTACTGCTGAACATACAGAAAACAAAAATAATGACCATGGAGGATCTACATAAATTCAATCTAGATAATGAAGAAATTGAAATAAAGAGTTCCTGTACTTTGGATCAAACACTGATCAAAATGGAGTTTACAGTCAAGAAATAAGTCTAGGAAAGGGAAGGGCAGCCATGAAAGAAATAGAAAGATCCTAAAGTGTAATGATATAAAACTGAGAACAAAGGGCCTCGGCAGACGACTAATTGAGGTCGCCTCGGCAGACGACTCCTCTTCCTGAGGTCGCCCTGAATGCTTCCGGGCCACCGGACGCCCGGCGCATTCAGGGCGACCTCCTCCCGCAGCGTCCGGACGCGCTGCGGGGGATAAGTCAGAGAAAGGGCGCCCGCCGCTTTTAGGGCGCCCTTTCTCTGACTTATGAAAGGAGTGCCTTTTTGGCGCTCCTTTCTGGGTTGCTCTAGGAGCGCCGCGGTGGGGCTGCCATAGCCCCGCGGCGCTCCGGACCAGGGTGTCCCAAACGCCCTGGTCTGCAGAGGGGGAAAAGCTAGAATAATCCAAGCCATTATATTCCCCATCACCATGTACAAATGTGAGAGCTGGACAGTGAAGAAAGTCGACATAAAGAAAATCAACTCATTTAAGATGTGGTGCTGGAGAAGAGTGCTGAAAATACCATGGGCAGCCTAAAGAAATGGATCCTAAAAGAGATCAAGCCTGAACTCTCCCTGGAAGCCCAGATGATGAAACTAAGGCTATCATATTTTGGCCACATCATGAGACGACATGATTGATTTGAAAAGACAATAATGCTAGGGAAGATAGATGGTAGCGGAAAAAGAGGAAGACCACACACCAGATGGCTAGACTCAATCAGGATGGTCACAGGTCTGAATCTACAGGAGCTAAGCAGAGTGGTGAAGGACAGGGGGTCTTGGAGATCTCTCATCCACAGAGTCACCATGAGTGGGCTGACTTGAAGGCAGTTAACAACAATGCTGGATTTGCAGGGCTCTTTAGTTTGAGCCCCATGGTTCCTAACAACCACAAGGTGATTTTTCTCTGTAAGAACTTCCTGATAGCATGGCTCTATGAATATTAAGTGACAAGATCATTATTACATCTTGAGAAATATCAGCCTTGGTAATCCATTATACATTGAATGGTAATCTTATCATATGGGGACATAATTAGGATGACAGTGCTTCCTTAGAGAACATTTCAGAGATTGTATTTATGAATTAGGAAATAACTGGAATATATAAGATAAAATAAAAAGAATAGTGAAAGACGATGCAGACCTGAAGCATTTGCTAAAAATAATATTTTATGAAAAATACCTAACATGTTCAATCCACAAGCCTTCCTTGGGGCACAGGGTCTTCTTACGTCTTATTTCCATAAAGTAAAAACTGATTAAGCACTATGTTGTAGAACCAGATTCAGACTTGTTTCTTCCTTTAGTTTTCTATTTTTGAGTTAGCAAACAGAAAATACAGTATTAAATGCCTGGTTTCAGGACATGTTGAGTATTCAGTTAAGGATGTTTTGCAAAGGCAAACATCCTTGATCAAATGCTTGTGAGCAGCACTGGGATGAATACGACAGTCTTTATTATTGCCTCTGCTGCTAACTTCCCTTTAGCCAAGCCTCCTGCAAAAACCCTTCCCTTGGGCTATGGAAGAAGAAAAAGGAATTCTGTGCACTCCAAGTCCATATCGGAGTGTCTTTTCTCATCAAGGACTACAAGTCCTGACATTATCAGCTGGCAAGTCACAAGCTGTGCATGATTCCCACCCAGGAGACAATCTGCTGCATGGAGAGATCTGGAACATTTGGAAAGAATAAACTGGATTCATAGTGTGATTGGAAGATGTACCATTTGTTTCATAGTTCCCTGCTGGCACACAGCCACAAGCAGTTTAGTTGTTGCCTTGCCAGCTCACTATAAATCCTGGAGTGGACCATGTATGTTTAACCCAAGAAATTCTGAAATCCTGTCTTGGATCAAGGAATGAGTCTGCCTCAGTCAGTCAGAGTACAGGAGTGTCCATAGGTGCTTTCACCTTTTCCCAGTATTGGGGAGCTTAGTTATGATAGTAGCAGCAGCAGGTACTTTGGAACACTCACAGCTTCAAGCCCTGGTGATAATTTACTCAGTGCTCTTTAGCAGTTCAAAGTTCTCAGCATTCAGTATGCTTTACTATAGTTTTGCAGTAAGTATACGGTAAGAACGCCAGCAGTTATCCTCACACCATAGACAGGTGGAAAAGGTGGCAAACAATGGTAGCTTTCCTAAGGCTCTCTAGTAAAGCCATAGGCTAAGTTCTGATCTGAAGTCTTGTTGGTTTGCATTTACTTTACTATAATTGCTATGCTATGCTTTGCTATGCTTTCACTTAATTTAATCACCATCGCATCTATTGTTTCTGAAATGATCCCATGAAATTGCACCTCATCCATATAAAGAAAAAAAAAAGCTGAAGAAAACCATAAGAATATATTTAGTAAACCCAGAATTCAAAGAAGATGCAGTATGAGTTGTTAGATTATTATTAGATTCTATGTGGCCTGAAAGAGACCCCTTTGATATGAAATCCTCCTCAGGGGTCAGGGTGTCTCTGAAGCATATAAATCAGTGAAGGCATCTGACCTGAAGCAAGTGCTAATGAGTCCTGCTACCCTTACATGAATGTTCAATTAGAATGTACAATTAGGATGGCTTGTTATCCCAGTTGTCTTTTCTTTCTTCTCTTCTTCTTAGCTTCTCACCTTGCAGCTTACCCTGAGATGACTGAATCACTCTTCAGTAAAATCATTTTTAATTAAAGGTAGACCTGCAGCTTGTTTTTTTACTCATCTAGAAACCCTGTAAATATTTCAAACAAGAGAGAGGTTCCAATACCAAATCCCTAGAAGAGATCACTAAGAAAAATCTTTGTTGAAATTTGGATTTGAGGCATGACTTGAACTTCCCTTTTATCTGGAATGCCACAGCACAGTTTTAGCATCACACAAAGTTTCATGGACTATGATAATATTTTTAATATAACCTTGAATGTTCAGTTAAGCAACTGTTTCTCCCTTATTGCTTCAAATAGATTTCACTGAAATGTTAAAACAACTACATTACTTGCAGAATGATACAGTTTCTTGCTGCAGAATTAAGCCAACACTGTAGCAATGTCTCACTTGACAAAATTATTTTACCAGATTTGCACTGCATAACAATGGTACACTTTACGTTCTTTTGTCTTTGTATATTTGCCTATCAATAATATTCTTGTTCAAATGTTTAAACTACTTTGCAAAAGTTATGTTAGTTGTATTACTTATTGCCTAATCACAGAGTATATACTGAAAATTATTTACTGTGCCCTGTCCATTTCAGGATTTTATACACAATTCAGGTTTTCTAAACTATCTCTGACCCCAAGGATGCTGTTGTACCAAAATTAAGCAAGTAAATAAAGAGTAAATAATGGGAAAAAGATATGCATCTTCAAATAGTTAAATCTTCAAAACCAATTTAAAGTTTTAAAATTCTATTTTAACACTCTGGTGGTGGCCAAATTTTTATTTACAGACAGGCTGAAAGGAGCAGCATGAGGCTGTGATGGTGCCATTCATGCCGGGACCGCAGCAACCGCATATGCCCAGTTCCAATCCAGGCTGCCACCGCAGTCCTGAACTGGACTGCTAGAAGGAGCAGATTTTATCCACTCCTTCTTGGCTGGTTCTTTTTCATTAATGCACCTTTGGCGCAGCTTCAGGCCACGTTTGAGGTGTGCATCAATGTGAAGCCACATTGTTTTGCCTGTGCGTTTCAGGCCTTTGTAAACAAGAGTGAATGAGGGTAGGCACTATGTAACAATGAGCAATAAAGAATGAAAGTGGCAGGTAAAAGAAGGAAAGCCTACACACACTACCATTTCAACATGGATCAGCCCTGGGAACAACTTAACTAATATTGACTTCCACTCACTAAAGAGCCTGTATCACGTTGGTCATGAAAACTGTTACCATGGTTGGCTCTTGGAATACTACTGTGTATGTGATGGCATGCCACCATTCTGCCTGTGGCGCAGTGGTTAAAAACAGCCCTGGTGGCGCAGTGGTTAAATGCCTGTACTGCAGCCACTTACTCATAGACCACAAGGGCTGAGGCTCGACTCAGGCCTTCCGAGGTCGCGAAAATGAGTACCCAGATTGTTGGGGGCCAATCAGCTCACAGTTGTAAACCGCTTAGACATCCCATGTGTGATATGAAGCGGTATATAAATGAAGCTGCTTTGCTTTGCTTTTGCTGTGAAGGCACCTTCACACAGTGAGCTTGGAATGGGAAAAGGCAGCTGCAGTTTCAAAATGAGCTTTAAAGCCATAAGATAAAACCAACTATCATGCCTATCAGTACAGCGCATTCTCATGTAATATGTTTAGAGTATAAAAGACATTATATAAAATAGCGAATTAAAATTATTAAAATGTCTAATAATATTAAATGACACCACTAAAACCTTTCTTCCTTAGTTAACTTTCCACAATTGCCAGCATCCACTAGAAACATTTTTAACTGCTAGTAACTGCTCTGGAAAGTACAACAACAATTTGTTCAACATGTGCAAGGGAGTTTCTCCAAAGTTTTGCTACACTCTCTATTCCCTTTTATGAAACGTGTGGTAGCTAAGCAGATGGCCTGAGGAAATGCCGCCTTGATACTTTCTTTGACCCCCAAAGCTGCTGTTGTACATGCAAAAGTAATCTGTGGACTGAGGAATGAATTTCCACACCCACTCCATAAAACATAGGTGGGCTCTCACATGAAGCATTAAAATACAACATTCTTTAGCACTTTCCCTCACAGCATTTACTCCTACTGCTTGCAATCCTAGAAAGCACTCAAGTCAGTTTTGATCCTATCACATTATCTCCATTCTTGAATGAAAGAATACCATGTGAGTAATTGTTCTCCTGCAACAGAGAGAATCTTAACTTAAATCTTTCTTGCACTTATACAAATGCTAGTCCTGCTTGAAGAATACTTATTCAAAAACTACACATCCACATTTTAAACCATTAACACAATAAATAAAAATAAATCTGCCTTTTTCAGCATATGGACAAAAAATAATAATACGATCTTCTTCTAGTTAGACATTTGTGTCATTGCCAACAGGGTTTTAACAGAACACTTTACTAGCTGATTCTGCTACTATTATTATCATCCTCAATCTAATGTGATGTAAGAGGAAAGGGGAAGGGTTCAGGTCATACTCACTCCCTTCTTGATCTGTTTTGTTTGCTTCCAATTGATCCACTTTAGCATTCTGCTTCTTTGCTGACAGCAGCCTCTTTATAGTTGAAGGCAAAACTGAAAATGTTTCTGTCTGTCTCTCCCTTTCCCATACATTCCCCTCCCCGTCTGATTGTCTAACAAAGCTTTATAGGTTTGCAACATGATTTACTTCCTGCAATTTAGCATCATGCTGTCATTCTGAACAGAGACTTTGTACCACCTCTGCAACTTGTATATACTGCCAAGTTCTGCACCAAGAACTGGGCTTTCCTTACTCCTCAGAAGATGTAACCATTCTGCAGGATAAGATCACATGTACTTCTTATAGCAAGATCACATGTACATCAGAAGCATCTTATGATTTACAGAAAGTGCGTAAGCGATTATGCTGTGATAACAGATATTACACTAACATGAGGTTTCAAAATTTTCTGAGGATTGGCCAGAGTTTTGTAATTTGACTTTTCCACAGGTCCTGAACTATAAGACATTGTGACTAGCTGGCTAATTTGACCACTATCTCAATACTAATGAACTCAAATCCTATTTAAAAAAACAAACCCATGATTTAGCTGTCTCCAGTTTATTCAATATCTAGAGCAAACTAATACTAAAACACTTAGAGTAGTCTGGAAAAGCAAAATAAATCTGAAATGTACTATGGAGGGGGAGTATAACTACATTTTTATTGCACAGCTTTCCAAACCTAATGTAAGATAAAACCAACTATCATGGATATCAGTACAGCGCATTCTCAAGTAATATGTTTAGAGTATAAAAGACATTATATAAAATAGTGAATTAAAATTATTATTTTATAAATTATTTATAATGTAAGATAAAACCAACTATCATGGATATCAGTATTGGAAGCAGATAAGAGAAAAGTCACCTTTGCTATGCAGACTCTGTAAGATTCTTTGGTGGGCTTGCCCAGCACTTTGGATTGGATGACTTATTCTCATAAAATATTTTTCAATAAAAGCATTTGCAGAAACTGCTCCTAAATTCAACTTGTGCAATGTGAAACTGCAATACCAAAGCTCACTCTAAAGCCACTGTACAAATTATTAACAAGAATAACTCAAGTTAGAAATTAACCTTTTTGGCCTTTAAATGCTGCTCAATTAAATAGGAAAATGAAAACTCAACATGTCACTTCTAAGACCACCTCTATCAACTTGAACAGAGAAACTGTGACGCTATGATTTGGAGGACAGAATGCCAGTCCTGTCTCAAGATTCCAGTGCTAGATAGAGACATTCAAAGCTGGTGGACTGCTACAAAAGGACAGTAAGAAGATGGACTATTTATGGATTACTACTACTTTGACTGCCTGCCAACAGAGGAGCTTGGTACTGTAGTTAGTACCCTAGTGGGCACACACCTTATAACCTTCATATATATATTTATTTAGAATATTTATATCTCACCCTTCAGCCAAAAGGTCTCCTATAATGACTTGTAAACTGTTATACTGACAGTTCCCTGCCCTCAGGCTTGAAATCTAAAAATCTCTTACAATTTTACAATCTCTTTATCCAACCGCATTTCTGTTATACATGTCAGGTTAGCATGCTCTTTCTGGTTGACATCCTAGACAGTGCTCATCTTTCCACTTCCTGAACTTTTAGGCTTGAGGGGACTGCAGTAAAGAAACAAGTATTAATGAGGCTAAAGTGCAGGGTGGAAGGGGAATAGCACACATACATCTAATCTAACTTCCTCTCCTATGATATATCTTTTCTCCTCTACCACAGTCCATGACCTCCACTACTCAGGCCAGGGGTCAGCAACATTGTTGCCAGGGGAGCGGGGGGGGATGGCACAGGGGCCGGGTGGGCACGTGCGCTTGCCCTCCCATGCATTTTCCCCCCGTGTGCTTGCCCCTGCATGTGCGCATGCGCACAACACCTGCCGTTGTGTGCATGCCTGTGCGCGTGTCGAGCACCATTTTGGAACGCCCAGCGGATGTGCGGGGGGGGGCATTCCCTGGGCCTTGGGAATTTGCCTGGCACACACGTGGGGGGGCGTTCCCAAGGTCCAGGGAACGCCCCACGGTGGCTGCGCCGTGCGAATTTGCATGGCGCAGCCGCTGTGGGACCTTCCAAAATGGCACCCACACTTGCGCATGATGCCGGCACGTTGGGCATTCCAAAATGGCGCCGCCGCCGTGTGCATGCATGCACAAGCGCAGGCACCATTTTGGATGCAAAAATGGCACCTGCGCTTGTGTGCAGCGCGCTGGTGCACGCTGGGCAAAAACAGCGGCGGTGGGACCAGCTATGGTCCGGTTCCAAGGCCTCCGTGGGCCGCACCTGGCCCACGGGCCATAGGTTGCCAACCCCTGACCCAGGCCTTTCAGGAAACAGGAGAAGAATCAGTCAGTCTTGTATTCAGTATGTGGCTTTACCTTGTTGCTCAGCTTTCCTTAATACAAGAGGATGTCTACTTTTACTTAGCTTATTTTGTCTAATGTACTTTCTGGCACAATTCTGCCTGTCTAGGCTTGATCATTCTATCTGGATTGGACTCTCCCTGCTGAAATCTGACTTTGTCAGATGCCATCAGTTTATTCAGAGAAACTACAGCATAGGACACAAAGCACCATCTGCTGTTTGGTTACCCATTTCTGTACAGCAAACTCTATTACTTGGCCTTTTGTTATTCTACCAGTACGTTCTTTGTATGGCTTTCATAGTAGAAACCAACTGCAAGGTAACTCCACTGACTGTATGGTGATATTATACAGAAAGAAAGAACTAGAAGCAGAATAATATATTTCTTTAAAGGCACAGCATGCCTCCCTGAGCCCAGCCCACCTACACAACTATTGGGCACAGTTCAGATATTTTAAAAGTTAGGAAGGGAAGAAAAGAACCTCTATTGGCATGATTCACATATTTATTTCCCCCAGTGCAGATGTAAAGGGTCATACAAGCACAAATTATTGTTACTTGAACAAACACTGAAAACGCCTACGTATCCCCTTTGGGGAACAGACGACAATAGAAAACTGAGTATTTCTCAAAGCCTTAAATGTGGGAAGCAACATGAAATCTTTGTATTCTTGATGCATTTGTGTGTATATCTTTCCACCCAGGCAACTTTTTTGAAGTTTGACCCCTTCATGCTTCACAGTAAACTGAGGCACAAGCCACAATGTGGGGAAAATCACATGGACAGTTTTACGTGGGAGACCCAGAAAGGAGAAGGGAAGACACCAGGCTTGCATTGTGTATTGTGGGAGTTGCAGGTTAAATTGTGACCAGAAGCAAGTGGGGAGGCAGTATTCTAAATTTATGCTGCTAGTACCTGCTCTGGACTAATTGCTTTTATAAATGGTGAAAAATCAGTAGCAATGGCAGAGCACTTTCTTGCTCTTGCCACCAGTGACATGCCTGCAAGTGGATTTTTCCTGCTAGAAAATACAAACCTGAAATCTTTTACTAATCTATATTAAGCGGATCATTCCAATACATGGACAGGACGTGTGGCCTGTGGGCTACATGTAGCTGTGGAAAGGTCTAGTGCAGCCTTTTGAACCCATTAGACCAGGGGTAGGCAACCTTTTTGAGACGGGGGCCGGGTTGCTGTCCCTCAGACAATTGGGGGGGCCAAAGCACCATAAATAAATAAATAAAAATAAAAATAAAAATATTTTTTTTAATTAAATTTTTATTAAAAAAATATGCATGTACACCCTCAGCCCCAGAAAAGCCATGGCAAAACCCCTGTGGAGATTTTGCCAAGAAAACTCCAAGAACAAGTAATAACAACAATAATCAATATCATCATGGCGGTGGGGGGCAGCGGCGGAGGCGGCGGCAGGACCGGCCTGGGGCCGGTCCAAAGGCCTCGGGGGGCCACATGTGGCCTTCAGGCCATAGGTTGCCTATCCCTGCACTAGACTCCTACCAATGGCCCATACCAAAAATCTTGAAATTATTTTAGAAGAGTAAAAACAATAGTTTTTCATAAAAAATGTCCTGAGGTGCATTTTTGCATTTTAAAATAAATAAATAAATAAATAAGTAAATATTAACCTACCCCAGGATTTTATTGGCAAGATTTATTCAGGGGAGGTTGCCATTTCCTTACCCTGAGGCTGTGATTTGCTCAAGGTAACATAGTGGGTTTCCATGGCATGCTTTAAACTTTAGATCAGACCATGAATCAGATTGGTACAATCCACAAACACTGGGACACTTTAATATTTATTTATTTAAATATTTCTATTCTGCCTTTTATCTGAAGATCTCAGGATGGTTTACAATAAGATCAACTTTAAAAAAGAATAATTACAGGGCAAAACAGACCAGAAAAAAACGCTGGCTTCGGGTTGGCATGGGGGTGAGGCATACACATGCTGCATGCCCCAAGGCTGCCCCCAAGCCGGCATCACACCACCCAGCTTACCACACAGCAGGCAGCAGCATGGCATTTTGGCGGTGTGACATTTACAAAGATGCTGCGCCACAGAAACACTGAAAACCTGCTGCCATGGAGGAAAGGGCACCTTTTTTCCACCCCAAAAAGAAGCGGCATTTTGCTGCTTCTTTGAGGGACTGAAAAATGCCAGATTGGAGCCGTGGCATGTAGTTGTTATGGTCCCAAATCCAGCACTCAAAGGGGTGGCATGATCCTGCTCCTTTGGGGCCATCTGTTTTGCCCCTACAAAAGTTTAGAAGATTAAAATATATTAAATAGTTTCCAATTTAAAACCAGACAATTTAAAGCAGTTTTGAATAATATAATATCAAACACCTGCAGCCTAGATAAGACTAGTTTGGCTTAAAGGCTTTAATAAAAAGCCAGGTTTGGCACTGAAATGATTTAAATGTTGGTGCCAATCAGGCCTCTAGAGGGAGGGAATTCCACGACAAGGATGCCACTGCAGAAAAGGCCCTTTCACATGTCCTCCCCCAATGTTTTTTCACCTACTGATGGGACATGGTCCCTCCAATAGATCTCAATTCTTGGGCAGGCATATATACACTTATTGTATTTATTTCTTCAGGTGAAAAAGATCCAGTTCAGTGCTACTTTCCTCAGAGGCAACGTCCAAATTGCTTCAAAGAGAAGCGGCCCCCATGCAACTTAGTATGGGCAATGTAATTACTATCCTTTCCACATTAAGCAAAAATCACCATTGTGCTTATTATAGTACACAAGTTCCTGAACGGCTACTCATCAAAGAAATTGGTTTCCCATAGATACCTTATCCTTGTCAGCTACCCCTCCTATACTTTTAAGAGAAACTGCATTCAACAAATTTATAAGACTACATTGTTCACATGTCTCATTCGTTTAACAAATTACACAATCTGTTCACAACACTGTTGACTCTTTAAAACAGGGAAAGGGAAAACACAGTCCTGTGGCTGTAGGAGGCAATTTTTGTAGGACTTGATCTGCATCCAGATTGTTCCTTTTTTGGCCAAAACTGGAGTTTAACCACACTGGAAGTCTTCAGGAGAGACAAATGAACTTTTGTTGCTGCCCTCTCTAGCTCTGTTTAACATTGTTGCTGTTGTTGTGTGCTTCCAAGCCATTTCCAATTTATGGCAACCTTAAGGAGCATCTATCACAGGGTTTTCTGGGGCTGAGAGTATGTGACTTGCTCAGTGTTACTCAGCGGGTTTCCATGGCTGAGCGGAGAACTGAACCCTAATCTTCAGAGTCCTAATCATACACATAAACCATTATGCCACACTGTCTGGAATTAACATATCCCTCCCCCCACTTTTTTCAAAACAAGGAGAAACTTCAGATCACTTCTGATTTTGTTTTGTTTGTTTGCTTGTTTGAACATTTTTGGAAGCATGTGCATTCCCTGGAGGATCTCAGGAATAGAAAATTGCCTCCTTGATCCACCCACTGCAGTTTCCCACTCTTGCTTTAAAAGGAGCATGCATGGCTGGTGTCCTGAAGTTGCCTTTTTTTAAAAAAAATGCAGCCTCCTCTATGGTTGCAGTAATTGAGGAGATCCCAGCACAGCATCTTTCTTTTCAGAGAACTACTGTGCTAGAACCATTAAATTTGCCCAAATCACAGGAGACATTATTCTTATTCCATATGGTTACCCACATGGCACCATGGCCTATGGATTTCACTTTGACATGGTAAGAATAACAAAGCTTTTGCATAAATATTTGAGAAGCCTGCCAAACATGATGGATTAAAATTTGTAAATAAAAAGGAGGAAAAAGAATTACGATTTGTTTTAGTTGTTGCTGATGTAATGCTTAAACCAAGTACATCAAATATGAGGAACAACATTGGCTTGGATTCCAAGGAAAATGGATCTGGAAATGGTAATTAGTTTCTACCTCAAACCATGGTGAACAACGTTCTGTTAGTCAGGACATTTCTGGGCAATTTCTGAATTCTGGGTCGCTGTGGACAAGGCAAAAAGAAACCCTGGTTCTCTTTTGAGTTAAAACTCTGGCTTGCAAACTCTTTGATAGATGTCCTTTGCTTTACAGGAGACAAGCAGAGACCCAGTCAGTGGTTTGGTGTCTTTAGAGCAGTTTTTGAGCATCCCTACTCCCAACATTCAAAAATATCAAATTGAAAGGGGTATCTGAGGGCTTTGGGGGGATTCAGAGATGCTTCAAAGGATATACTTAGGTGTCCCAAGGGCTATATGTGGACTAAGGGCTGCATTTTGCTAACCCCTGATACAGCCTATGAATGCTAGTGTTGTTTTTTCTTGTAGGCAACATAGACTTTCAGACAGTGAGGAATCATTTCTCCCTCTTGTTTAGACATCTCTGTCTCCCAAGCTTAATGTCATTGTTTTAAGAATCTAAAACAGGGGTCAGAAAGTTTTTCTTACCTGGGGCCGGTCAGCTGGTCCCCAGGTCTTCCGCAGGCTGAGGGTGTGTGGGGGGAAATGGTGCCCAGCGCACCGAAAATACTGTGCATGCTTGCGCACGCTCACTCGCACATGCGCAGTACTACCGGCGTACTGTGCATGCATGAGCGAGTCATGGCTGCCATTTTGTTTTCCAAAATGGCAGTTGTGACTCGTTTGTGCATGTGCAGTACTCGGCACATGCGGAAACGAGTTGCGGCTGCCATTTTGGAAAACAAAATGGCAGCCGCAACACACACAGCAACATGTGGCAATGGAGGGGGTCATCGTCGTTGTCAGGACTGGCCTGGAGCCGGTCCAAAGGCCTCGGGGGGCCGGAAACGGCCCCAGGGCCATAGGTTGCCGACCCCTGATCTAAAACATCTATCCAGAGAACTCTCTTCATGTGCATATAACCAACATTACTAGTAAACTATCAATTGAGAATTCATATAACTCACTTGAGGTTGCAGCTTGCTCCAGGCTAAAACACGTTCTTTGAGATAAGTAAAAAAATGACTCTCAGCAAAGAAAGTAGTAACATTTAAAAAAATCCAAGAATAGCACTCTAGTGATCTTCAAAATGCCCTGTTACTTCCTGCACTGTTCTTTTCATATGGCTTCCACTTGTGCAAATCCTTTTGAGAAATGTTCTTAGTCATTATTCTATGAATAACAAGGTAGTAACACTTTTTTTAATTTTTAACTTTAAAAAAGCCTGAAAAGTTTTAAAAATGGGCACGTCTCATAGCCATCTCAGGGAGACTGGCAGATACACATAAACACACATAAAACTCACATGTTAACATTAATTTTAAAATATGAGTGAATGGACATTGTCATCTTGTTACTTTGAAAAGCAAGATATTTCAAGAAATGTTGTTATACGTAACCTATTTCTTCCAAGCTCAGGACGGAGAAATGATCAAGTAAAAGTTATAAATTTTTATTTGCAGTGAAGAAACAAGGGCTGCATCTACACTGCAGAAATAATCCAGTTTGACATCATTTTAACTGCCATAGCTCAGTGCTCAGGAATTCTGGGAACTGTAGTTGGTTGTGGCACGAGTGTATAACCCATAGTACTCAAAGGTGCCCCAAGGTTGTATAAAGTTGTATAGGTTTTACTTTGGTATTTCTTTACATTTGAAGGTGTGGTTTTATATGCATTCCTGCCTTCGTTTACAGAGTAAATTATGTAATGAGGAAGTAGACCAAATTTACAAAGCTTATGCTACAATTTGCTTGAATCTTCCCCTTCCAAAGCCAAATTAGGGCTGTGGAAACTGCATGCCGTGGCCCCAATCCAGCCTTGAAGCTACCTGAAAAAGGAGCAGCAAAAGCCAACTTTTCTGCCTGCATCATGGTGTAAAACGCTTTATGACATACCGGAGGTGTGCGGCATGTAAACACTGTGCCACCAAAGCGTCATGAAGCCACCCCCATGTAAACAGCTGGGTGGCTTCCTGCTGGCTTTGGGGCATGCAGCATCTAAACGTCATGCCCCCAAGCTGCTGGGAAGCCAGTGCAAAGGGGTGGTTTGTTTTGCCCCTTAGTCTCAAAGATACTACAAGATCCCTTTGCATAATGATTAGTGTAACCCCTACTGATGAAGGGAGGGTTATAGCAGATGTGTTTTAGAAAAGTATATGTCCAATGCTTTCCTCTGCCAAGTTCTTTCCTGCACATTGTAAAATAGGTTCTTCTCTGATATCTTATCCTTGCAGTCTTACAAATCCATCTTCTTGGTAGTGAGTTCTGCATTAGACAACAAAAAGACTAAGAAACTGTTTTTGCACTTTGGATATCAGCCAAAGACTGGAGCTACTCAGGATGATAATCTAAGCATTTCTTATTAAAGAAAAACATTGGTTGAATTTCTTAAAATGCTACATTTTAATTATGCACCTGCATTTATCAAACTACATGTGTTTCTTGTCTTACCTGGTGTCAGGCTATTTGTGTTATAAGCAATAGCTTTGTATATGGACAACATTAATAATGCAATTGTAACTGTCATTGCTGTGTGCATTTCATTTTCCTTTGGTCTCACTGATTACAATCCCTGTGGCCCATGCAACATGGTGACTATATGTATACATGGAATTTTAGATAACACTATGAAAACATGCTTTTATAACACTATTGGTCTTTAAGGTGCTTCAGAATTCTTCATTGCCTTTCCTGAAATAGCCCAACACAGCAATTGGTAAATCAAGATGGTAATATGAGATTATAATGATTCTATGTGCAGCGCCTGTTTCTGTTTCCATACTGTTACTATTATTAATTGTTGGCATTGTTGGATTTAATTGATTGTTTGTTAATTGTTGTGGCCTTCATCAATGAAATTGCTCTGAAAATGCAGGGTAAAAATTTTCAAATAAATAAATAAATACATAAATACATAAAAATGAATATTCACCATTTGTATTTTTTTTGGTGGCCAAGTAGCCTTGCACTGAAACTGTAACTTGATTAATAATGAGGGGATGTCCTATTTTTGTACTTGTGTCATGAAAAACCCACACCAGCATAGATCAAGGAAGATGATTGCTACAACTTATGCTTACTGAAAACTTGATTATTTTAATCCAGGGATGGGGAAAGTGTAGTTTTTAAGGTGCTGATGGACTGCAACTCCTAAAATCTCTTACCATTGGCTCTAGCAAGGACTCATAAGTGTTTCAGTCCAACAATGCTTGGAGGGCCCACCTTTTCTTTCATTTCTTATTGGGGACTTTATCACACAAGGGTTGAAAAGTGGAATTAAAGTAGGATAGCAGTGTCTGTGGCTGTACCTTATCACATGATGCTGACTCTGTCCAGTAGATGGCCTCCAGTCCATTAATTTCTGGAGTGCTCTTTCCCATTGACAGACAAACCCCTCAATGCCTCCCAATCCTCCAACTTTTCCACTTTGATTCACAGTATGGTATATATGGTATATAATGAGATCCGTCAATTAACATCACTTGACAGCTTTAAAAAAGCTGTCAAGACGGATCTCTTCCGGCAGGCCTTTCCGGATTAATTATCTAAGCCTCGGGTATAAATAAAAACATTCTCCCCAGCGATCCTTACGTGGCCCCATCATCGATGGTTGGATCTCACTGGCTGGACACATACTCTGGGTCTTCATTTTATCTATTTTAAATAGCTGTGTTTCTTGTTGTTTTAAAATTTACTTGATTTAATTTTGTTTTAAGGGGGGGTGGGGGGGTACTGTATATATATGTTTTATTGATGTACTCATTCTTAATTGTAAGCCGCCCAGATTGATATTTCAGAGGGCGGGGTATAAATAAATTTTATTATTATTATTATTATTATTATTATTATTATTATTATTATTATTTCTCCTGCTGCAGTTCTGATATGCAGGCAGTCACATGGTGTGAGAAGGCATGACTATACTCCTCTTCCCCTCTCTTGCTATTCCTAAGCAAGCTCTTTTTCCTTTCCTTTCCTTTTTTTTTTACTTTTACTTAATGGTTTGCCATGATCACAAAATGGAGCTAAAAATAAAAACAAATAATAACAAATACAGATCAAAAGACATGCTGGGAAGGGGTTTGAGCTGGGAGGTGAGGCTATGGAGGCTGATGTGCAGGAGACAGGAGGCCCAGACAGAAGCAGCACCATCACACTTTTGAAGTATTTTGTGCAATAATGAGTATATGGTATGTTTGCATTTACTACACAAATGCTATTTGGATGCTTTACGAGCCAGGTATGATGAAGTCCTAGATTTTATAAGAAACATGAATATTGGCCCAGAGTCCCACACAGCTTTCATTGTTGATTATGACAGATAGAGCATGACAAGCAGTGAAGAAAAAAAGAACAAGGGATGGCACTAATTATATAGATTTAAATAAAATGAACTAATCAGCTGTTAGATCTTCTATGTACAATACATACATTTACATTTCTTAACCCTCAATTGGTATCAGGTTGTCTAATATTTTCCCCAAATGTAACTAGATGTGCTACCAAATTAGACATATGGCAGCACTCATATGCAATTCTAGCTGTATGGGTTCCTAGAAATGTGACTGTACATTCAGATAAACCACTTTGAAAGTTTCACATCACACCACCAAAGCTCTATTAATTATATGGATATTGCCTACAGCACAATGAAAGGCAAACCAGGGACATACAGTTTTAACTTGCTACTTTTCTATCTGACCATCAGCTATATGAATCAGAGCCAAAGTAAAACATGAATGCTATGCTTTTATAACAATACACTTTAAGATGGCTCCTAGCCTTTCTCGGGATGATATACTTCTCTTTCCTCTAAGAATAGGATTTACCTGAAGATTTTGTTATTTAAAAGTATGTACAGATGTTTTAAATCTTACAAACAAGTGAATACAGTTGCCCCTCTATTCCTGCGGACTTGAGATCTGCGGACTTAAATATTCATGGAAGAATGACCTCCTTTAACTTCAAAGGGGTGCGCGTGGGCAGGCACATGTCCCATTAAGCCTATCTATGGGGCTTGAATATCAGTGAGTCTCTGTTTTCACGTGTGTGTGTGTTCGGAGTCGATCCCCCGTGAAAATGGAGGGCTGACTGTAATTTTGCAGAACAAAAAAAAAAAAAAAACCTTCAAAGATGCAAGCTAGATAATAGGAAAAAAAGCTCGCCTTATAGGAAGTCACATTTTGTACCAGGCAAAATGGACACAGTGAGCATATGAATGCAGGAATGCTGAGTACAGCAGTGCAAATGGTAAGTGGGAATTTTCACCTCTCTTTGACTTGTTGCATCTGGAAATGTTTGGGCACAATTTTTGGTGGCATATCTTTTTAGTGTAAATGTTGCAGCTTGGTGGCCAAATAGAATCAGCACTGGCTGATGATAAATTCTTCAGGTGCTAGGTGGCAGAATTGGGGGAGGGAGGCCTTTGGTTGTTCTATGAATCCTGCACCTCTCATCTGATAGTATGTATTTAGCCAGTGGACTGTATGCTCCATGTCTTCACTGTTTTTTGCAGGCCCTGCTACACTCCATCATTCTAAGGAAGCCTTAGAATCTAAGGCAAGGAAGAAAAAAACCTTTTTCTCACCACTCAGTCGTTGGGTGTACTTTTACTGGATTCTCCCACCTGTTAGTGTTACTGTTTAATGCTAACTCCATATACAATAAAACCTCACTTATCTACAGTTTGACTGTGGATGAGGGTGACAACATGGCATTTAGTACCAAGAAAGAACAGCTGGATAAACTAATAAAACTGTTCACTAGCACTAAATCCAGCAACTGGACTGCTTGGTGGAGCAGTCCACAATAAGCATGCTACAGCCCAGTTTAAGGAACAACAGTGGCTGTCAATATAGCATCAAATCAAATTCAAACTTTTATTTTTGGCTTATGAAGCCCAATGGCATGGGACCAGTTTATTTCAGGAAGTGTCTTACCCTATTCTGTATTTCCTGTTGATTGGGATCAAACTCAGTGGTGCTACAATCATCAGTTATCCACCTGAAAACTTATTGGAAGAGAGGAACTTAACTTTAATAGCACCAACTGCTAAGAACAGTCTTTTTTAATGCAAGGCATGGATATTGGCTTTTTGTTCCATGTTGAGAGCTCAACTTGTTTTAATAGGCACATTCTGATCATTAATACAGGAAGCCTACACCACTTACTGCAAACTGTTTAGATTCATAATCACGTTTTCTCTGTGTGTGTGTGCATGTGTGTGCAAATGTGAATTTCATAAGGTTTTCCTAAGCAAGGAATATGCAGAGGTGGCTTTGCCAGTTCCTTCTTCTAAAACACCTGGTATTCATTGGCAGACGTCCATCCAAGGACTAACCACAGCTGATTGCTTGGCTTGTTTTACTGGTTTTTAATTTCTATACTATTTTATCTTCCATTCTGCTTCAGATATTTGTTAACATGCAATGGCACTGAAATGCTCTTAAAAAATGGTGGCGGCTCCCATGTCTGTGTGGCAGCAAGTTCACTTGAGGTTTCAGCCTGGACTCAAAAGGAATTATGCAAAGGCACGGATCCCATGATTGGAATAATACCTTATTCCAATCATGGGATTCACACTAAAACATGGATCAATTTACCAGACAACTGACATAGAAAACGTCAGTTGCCATTATAAATAAATAAATAAATAAATAAATTTTGGAACCCAAACATCCAGATCACCTATAAAGGTAAACATTTATGCATTTACTACAATCTAATTACTAAAGCAAAACATTTGCAAAAATGGTCTCAAAGAAAAGAAAAAGAAAGTCAGTTAAATTTTGTGCTGCATCTGAATAATGCAATTGTCTAACCCCACTAACCATTGCATTATCTTTGGAGGATCACACTACTGCAACTTTACTGGCAGGAAAAGAAACCAATAATACTGGAACTTGTCCTTAAACCAAACATTAATTTGTTTATCTTAGAACTCTCATAAAAATTATTCATTTAAATTTTACTTTTGATTTTGCAGTCTGGCTCTCCCAGCAAGTCTGTTATTTATGATATTTGCCCTATTTCCTGAATGACATATGTCACATGTCAGGTATAAATACAACACCATCCCAACTTTACCATACAAAGCAGTCATTCAGGCATTTTAGAAACCAAACACAAATCAATCCCAATATCTCAAAGGCTATGGGCATAAATGCAGATGGATACCAAATTCTCATCAAGGTGTACCAAAAAGAAAAAGAAAAAAACACAAAATCCAATTACCTGATATTAAAATTGATAGTTTAAAATATTACAGCTCTGTCATTGCTTTTGTGTGATACTTCTGAGGCCACTGAAATATACAGATGAATATTTGGACAAAGGGGGCAGGAAGAATCACATACAGACTCAGGGAAGCCTCACATAAAATTTCATCTCAGGGAACCCCCACATAAAATTTATTATATCTAAAGCTTAAAAATAAGATTTAACCCCCCCATCCCCGGTTACAATCTCTTTGGTGGAAAAATCCTGATCTGCAGCATGGAGTTCTGAATCAAATTGCATTACTAGAGTTTCACCATGACAGACCTTACAGAAAAGCAATATTCTATACCTTACCATCCAAGTGGTTCTCACTTTTTTCTGGTTGCACAATGATAATATAGCTGTGAAATGTCATGTTAACTACATCACCACAGCTTTTCATCTTTTCCAAGATTAAATTGGATTTAGGCTACAGAGTACAGGTTCTGGGGTGAAACTGGGATATGACATACCACTTCATGCTCCTAAAAGTATTCTTTCCCCAAGCAACTGCTTGAGTGGCTTATGTTGCCAGGCTGTATCTGTTAATCTATCCTTGTCTCTCTGGTGACCTTCTGCTTCTGTCTGCTATTTCCAAGCATAAACAACACATATAGCAAGGATAATACTGGCAAGAAAAGTCCTTTCTATTTTGCACTGTAGCAGACAAAAATGTCACTCATTGTTGAGACCAGTTTATATCATATATATTACAGGTGATTCCTCCTTACTTGAGACTCACGGGCTAATAAATAAAAGATGAGTATGGTTCCAATTTATGGAATGAATTAAGTCTGGAATTGCTATCCTTCTGTGCTGTTAGTAGCAGCAACTGCTAACGCCCCCTTGCAAGGGACACATATACTGTGCAACAGTGGAACTCTTTGCTGGCATGTAAACAACCTACTGTATAATTTCTCAGGGAATGTTAAGAAAACCAGTGAAGTTTTACCAGTCCAAAAAGAAATAAGACTTCAATTTTCTTTGTTTGCTCACCCATTATTGTTTTAGTTTCACAGAACTAGAATTAATAACATTACTTCTTTTCAATGATAAATCCTACCTTGTCACTGTCCACTGTATTCTGAGAAGTCCTGGATGCAATTGAAATTGTATCAGGCTGACTGCTTCCATCTCCTTGACTGTCAGCATCTTCTCCTCCCTCTCTGCATGGAAAGAACAAGTAACTTTCATCAATGAACCTGCAAGCAGCTCGGATAGCGTGTGCACAGTAGGTTGCTCAGCTCAGCACACATGTATTACAACTGAATCTATAATTTAGAATGATGATGTCACCTTTACCATGAGATTAACACATAATAACCATGTTTGCACTTTGAAATTGGCTGTCTTGAGCTTATACAATGACAGCAACATATCTCAAAATAGCTGTGTAATGAGTGTGGCAGGCCAGTGTCCCATTCAACTTGGATTTCTCAGTTAACCAAACCCAGCCATCTAAATTATAGCCTTGATGTTTTGCAAAACTGATGTCAATTGCCAAGGGTTATTTCTCAGTTCTCACATTTCAGTTGTTTAAATTAGGAGGTCATATTAATTTTTATTGTATCAGGCAAAAAAAATCTTGATTATTCTTCCATTTCTGTATTTTCTGTACTTTGCAAAGGTCTGGAACAGGGGTAGGCAACCTTTCCCCTTTAAGGGCCGAAGGACTTCAGCTCCCAGAAGCCTCAGCCATGTTGGCCAATAGTCCCATGTTGGCCAATAGCTCCTGGGATTCTGGGAGCTGAAGTCCCTCAGCCCTTAAAGGGGAAAGGTTGCCTACCCCTGGTCTGGAATTTCCTACTCTTCCCTCCAGTTCATCTCTGTGTAAGTTATATGTTTGTACAATGGTAAACTGGTAAACTGAGAAAAATAATTATGCTGAAACCCAGGACAATTGGATCTTCTAAGATCTTCTGCTCTCATCAGTGCAATGCAATTTCTGTCAACTGTTTCCCAAAATAAATTCAATTATTGCTATATAATTAATTGCATTAGTCTTCTATATTTAAAACTGCTACCTTCCCCTATTTCTCTTTCAAAAATAATTTCACTTCCAATGGTCCACAAATTTGTGAAATCATATTCTTTTATTAATATAGTTAATTTGTCTATATTTATCATATCATGAAATATTGTAAACCAATCATCTATTGAGGGTATGTCTCTTTTAAATGAAGGAATTTCATGGTGGTGGGGAAAGGCCTTCTCAACTTGTCTTGTCAGCAGGTTCCATTGCCAGTGCCAAGTTCTCCTTTCCCTCCTCTTTTTAGTTCTTGGTTGAAAACTAGAAGACAGCAGCAATGGTTAAGAGAAGTAGATCTGGTTTAGAAATTACCTGGTGCTAATTGCTAGAATAGTGGTTTGCAGTGTTCATGGACATCATTATACTGTTGCTTAATCTCTTGCTCAACAAAAGAATTACCATAAAACATGGATGGACCTTTCCTTGACCACATGTTTTAGGTCAAAAGAAGTCAATTTCTGTAGCTACTAGCCCCCAGTATTAGCAATTTTGCATTAATACAATGGGAATTAATATTTTTTTCCCCTCCAAAACTACTCCAAAATTAAATCTTACAAAACCAGAAACTAACTATTCCCTGTTTCATTAACTGTCCCATTGTGCTGGGACGATGTAGCCTGGGGTGTATCTGTGCATGGAAAATTGTCCTCCAAATCCCCAGAACCCACCCTCCCAAGTCTTAAATAATGAACTCATTTAAAAGGGATACCTTTTACATGAAGTTACTATAATTACCTCTTACTGTTGTTTCTTTGCTTCACTGGGGTCTTGGGAAGCTGTATTGGCTCTTTCAATGCTCCTTTTAAGTGTATAATCCTTTCTTGTATCACTTCCCGAATATTTTTTATCCATTCTTGTTTTGTTTCAATACTGGATGCCTAAACATTTCAACAGAGAAAGTAGATGAAATGATGTTATTTCTCACATATGGGTCCATGCTTTAGTGTTTTGTTGAAGTTCCTTTCTCTACATTAAGGAGCTATGGGTAAGCTGTGAAAAATTCAGGTGCCAACCATATTTCACCAACTGCACTGGAATGTTGGATATATATATGCTGGACACAAAATACAACATACCTAAAAGGAGAAATGGAATGTTATTCCATCACTAAGATTTCTCAGACAAAATATCTATAGTATATGATTCTTATTAAAACAAAACCAATAAGCAAAAACCTTTAGTTTGCCCAGCTCAGAGCAAAATCAATAATGTCAAGAAATCAAGTGATAAGGAGAAAGATTATTATAAAGGAACATTCCATATATGGCTTGTCTTCTGTTAAAAGTATTGAATAGAGGATGTATCCCCAACTTCACACCATCCATAGTTCAGACTACATTATTTTAACCTCATGAGTTTTGGATGTGTGTTGTGAATAATCTGCATCTGATTGCCTATTCACTAAGAGGTGGGGTGTGTGGGTTGCATTGGGTGAAACTCTAATGGGGGTGTGTGCCACACCACTGCTCCTCAAGTGTCTGCCTTTTGGCAGAAATGGATTATGGTGTTCACCTGCATCCTTTTAAAATCTTGGAGCTCAGAGGAAGAGAAATTACACACCAATCAATTTTGGACTTCTTTGTTGCTTTCAGACATCAGCCCTGATACAACATACAATGTTGTCAGATTCTGTGCAGCTGCGGTTAAAATTTGCCAGGCAATGACCTCCGCAGTAGACTAGTAGTAATAATAATAATAATAATAATAATAATAATAATAATACATTTTATTTTTATACCGCCCATTGGTAGTCCAATCCGGGTGGTTTACGCATAAAAAGTACATATAACATAAAACAACATTTTCCCTCCCACTTAGGCTAGGCCCGATGGAGATGGGCCTGCATCCCTCTCCCAGATGACGTTGGACGGAGTGGAGGGAGGGCTCCTCTTCTTACGCTAGGCCCGATAGTACCAATCTTGTCTTGCTATACAAGGCTGTGTAATCTGAAAGGATATTTTAAACCCACATAGCCTGAAAAACTCACATAAAAAAACCCCATTGATGCTGGCCGTGAAAACCTTCAACTTCACATTTTAAATTCTGTTTTTAACTTCTTTATTCTGTATCCCTTTTTATCTGTGTTGGTCTATGACTGTAATAAAGAATCTATTCTATTCAGTGGAAGAAGAGGTGTTAGTGGGGGTGAGCCTCTGTAGTTGGAGAAAGGAGAAAATCTAGTGATTTTCCTCTCAGCTGAGCAAACTAAAGCTTTTTAAAAAATTTATTCTTTTAAAATTTTCTTTTAAAGTGTCACATCTTACCCAATTTTCACTTTAATCACATGAAACTATGTAAATGTAAATACATTTAGGTTATGTTTATGATATTGTAATTTAAAGGTATAATTTTTTTAAGTTGTTTATGTCACAACTATTGCCATGACATTCAGTGATATACAGGAATTATAATTTACAAGTAACTTTAGTACAAAAAAATATTACTAAGGATTCTGTATGGTGTGACATGGCAGGAGGTCAATGGGGAATGACACCATGAGATTGCACCAGGTGATGCTAACCCTAATGATGCCACTGTGTGCCAGAATTCATTTGGCCCACTTGAGCTTTCTCTAGTAATGTTTGTCCCGATTTTTTTAAACTGGCAGATGTGACACCATTGCTCCAGAGCACTGAATCCACAATGGGTTTTAGAGGAACTACTCCAGGTTGGACACTGTCTATCTAAAGTGCGGAAACCTGTTCTCAAAATAGGTTCAGCACCTTGGATAGCTGCTGTTAACAAGGTCCTGTAAAAAACAAAATAGATATGGTAAAGCCCAGCATGGATAAATTGTTTCAAAGCAACAGGCCACCAACTGTCTCTGTATGATAAGGCTAACTGAACAATAATGGGAATCAAGTTGAGGAAAGAAACCTGGGTTAAAAGTAGAAACATGACAAGAACAGAGATGAATCAATGATCATAGCTAAAGACTTGGTAGAATTGAGAGCAATCTGTCAAGTTTATAGTCAGGAAGGAAACTGTCAGAGGGCCAAGAGCAGGAATCCGAAATCAAACAAAGGACAATCTTGAAACCAATGCTAATTACCAGTGCCCAATGAACAGGTGAAGACTACTAGCGTATTACATATAGACTAGAATGGATAATAAAGAATATATCTGATAGAGTTGGAAATAAACAATGTCCTCATAGGCTCATCTTAAGTGTGCAATAACTCTCAAGTAAAACACTTTTATTTATTTTTTTTAGCACTTGTCCAATAGGACATTAAAACTTAATAATTAACTATAGCAGAAGTTTTAATGGGCTGGAGGTCACTTTGCTAGGTGTATGATGTGAAGCTGGCACTGCAGTCTCCTCACTTTAGATCTGGTACCAAGTAGATTGGTTACAAACACAAACACAAAAACATCAAAAATAAATTAAACATTTTCAGTGAATTCTGTAGGTATGCACTAGTCAATAACAGGTATAAGATTGATAAAGAGATACAGTCTGAATTCTACTGATAAAGCATCCAGTAATAAAATTATCCTCCAAGATTCAACTACTACCTGTTTCATAGTGAATGGCAGCTTTCTACTTGTGTCCAACCATTGCCAGAAATTAATGCACTGAGAACAGAGAAAATTTCAGCACTCACTTTCAGTACAGTTTTATTATCTGAAGAGGGAGTCCTCCCAGACCATAAGGCAAATTTACAAGGATCTCCTTCCACATGTTCAGTCACTCCCAGTTCTGAGGTCTATTGGAAAGGAAAGTTGTTTGGAATCAGTATTTTCAAGTGTTATGGAACTGAGGCCAAGAAGGAGCTTACACCCAATGTTATCTTGTACTTTCATATAATAAATTTAATTCCCTTGTGTGTTTGATACTTTGTACGCTAGGTAAAATAAAATAAAATACAACTAGTTTTCATGGCTTATGACCATGCAGTTACATCTTCCCAATGTGATACATGAGCATGCACATCCTTATTCCTACACACACAGGCAGACGTAGAATGATCAAAGAACTTTTCAGTCAATGAAGGCATAATGAAATGGTATTTCAAAGGTAATGCAACAACTGGGAATATAGATTAAAATGGTGTATGTATATAATAAGGAGTACTTTACAAAAATATAGCTGTGTTAGTGTAGAATCAGTATGTAGAGAGATCTTGCAGCACCTTTGAGACTAACTGAAAGAAAGAAATTGGCATGAGCTTTCAAAAACTTATGTTGCCAATTTCTTTCTTTCAGTTAGTCTCAAAGGTGTTACAAGATCTCTCTACAAGCAGTACTTTAGTTAGTTTTAAAGTTAATGTTAAAGAACATTTTAGAGGCATTTCAGTGGATTTTTAAAAATTTTATGCCATATTTTTTCAAGCCATTTTTTCACAAATAAAAAAAATAGAATAGCAAGATGCAACATAATGATTTATTAAACTAATTTTGCAATGACAATGAACTACTTCTGTGGGCTTAGAATGAGTTAAATAGTGAATTTATTTTGAACAATACATTTTCAGCTCTGGCAAAGATCCTGAAGCCCATAAAATGTCCATGGTAGCAGACATACCAGTAATTTGTTCTTGTAAACATATTTAGTATGTCCTGCAGAATCTTTGATCTCTTTGCTGAAAACCAGAGAGATTTCAAAAAGAAATAAATGCCTTTCACGGCCCTTTCGAATGAGAGACTTGGGGTCCCACACTTGGAATGAATCCTGAAGAATCAGTTCTCCTTGAACATCTAAGTTTTCATCAAATCCTAGAAATAGAATGAATTAGATGAACTAAAAACATAACAATGACAAAAACTGAGAAATGAAGTTCTTGTTTAGAGAAGTATCAAGAATAAGGAAAGGGAGCAAATTAGGGGGGGATGAGGGAAGAGGGCTGGAATTTTATTGAAGCACAATACAAATGTAAAAGCAGTTCTGCAAATGGTTCACTTTGTCACAGGTCATACTGTGTGTTCTGTAGTGCAGCCAATCATTTTGCAAACATGCACTCAGCCCTCTCTCTTAGTTTTGACTTGGTGGGCATGGAGCCAGTGGCAACGCTGAGATGGTGCCATGGAGGTGTGTGTGTGCATACAGCACCAGATGATTCCCCCCACGGGAGAGTGACACCCTGGTGGGGTTGTCGTCCCACTGCAGCAGAGGGGTGAGCATGCCCCTCATGGCTTTGCCACTGGCCCAGCTCTCTCCCTGGGTAGGGAGCAGAGCTGGCAACAAAGCCACAAGGGGCAAGCACCACAAGGGGACAGGGCACTCTGCAACTTATGGGATGGAATATCTGCAAAAAGATAAAGAAAAACACTATTTCTTCTCTGAAGATGCTAGCCACAGATGCTGGCGAAACGTCAGAAAGAAACTCTTTCAGAACATGGCCACACAGCCCGAAAAAACCCACAAAAAAACTATTTCTTCTGTTTCACTAATTCACCCCTATGAATTTATTTCTGTACTAGCATTGTCCTTCCAAAGTTTGCTTACCTTCCAGCATGCTGACATGCATGGCATCATTGGCTTTCTTAGGGACACTGAGCATCACTTCCAAACCATCCTTGAGTTCTCCCTTCCCTTCTTCACAACACGTTAAAAGCTCCTGAGAAATATAAAATAAAGCAAAAAGTAGCACAAGATTAGACTGTATCCTTTTGGTTGCAGCTAATCCACATATTTATTGAGGAACTAGGAGCTGGGAGTAGGCACCTTTTTAGAGGAAAATAATATTGATACAAAATTAACAGTATAATCTCCATTTCCCTATGTGTGTGCCTTCAAATTGCCTGTTAACTTATGGTAACCCCATTAATTTTATAGGGTTTTCTTAGGCAAGGAATACTCGGAGGTGGCTTTGCCAGTTCCTTCCTCTGAAATATAGCCTACAGTACCTAATATTCATTGGCAGTTTCCCGTCCAAGCACTAACTAGGGCTAAACCTGCTTAGCTTCCAAGATCAGATGGGAATATCCAGTTTTGCCATTCTGCAAATTTTATGATGCAGTTTTGGGCTTTAGAAACAGATATTTTGGTATATTTTTAAAGCCCAAAACTGCATCAAATTTTGTGGAAGAGCAGAATTGGAAAAATTATATTGTAATTTGGAAATTAGTTTTGGAGGTACAAATCAAGTCTGTTTGCTTCCAGTTGTAGAATGAACCAAATCTTCAAGAACATCTAAGTGGTTCAATCATTTCAGCTCTACACAGTCTTTATCCTTCCATGTTAGGGCCAGATATCAGAGAAGGGACATCTACAGAATCTACCTGGCCATGAACCCTATTTCAGTGTTCTATGTGATGAAGAGAATGGGCTCACATTGTAAGCCCTGCCCCTTCAGCACTTTAGTTTCAATTTGTTAGTAGCCATACAGAATCTGAAGGGGGGAAAAGCAAAGCTTTAGGACCATTTTGAAAATATTCTTTCAAATTGTAGGGCATCTAAGATGGATTACAACCCCCCACCCCCATGGAAAAGTAACAGAAAGTGACAAGTAATGGAACAAATAAATACAAATATATAAGTAATGAGGGCTATTTAATGGCAATAAGAAATGGGTGGAGGTGGAGGGAGGAAGGTTTATTATAAATTACATAACAAATTACTTTAAAAAACAGTGTTTCAAGTTCTGATTTTCAGCACAGCTCCTTAATCAGGACATATTGAAAATATTATGAACTTCCCTAAAAAAATCAGGATTTCCAAGATTTCCAAGACCAAAATGTCTTTTGACTGATCCTGTTTGCCATGATATTATTGAGTAGGAACAGTATTCTAATAAGCTCTTCTAGCTCTCGGAATGTGGATTTTATCTAAAGAATCAAAGTAATAGCTCAAATCATTTCATGTTGTGTGCATAATGAAGAACTGAGATAACAATTCAGACAGAATTTGCAGTTTAGAGGATTCTATGGTGCTAACATATTTGTTGTACAAACATTGCCTGTCTATGAACTTGTACTCGTGATTCAGCTCAACCAATAGATGTGTAAACAAAGGTATCACAAATATCCAGTGCTGACTCTTTTCCAAAGGAAAAGAGCCTTGTAAAGGGTGCCCTGAATTTCTCAGGATTGAGCAAAACAATATTTTTTTGATCAAGGCTTTTTAAATGTCACTATTATTCTCTCAATAAAGCGAAAGGTAAAAACAGGCACCAGTAGTGAACAGAAACAGCAAAGTACATGTTTATTTATGTTTGCTGTTTAAATGGCCCTTTAACATGTTGATATTATCATGACAGTATCTCTGAAGGATATTACTATCCACATATGAATTCCTAGGATTCAAGGGCAGTTCAAGACCACCAACAAGGTAGTATGATATTTTGGTAAGCAATGATCCAGCTATTTTTTCATGCTAGCATACAAGAGGATTCAAGTTTTGTTTAAACAAAATCTAGGCTGTGCCTGCTTCTAGGGACTGACATAAGGTTGAAGAAAAGTGGCAAGAACCCTAACAATTCTGAAATGTGCACAAGACAAGAATCCTACCTCTCCACATCTGAAAACTAAATCTTGAACTAATAAGAAATATAATTTTATTTGTATTAATAGTAACAATAACAGCCCATAGTGTTTGTAGGCTGCAATCACACCATGAGATGAATTCACATCCATTTCAGAGGGCTTTGAGTAGATGAGTAGGCTGTTCCTCTAACTATTCCTTTCTCAAAATAAATGTTGGATCCTTTATCCACATATAAACCTCTAAGTAAAAATAGAAAACAGTCTGCTGTAAGACATGCATTGTTTGGAGGGGGAAGGGATAAACAAGCATACAATAATAATCACTGTATCTCTGAATCAGATTGTCTGAACTTAGTTCACTCCTTTCCATGTGGTGAGGTATGAGCTTACCTCCTTGCCTTCCTAGCACTACCATACCACCTCTGGTACTACAGTGGTACCTCTACTTACGAATGCTTCATCTTACGAAAAATTCAACTTACGAAATGCGCCTCCGAATAATTTTTGCTTCAACTTACGAAATTGTTCTACTTACGAAATTGGCGGGAAGGAGCTGCTTTTTGAATTTTGTGGCATGCTATTGGTTAGTGAAATCTGGCAAAGCAGCACTCTATTGGCTAGAGAAAGAGGAAGTACGAATTTCAGTTAGGAATTTGGGCTTGCAAGAGAGGAGAGCTAGGGAAATTGGTGGCTTCTGATATCCAGGAAGGTAGGACTTGGGGCTATTTTTGGCTTTTTGCATTGTGCCTTTGGAACACCAGGACTCTGTTTTTTGGGGCGTTTGGCATTGTGCCTTTGGAACTCCAGGACTGATTTTTGGGGCTT
>CM034701.1:142882571-142913479 GCA_020142125.1 Phrynosoma platyrhinos | reverse complement strand
TAGACGCACCAACTTCCCCAACCTCGTTTTGGGGAAGAAAAAATGCGTTTTATATGCCAAAAAATACGGTACTCCCAAGATTCCTCACCATTGACTATGCTGCTGGGAATTACAGTTCAACAACACCTGTATTCTACATGACAGAAGAATCAGAAGAGAGGGATTTGTGCCACATTAACAGCATTAGCCATGGGCAGAAGCCTGATGGCTTATGAGTTGCAAGTTACTAGTTGTAGTGACTGACTTATATGGTTGGTGTTAGCATCTGCAGAAAAACCTCCGAATAGATTCACATCTTTCATAAGATAATTATTTAAGCATTTCACATTCCACTATCTTTGCCAGGGTAAAGCTGCTGAGCCCCTATTACAAGTGCTTGGCACCAATTAATAAAACAGCTAAGTCTCATTACCCAAGTGACAAAGCAATGTCCCACATCTTCAGGAAGTTGTTCGTATTTTTCTAGTTCTTTCAGAAAAATGCTGAAAACATAAGAGACAGAAGCTAGTTAGCTACAATATGCTTTGGCCTCTCCTGCGAGCCTACAGCTTTCAAATAATGAGATGTTAATGAGTATTTATATCTTCAGATCCTCCTTGGAATCCTGTTTGTCTCAATGAGATCAGATGAATATCACATATATCTAATTGAAGCACATATATGGGAAAATATTCCTAATTCTATTTAATAAAAAGGAACCTTCAAATTCACTTTGGATTTGTAATGAAATTATATGAAAGACATGCAAAATCCATCATCTGCTACTTAATTAATCTTATCAAAATGCTTTATACTTCCCTTGAAATGCTTATAGATATTTCAAGGGAACAGCACCAATCACATTCACCTAGAATTTTGCTTTAGGAGATATGCATTACCCACTCTGCTTTAGCATCATCCACATTCAGTATTAGGCTGATATTAGGTAGCTGACATCTGGTTATCCTGTCCATACAATGGGCCATTCTCACAAGGTTATTACTCTTCGAGTATGAGCTGTCATATCTATCATAGAGTATGATACCACTCTCTCTGTCATATGGAGAGTTAGATTCCATGCCAGCACTCAATACTCCTAGAGCTAATATTACTGTATTTATTTAAAGTGTTTAAGATTTGTCCTGATGAGCAAATAAAAACTAATTAAAGCAATACAAGATAGAAAACATTTTAAAAACACATTATAATACTATCTTAAAAACAGTCTAAAAACAATAACAGAATCCAGTTTTGAAACAGTTAACACAGCAGTTTCAAACATTGAATACCATATGGAACAGCACTATTTTGACTGCCTGCTAGAAGCTTAAAAGAGTTTGAGCCAGGTTAACTTTCTTGCTTAAAGAGTTCTACAGTCAAAGCACTGTTACAGAGTAAGCCCTGTTATAAATACCTACTAACCTAACTTCATGAGGTGTTGAGAAATCCAACAGGGCCTCCTCTGAAGATCTCTGGCAGACTCATATTGGAGAGGAGGTAATCTTTCAGATATCTTGGCCCCAGATCATCTAGGATTTTGTAGGTCAACACTAGCACCATGAATCAAAGCAAATTGGAAACCAGTGTAGTTCAGGGGCTTTCCAGGAGGAGTGTTGGGTCCACAAGCACTCATAAGCTATGAACCTGATTTTTCAGAAGGATTTTTCAAATCCTGCATTGGTTTTCCTACTGACCAACAGCACTTGCATATTGTCTTGATTAAGCCTCTGGGTATCATTAGCATGATGATAAAAACCAATATCTATCACTGATACTGAAACCCTTTACTGCAAGCATCCATGTGTGTGTTTGAAAATGCCACCAAAACCATTATCAATATCATAATCATAATAAGTACTTCCATCTCATATCAGGTATCATTCCAGGTAAGATCAATGATGCAATTACCACTCTATTTTATTTTATTTTACTTAATTTGGTTTCATTTGTATCCTGTCTCTCCATTAAAAATTGGTGCAAAGGCAGCTTGCACACTGAATACTAAGGGTGCAGCAATTATAGACATCTGATACTTCATCCCCCCATGTATTTAATAGTATAAAAAGGCCTTTCTGCTTTCATTCAGACAACTGTTATACTTCCCATTAATTGGAGATCTTATATCTGTCACTAGAGCATATTGATATTTCCGTTATTACAAATAATTACATAGACTTGTTCTTAGGCTGCTGGAGTTTCCATTAAAAACATTACAAATAATTTTAAAACAAATTAGACAATAAAACAATTTAAATGATCACATGAAACCAAGCATTTAAAATCACCACACTATTCAATAAAGCTCTTGGAAAGGCCTTTATGTAAAGATGTACCTTCACACGGTTCCTAAAGATTTGCATTCAGTGAGAACTGAATGCAAATCTGAGTGGAGTACATTCCCCAGTCTGAGAGCAGCAGCGGAAAAAGCCTTTTCTGCCTTCCCATCAAGTGCGTCTCCACTATATGGATTTAAATAATACTTTCTGATTTTATTGCCCTGAATGAGAAAGAGTATCTTAACATGTCAACACATGCTGTTGAAAACAACCAAACAATCAAAAAAGACAGCTTATCACTGCTATGAGGTTGTGTGGGTTTTTTGGCATTTGGGGACTTTTTGTGAAAAAAATAATTTGCACGCAAAGCATTGTATTTTTTGTGTTTTTGTGTGCAGAAGCCAACTTTTGTACAGAAAATACTGCTTTTTTTGCACAAAGTTTCTTCTGTGTGTGTGTGTGTGTGTGTGGGAACTTACACAGACATTTTTTGGGGTGTGTGTGCGTGTGTGTGTAAAAAAAAAATTCCAAAAATAAAAAAATTGAAAAATACACAGTTTCTCATAATCTCCATGCATCAGGGAGGAAACTTTTGAAGTTATTTGTTTTCATGTGCAAGAAGGAAATAAGCAAAGATATGCATCCCTATCCACAGGCAATGGTAATTATAACAGGGTGTCTCTGGAAGAACTTAATGTCTTAGGAAGACAGGCAATTCCTTTGACAGTCACCTCCATGCTGCTTAGGGCTTTAAAGGTTAAGACCAACATCTTGAGTTGGGTCCAAAAAGCAATGGGAAAAACATAATTTAGATCCTGTTTTTGACAGATATTATATGGCCTAAAACAGTAGAATATCTTCCTATGAAGGAACTTTTCTTTAAATAATTAAGAATACATACTTATTATGAAAGTCGTAGATCTCCTGGATGTTGCCAAATATTATGTGCTCTTTGTTAAGAATCCCTGGTGGTATCTCTTCTACTCCACTTGTCATTTCCCAAAGATAGGTCTAGAATACAACAGCAGTTCTTAAACACAGAAAAGAAGTACACAACAGAATAATAGCACTTTTTTTTGTTAGAGGTATATAATTGTCGAGATAATGTGTGGTTCTAAGCTTTCAAAACTAATAATCCACAAAACTATCTTTTTTTAAAAAAAAGATTGCCGCTAATTCAGCTGACACAAAAGTATCAACAGTTAAGGCAAATTGCAGACAGTTTTGAGATAAAGTTTCATTTGTTTTTCTGCTATGCATACAAAACCCTTTTCTGAGATTCAGTCTGACTGTTAATTTTCCCGTCACTCATTTTCACTCCTGCACTGCATGCTGATAGAAAATGCATTCTGTCAATTCTGAACACATCAACTGCACCCACATTCCACATCAGTCCATTTATTTAGAAAATAAGAAGCTTGTACATATACAGACTTTTGATAAGTAAACAGCACAAACTTCCCATCTCATGTGGAAAGCAATGACAGCAGTCTGCAGAGAACTGTGAATCTTAATGCATACCTCATTTTCTGTGGCATCTTGAAACTGGGTACCATATCAGAGCTCTCTTCCAAGAATTTGGTATCCATGACAAATTTGATCATTACATCACAAACAAATCTTGGAAGAGCTATGGTGCCTGGGTGGTGTAGTCTAAAAAATTAAAGTTTCCAAATTTCTGGGATTTTATGAAAACACCCAGAAGTCATCTTGCTTGCCTTGCAACATACCTCTAAACATTCATGTAAATCCCTGACATAGGCCTTCTCTGTCTGAAGCAGTTCAGCCATGATGAATCTAGAAGGGAAAATACTTTTGAATAAAAGTTTTTACTACAACACTCACTCACAAACACAAAGAGAGAATCTTATATGTTATGGTGTCCTTTTATTTAAAAGGAAGCTCTTTGATTCAACAGAGGCTTCTGTAAAAGGAGACTGGAATTTTTGCTTTTTTTCTCCTTTCTCTTTGCATCCCTGTGTACTCTTCAAAATCTGCTCTGGAGGGTTGGGACTCCTTCTGGGACACCATAAGGATAATGTAGTATGCTACAGGAGAAAGGGGGGATTTTTAAAAAATTGCTTCTCCCACTCTTTCCAACAAAAAACCTCTCCACAGAGATTTCTGTGAGCAGAGGGAGGCAACCCAGATTGATTTAGGCTGCATCAATGCTGCAGAATCAATGCATTTTGACACCGCTTTAACTGTCATGGCACCAATCTGGGATTGGTAGTTTTGTAAGGCATTTAGCCTTCTCTGTCAGAGAGCTCTGGTACCACAACAACCTACAAATGACAGGATTCCATAGGATGGAGCCATGACAGTAAAAGCAATGTCAACTGCACTACTGCTGCAGTGTGGCAGCAGCCTAAGAAAAGAAGAAACAGATTTAAATGCTATCTAGACTGAACTCATGAATGCTTCCTCAGAAGTGAGCTTCCACACAATTACAGCCTTTATCTTTCTAGGCAACCTGACCATTTTTAGATGAAAGAAGGAACTACAATTTACTTGGCTGTTTCATTATACATTATCGTATTTCCAATTTATAAAAGTGCTGTTCTTAAGGGATGTCAAGATTACAGAATGAATGTATAGGGACAGATTAAGGCAGGGGTAGGCAACCTTTCCCCTTTAAGGGCCGAAGGACTTCAGCTCCCAGAAGCCTCAGCCATGTTGGCCAATAGTCCCATGTTGGCCAATAGCTCCTGGGATTCTGGGAGCTGAAGTCCCTCGGCCCTTAAAGGGGAAAGGTTGCCTACCCCTGGATTAAGGCCTTTGCAGACTGCCAGAAATAGTACAAATTGAGTCCACTTTAAGGGTTAGTGTTAGGGAATCATGGGGATTTTTTTCTGAGACATTGAACCTTCTCTGCCAGAGAGCTCTGGTGCCACAATAAAATACAGTTCCCATGATTCCCTAACCCTAACCCTTAAAGTGGACTCAATTTGCACTATTTCTAGCAGTCTGTAAAGGCCCTTAGTCTACAAGAAGTAAGGTAGGAAAAGGAACTGGAAGTGCTATCTAGGTGGTGTACTGATCAGTGCTGGATTAGGAGGTCAGTTGTGAAACTCACAAGGTCTACTATCTCTCAGTCTAACCCACTTTACAGGGTTATTATGAGGATAAAATAGGGGAAAGGATTAGAATGTTGTCAAGCTGGAGCATGTCTAGAGGACGGAGACCAAAATGGTGAAGGGTCTGGCAACCATGCCTTATGAGGAGAGATTTAGGGAGCTGGATATATTTAGCCTGGAGAAGAGACAGTTAAGAGGTGATATGATAGCCCTGTATAAGTATGTGAAGGGTGTCATATCGAGGATGGAGCAAGCTTGTTTTCTGCAGGTCCAGAGAATAGGACCTGGAGCAATGGATTCAAACTACAGGAAAAGAGAATCCACCTAAACATTAGAAAGAACTTCCTGACACTAAGAGCTATTCAACAGTGGAACACACTTCCTCAGAGGGTGATGGAGTCTCCTTCTTTGGAGGTCTTTAAATAGAGACTGGATGGCCATCTGTTGAAATTTGATGGTGAGTTCCTGCATGGAAAGGGATTGGACTGGAAGACCCTTATGGCCTCTTCCAAATATATGAAGTCTGCCTTTAACTCTTGGACAGAGGGGGAATATAATGCAACAATAATTACACAAGTAAAGAATAAAGAAAAATAGAATATTTTAAAAATAAGATAAATACTCGCAGCATTATGAATGCCAGATACTTGTACTACATAAATAATTCCTAATATTTTTCCTTCCACAGCCTGCACTGGTTCTAGTCTCTGATATTTTATATTTTCTTCTGTGTTATGGGAATCTATTTAGAACTAAAAATATTTTACATCTGAAGTTTTAGATTGTAGCTATCTCAGCATGACTATGTAATTTGGATAATACTTGCATAATTCCATAAACTGTAACATTTCTGGAACCAAGAATAAATGAAAATGCTGTTAATTGTACTGTGGTTATATAAACAGAGTTTTTATCTTGATAAATAAAATGAATGAACATTTAGTCATCCGCACACAGAGAGCACAATCTCCTTTTCCCATAATGAAGATCTTTGTATAATGCTTTTTCATCTTTCACCGAGGGCAACCATACAATTGTGTTCAGCCATTTAGTGATTCAGGCACCATTAAGGAGTATGATGCATGCAGGTTTCTGCATTTCAGTATGAAAAGTTTCTGTCATTCTGAATTAACAAAGAATTGTACATCAGATAAAGTTGTCATAGTGTAAAAAATAGTTAAAGGATTCCTTTCATAACAAATAGGTAGCAATAAGAAAATCATGGTTTATGTTTACATCTAAATACAAAGTTTCATTGAGTCTCCTGTGTTCTCAAATATCTTCTTACAAGCAAGTCATAAGCCACTTTTAAATGTGCAAGAATACAACTATATCCCAGTTCACTCCTGACTCTTGTAACCAGTCCATTATAAACATCTTATTTTCTGTCTGCTTCCCACACTGCATTCGACACAAATGTACAGAGCAGGACATCCTACTCTCCTCACAAGTAGTTGAGCATGCCAAGTTTCTGAGTGAATCTACTGCTGTTTCCCATTCATGTGATATTTACTGAGACACCCATTTTTTCATCACTCATCACTCACTCTTTCTTTCTGGCTGACTTCCTTTTTTCTTCATTAGCTTCATGATTGGCATCCCGTAGCTTCACCTCACGATCTGACAGACTTGCTGGGATGATGTCTAACTCTAGGTCCTTGTTATCCTTAAAAAAAAAAAATGTGATTTGAGTTTTAAACACATTCCTACACCTGGTACAAGTCAATGCATTACAAATTGAAAATGGGGGGGGGGGAGTATTATAGAGGAAAAAAGAGCAACTGCAACTGCATCTATATAGTTGAGAGCCAGCTTGGTGTAGTGGTTTGAGCATTGGATTATGATTCTGGAGACCAGAGTTCAAATCCCTGCTTGACCATGGAAACCCACTGGGTGACCTTGGGCAAATCACAATCTCTCAGCCTCAAAGGAAGGCAAAGGCACACCCTCTCTGAACAAATCTTCCTAAGAAAATCCTGTGACAGGTTCATCTCAGGGTAGCCATAAATGGGAAATGAGTTGAAGGCACACAAAAAGAACAATCCATACAGTTATTAATGACTACCACAGAATATATCTAGTTTGCTGGGGGAAGGGGAAGGCAGTTGTGAAGTGTCAATCCCTTTTCTCTATCCCATTTGACATCCCTTATCCGTCAAATGCCTCTTTCCCACACCAGTGAAGCTCCCTACAAGAAGGGCATGGCCTTCCTCATAGCAACTCTGGGTCACCTAATGTCACTGTGTTTGGGATGAAGTTTTTGCCCCTTCCACAATATTTGTCCTTAAGAAAAAAACCTTACTTTTCTTGACAAAACTAAATGGCAGCACCTCACATCTATTTGATAACATTAAATGACAGGAACTTGGTACCTCTCAGTTCATTTATTTTCATTTGGTATCTCATGCCTTGCAATTCAATTATTGAAATAAAGCAGAAGGAAAGCAGAGGAAACAGTAACCAGAAAAATATATCAGGTAATTTTGGAGGGATTCTACTGCAGCATTCAGTGCCACTTTTCCAATCCTTTGCTCTTCTTTCAAAAAGTTCCTCATCCTCTGTGAAGGAGGGGCCACAGCAGGAAGGGGGAGCAAAGGAAGTATATTCCGGGAGAGAAACTTTTCTTGTGGAAGTTGGCATCAAAGCCATGTTTCTGACCTGCATGAATCCCAAGTGAATTTTATGGTGATTTATATCTGACAGTGATTTTAAAAACACTCTGGTTGCGTCAACATTGTAGAAATAATGCAGTTTGACACCACTTTAAGTGCCATGGAAACATCCTACAGGATACTTGGATTTGTAATTTTGTGAGGCACCAGAACCTATTTGACATAGAAGGCTAAAGACCCCATAAAACTAGAAATCCCAGGATTTCATAGGGTGGAGCTACAGCACTTAAACTCATGTCAAGCTGCATTATTTCTACAATATCGATGCACTCTAGGTGGATGAATGAATTAAATAACTTTTTTTTTAAAAAAGCCTGTAAAGTTTCAACCCTTCTTTAGAGAAAGTATTGTCATATCTGCTACACAGTTCCAATGATTCTGTAAGTTATTTTAAGGAACATCAGTAAAACATGTGACTTACGGTACCTCTGTATTGATTCCAAGAGCTTTTTCCAAAGAGTAGCGGTATTTCCCCATCCGCAGTGAAAAGTCTCGATAGCGTTTGTCAACGGTGGTAACCCACTTCCTGATTTCAGTGGCATGAGTATGTCCTTTCTCTACAAAGCTATCGGCCAGCTGAATGAGAAGCTTCACTTTCTCCTTGGTTTGCTGCTCAAAAGAGAGTTCCTCAGTTATCACCCTATGAATATTCTGTTCAATTTTAATTCAAGTTGTGATATGGACATCATATTCTTCCAAAATACTACTAAAACTTAGTATTTTAAAACCTCCCTGAGCCCTTTAGAGACATAATGAAGGTGCGATGGAATTTCTTCCCCATCTTATTATCTATAATACTTCTGAATTTGCATATTATCTCTCAGATAATAGAGGTGGGATTCTGCTGCTTCTGCTCGAATCTGAAATGCCCCACGCCCTTACAGCCCTTCACACATCTTACTATGGGAATCCCTGTGGAAGAGGTTTATAGGGTGTATGGGGGGGGGGACTGCAGGAGTGATCGGGGTGTCAAACCTGTTAAAAGAGTGAACCCCTGCCTATTTGTTTAAATAGTTTTATCCCACCTTCTGTCTAAAGATCTCAGGGTGCTACTGTCCGAATCTGGCATATTCTGTAATAAGATGGATATTGTTGTAATGTATAAGCATGTTCAACTGGGTGTTACAGTGTTTTCGATATGTAGAGGAAATATGTTAATGTATATTGGGATATAATGAGAGTGATGGGAGGCATAGTACTATTTTTTATACTTTGCTTATATTATATTGTTCTTAGATGATCTTGATAGTTTTAAATTTTATTGTAATTTTGTTTTGTTTTTAATGTTTTTATCTGTGAGTCTTTATCTATGTTTATCTGTGAGCTGCTACAAAGTTTTGGGGTGGAACACTGTTAATAATATGCCAATGCACGTGGATATGTTTTTTTCTGAAATAAAGTTTTAGTGTTTACAATACAGAAGACTTGTTTACTGAACTCTGGGGAGAAAAGGCAGTTCTTGACATCTGCACAATAAAAGTAACCTAATTTAAAATAATATAAACAATAAAAATAACTTTATAAAGTTAAAAACATTTTAAATATTCTTTATGAATACACTTAACAAAATATAATTCTTATTCCCTTGTAATCTTTTCAATGTTCTCTTTGCTTTCCCTTCCCTCCCCACTCCTTAACATTCACATAATCAATTCATATAGTTGTAACCTTTCTTTACAGCTTTCTTCATATACCGGTATTCATCTTTCTTTTTCTATTTTCATCTCTACCTCACTATTCTATATACATATTTTATTCTTATTTTAGACTATGTACATTTATATATTCTATTTTCTTACATTTGTAAGAGCTAAAAACATTTTAACAGTTTTAGTATGTATATGGATCCTGATCAACATCAGAGTGGGAATGTACAAATTCAAAAGCATTTTAGGTTAGTGTAGAAAACAAAAATAAAATAGATCATCCCTGCTATATCTAGGGGAAAGCTTTTATAAATATACAATGTAGTTTCAATTTTCCCTGACTAACCCCTCCCACTAGAACCCTTCCAGCTATATCCTATACAGTTCTAGAGCTTTCTCCAGCTCACTCAAGCAGCTTTGGTGGGGTGGGTGATGGTAGTGGAGGACAGGTAAAAGTCAGGTACTCTGTACTGTGCAAGTGACAATGCTTTTGACTAGAATGAAGTCCACTAAATACAAATCTATATTTCTCCAGCTGTTGGCCATATGCTAAATCTGAGAAGGTAAAAAAACAAAAAACCACCCCATTTACAAACCAGAATTTTCTCACTGATACCCACTGCCACTTAATAAACTTTTCTACAACTACCATTTTACAAAATGGTTTGGTGTTGGTGCAATCTATAAAAAGAGGCAGTTTAAGCAGACTCTAGCAGTACCATTCATTTTGAATTATTCATTCATACATTCATAAATTTATGAAAAATTTCTGAGGAAGAGGCATTGTGATATGAAAATCTGGAAACTGATAAAAATAATGGGTGTGTCTGTGGAGTGGTATATTGATGTACATATTCTAATTGAAGATATTTTTTTGGTCTGCCTTTTAGGACCATGCCATCACAAGTCAGCTTCTAATATAAAGTATAATACCTCATTAAAATCAAGGATATATCAAAATAAAATATATCATCAAAAAGTCTAATAAAATTATCGATCATAGCAACCTAACACTGTAACTCTAAAAATAGTTAAATATATTTTCAACTAGTTTAAAACAAGCAATGTGCAAGGTGATGGTAGGAAAGGTGCAGAACATTGTGTAAACACAGGCTGACAATGTGGAGTTTTGTAGTTCTTTTAAAATAACTAATCAAAAGATACATGCAGACAAATAAATGCGTAGCTGATAAAAAATTCCATGAATTATGACTGTATAAAAGAAAAACAACTCTCTCTCCCTCTGGTCTGTACAAAAGGTTTGCACCACTGCTACAGCAAGTTAAAGGTATCAAACCTTATGCAGTTTTATGACTACTTATGCTTTCTCAAGGAAGATTTTGTTGTTGAGCAAGTAATCTCAATACAGATTTCTGAACCAAGCATACCTTTACAAATTTCTTAACTGAAACCTCAGAGAGAAGCTTTTTGAAAACTAAAAATACAGTTCACCTTGGCAGGAACTTTGAATTCTCCATATTCTTTCAAAAGTTCCTGTGTTTCTTCTGCTGATTCTCCTGTGGAGTTGTGAGTAGAAAGATAATACTCTCCTGTTTCCTGAATCCAGTCTAAGGCCTACAAATGGAAAAACCCCACCCAATGAACAAAAACAAAATGGATTTATTGTATACACATATTTTTCACTGACATTTCCAAAGCATATGGTCAAAGATATAATGCAATAGCGTAGTACAACTAACTCTAAGGAAAGGAAGATTTAAGGGACCAAACACAAACCCAACATTTTAGAACAAGTGTGGTCTGACTATGTAAAATTAAATGCAACCAACAATCATAGATACCTATAAAGAATTTGGGTAAATTATTACTCCAGAATTTCCTGTTTGCTCATTTTGCTCCTCAGACTACATTGGTAGCTCAATGTTCTGGTTTACAAACTAACAATCTGAATATTTATTTAGACCCATGGCCCATCTATCCCACATAGTTTTAATAAGTGACAGGTCTTGAAATCAACTTTTTAAGGTCTTTTCCATTCTTGACAGGTACAGAACATTTTAATTGGGATATCACAACGCAAAGTGCATATTCCCAAAAATTCAATTATCAAACAGGCTTTTATTGGGTATCAGATCTAACGCATGAAAACAAGAGAGGATGAGAGTTTTGTTAAGCTACCTGCTTAGCACTGCGCTCAAAGACCACATACTGCTGACACTGATCTAATCGTCGTTTCTTTAGGGTCCAGAAATGAAGGACACGGTTCTCTCTCTGCAGAAGCTCACTCAAAATGGCTGTGGAAGAAAGCAGGAGAGAGGTTACTCTATGTGGCTTAGCAGAGGTACACAGTAGTTAAGTTGATATAATTTCATCCTGATATTTTATCACAGAGCTAGAAGTTCCTGGGCTGACGCATTTCAGACCAGGTTTGAAAAAGCCAGTCTTTAGAGGGAGGCAGTCATTAACAGAAGAAGCTCTGTTAAATAAACACAGACATCAGTCAACACAAAAACTTACATTCCTCTCACCTAGATACCAAGTACCTAATGTAGAGTACTTCAGACAATGCTTTTTCAAGCTAAGCAGCAGGATGACAATTAAGAAAAAAAAATCTGCAAGTCATAAAAACACCAGAAGCTTAACTGTCCAGCAATTCTGTTTTAATTTTGTAAAATCAGATGCATTGTGCTTGGGCATCAATAACAGCTACCTTGCTATTTGTATTTCTTTATTTACAACATTTTTATAATGTCATACATGCTACTTAGAACTGGAGGGTGGTGTATAATTTTTAAAATCACAATCTAAAATACAATAATAACAGAACAGGAAAAGCTTTTGATTTTTAAAAACACACACAAGTTAGAAGGTATGGATCAGGCGTAGGCAACCTTTTTGAGCTGGGGAGCGGGTTGCTGTCCCTCAGACAATTGGGGGGCCGAAGCACCAAAAATAAATAAATAAATAAATAAATAAATAAATATAATTTTGTTTAAAAAAAATTTAAAAATATGCATGCACACTCTCTCAGCCCCAGAAAAGCCATGGCAAAACCCCTGTGGAGATGTTGCCAAGAAAACCCCAAGAACAAGCAATAACAACAATAATCAATATCATCATGGTGGGCGGCAACGGGGGGGTGGCGGTGGCAGCAGCAGGACTGGCCTGGGGCCGGTTCAAAGGCCTTGGGGGGCCGCATCCGGCCCCCGGCCTTAGATTGCCTACCCCTGGTCTGGATGAAGACAAATTATTTAGTTTTGCACTGGAAATATTGCAGTGTAGGCTCCAAGCATGTCTGTACAGCAAGTGTGCACAACCTATGGACCTTGGGCATGGGATGTGCAAAACTGTGTTTCATGCCTTCCTAATCTGTACTGCTGCTTCTGCACTACTAATGGCACTGTAAAAATGACAACACCAGACAGGGTTATAGGGAGAGGAACGCTAAAGGTTCCTCCTCTCGCCAGTGATTTTGAAGCTGCCAACACCACTGCTTTGTGGTGTTCAGAGTCTAGAAGGAAAGAATTCCATAAATATCTACACCACACTTTGTACATTTGCCTATTCACTTATATAGTATTTATTTAGAACTATGTTATTAACTTTGCCGGCGCGCATATTGAGCTCTGACAACAGCTCCTTGGGGATTTGGCCATAGAGTTCTGATTCTGAAGGATTCTGATTCATCTTTCCCATTTGATTATGTTATATAGAGCTTTAAGACACCAGAATTTTCCTCCAAACTAAAACAATGTCTGAAAATATATTTTTCAGAATAATTAATCCACATTATTTCCTGGTGGTGTGATAGAGAACTCACAAAGAGGCCTTTGCTTTGCAGTACATAGCCTTAAGCTATTTCCAGAATCACAGATTAAATGTAATGATTTAAAAAAACCCAGTTTATACCAACAGTGTATAATTCTATGAGGCTTCTACAAGAAAAACTCAATCTGGATTTTTATATATATGCTTGTTTTCTGCCCAGTCATCTCCATTAAGGTAAAACCATCCCTGCCTTGTAGACATACCATATATACTCAACTATAAGTTAGTATAAGTCGAGGGCATGTTTTGGGGTCAAAATTATGGATTTTGATATGGCCCATGGATAAGTCGAAGGTAAAATTTAGGGGCCATGTAATGAAGGATGTAAAGGATGAAGCAAAGAAAAAACAATATCAAAGAACTTACAAAATTCCAGCAGACATAACTATTTGACCCCATAAGGCAGGATGGATGAGAGAGTAGAAGGGGTCAGTGCTTCCAGGGCAGATTAAACTGGATTTAAAGTACAGTACTTACAGTACAGTACTTACATTGACCCATGGATAAGTTGACTCAGTTTTTTGGGGTCAATTTTTAACCTAAATTTCTAGACATATACATGTGTGTATATATATATACAGTATTTTCATTTCTTAAAATGGCAATGTAACATATTTTATTCATTATCCCTTCACCCCTGCACTTATGTTGCATGGATATACATGTACAATAGCAGTGACTGTTTTGCCAAACTTCCTAAGCAATATTAGCTAAAGAAATACAGATTATTTAAAGCATTGGTTTTATATTAGTCTCAAGCATTTCTACTTCTTTAGTGCTAGCAAGCATCCCAATGCTTGGAGACCCCAAACCAAACTACTCAGTCATTACTACATTGCATTGCCATTCATCTGTTACTTTTCTACAGTACTGTAACAAATTAGGAACTGTTGGATTGTGGTCACAAAAGAGAGCAACTAAAGCATTATCCCAGACTCTTTCAAGACTTAATATCAACCAAGCAGCTCATGTTCTTTTGATCATATGAAAGAAGCAAGCCTAAAAATTGTCATATGGGTAACTATGGGCTGTACACACTAGCCAAAAGGGCCAGCCTGGGAGTGGAGTGAGGGTGTGGCAACTGAATGCCAGCTGCCCCAACTCCACCCCAATACCACCATCACAACACCCACCAAACCAGAGGGCGGGCGGCATCAGGGTGCTCCCTTGGCACAGTGTTCACACATGCTGCACCAAAGGAACACTGAAAAGCCACCACCGCAGCAAGGGTGACTTTTGCCACTCTAAAAAGGAGCAGCATTTGCCAGCTCTTTTTAGAGTGGCAAAGCACCAGATTGGGGCTATGGCATGTGGTTGCCGTGGCCCTGATCTGGCAAGGAAAGGTGTGGTGGGACACTGCTCCTTAGCAGCCATCTGTTCAGCCCCTATGTCAAAATGACTTAGAAAGAGACTAAACTGAACTCTGAGAAAAGGGATCACATTGTGAATTACAATATTGGCTCCTCTTGAAAAAAGAAGATTGATTCTGAAGCATGATTTATACTTTACTCAATTTCCCCAGTTTCTGGAGTGGATGCAATCATCCTCCCACCACTTAATCAACAAAAAAAGCTATTCACTGCAGTACAGTGTAGTTGAGTCGTGGATACTCTACCACCATTTTCCTCCCTATCTTTCCTTCTCACTTCTTAATTACAATAGTAGTTCATTGGTGTCAAATACCAGAAATGATTTCTGAATCAGATGAAATCATTTCTCCTCCACTCTTGCTTGAGAACAGGTAGGAATCAGCACATGTTTCATACATGTTCTTTAAAACGTTACAATAAGATGGCTTCCCTGAGCTAAATAAAACAATCAATGTCTCCTTCCTTATCTCTCTGTTATTACTAATGACCACAAGGTCACCACTTAATAGGTGGCAAAATGTAAAGTGCTGTCATATCAAGACAGTGAACAATTTTAAATCTACAAGAATAAGTTAATACAAAATGCATGCATTCATAAAACCAAATAAGGTGCACATCAGCATGCAGCTGTAAATTATGATAAGTGTTCTATTAGGAAACATAAGCTTCCATCTCTCAGGATAAACTGAGATGTTAAGGGGAATCTGTATTTCTATTAATTAATCCATTTTTCCTCCCTCAATGGGATTTCCTCAGAGATATGTACCTCAGCAATCAAACATGCAAATGTAATTTCTATTTATCATTTAATGACCAATCACAAGAAAGCATATTAAATATAAAATATACAGTTGAGGAAAATATTTCCATGGCTTGAAAATATTCAAAAATATATAAATTCCAAATAGGAAACCTTGATTTTGCCATTTTACATAAGGGACACAATTTCACTATGCCATTCTATTTGATGGGACTTGATCATCGATGGATTTTGTTATCCATGGGTTATGCGTGTCCTGGAACAAAACCCCAGCAGATATGAAGACTGTAATTTATTATGACAAGCTGACATTTTTCACCACTTGGGGGTGACTTCTTTTAAAAAACACAATACTAGGTCAGCTAGTTTGATCCTCGGTCTTAGAGAAAAGGCAGTAGTCTTTCTTCCATGGCCATAGGTAAAACTCCATTCATTTCCTCCAGTGTTAAAAACAAGGAACTGAGATATGAAGCAGAAAGCTGAGTGATTGTAAGTTCCAATATCTCCAGTTTGTCAGTCTGAGCAATTAAAAATATAAAAATGCAATGAAAGCTGTCTGTTTTTTGGCCTGCTATCAGTGTAACCCACAACTTGTCTTTTGTATTTATTTCACTGTTCCTTTACTATACATAACATGTTTTCCCCACCAACAGCATCCTATTTTGTCTATGGTTTCTAGCCCAATAGCTCACAGGGTCATGATCTCACTATCATCAAAGAAGCCACACTCTGATACACATTGAGGTTTTTTTTTTGGACATGTTAACCATACTACTGTGGGCAGCTGATTTTCTGACAAATCATAAGACTGGTGCTAACAAAGCTTATTTGCAGGGCACTTTTAATTGTAATGGAGATTACACTACTGCAGCTCTTTAAGGACCTGAAATCATGGTCCTTTTGTGGCTTATTAGAGGAAGAATCTCAATCATTCCTGCCTTAAAGATATCCTGCAGCTATTGATATATTAACTATCTATAGAAAAGTGGAAGGTATCCTACTACAAAAGTGAGCATATTGATAATTTCTGTGCTAGATACTTCTATAGGCCCATCACCTGCATTTCTGAGCCAGTAATAAATCCACTGGGTGACCTTGGGCAAGCCACATGCTCTCAGCCTCAGGAGAAAGAAATGGTAAACTCCCTTTGAACAAATCTTGCCAAAAAAAACCCCCCATGATAGGTTCACCTTAGGGTCACCATAAGTCAGGAAAGACTTGGAGGCACACAAAAACAACAAAAGGAGAAGGAAAAACGATAACATGCAATACCATTAAAAGATATAGCCGTGTCAGTCTGTAGAATCACTATGTAGAGAGATCTTGTAGCACCGTTGAGACTAACTGAACAAAGGAGTTGGCAGCATGAGTTTTCATAGACTTCAGTCTGAGCATCTGAGGAAGTAGACTGAAGTCTATGAAAGCTCATGCTAGTAATTTCTTTCATGCAATACCATTGTATTATCCAATTATTTCCTAATCTTATTCTCCTCAGTGCGAGAAATGGAAGGTACAACATGTGTCATGAACACAAGTGGCAAATATTAACTATATTTTATCTGGTGTAAGCAAACCTCTGTGGTGAGCACAAGCAGGGACAATGAGTGTACAGTGTATTTCTAAAGCTCAGCTGCCATTCCGTTAACACTTCTCTTGAAGAACACTCACCTTTGACTTGTTGCTCAGGTCCCCTTGTATGGCTCACTACCCCTGGCATGCTGACGTTGTTTCGGTGAATGTACTTGAGAAACACTTCTGCATTCCTTCGTGCTAGTGTGCAGGCCTGTGGGCAGCAAACAACACCCCATGCCCCCCAAACACAACAGTTACCCTTTTGACAAGTGAATAAGAAAATAAAACATCAAGGAACTTACTGAACTGTGACATGAGCTTCTTTTCCCATTTGACCTCTGACGAATGCTGATGTGCATGACAAAACACTAAGAGAATCTCAGACTGCAATCACACACATCCATCATCTTGGGGATGGCATTATATAATAGGAAATGTTACATGGACAAAACTCTGGGCGATTCTAACAGAAAACAACAGTGTAAGAGCCCAACAGATGATAATACATCAATCTTTATTCTGGGATATGCCAGTTGATTTCTTCTGAAATATGTTCTTTCAAAATTATACTGTTATACCATGTGCATGTTGTCACTTTGAAAAACAAATGAATTAAGAGTCCCTTAAAGATACATCTGAACTATGATTTGCTGAGGTAGGGCACTAAGGGGGCACAGCAAATAAAAGCCTGCTATTTCCTGCTACAATTTGTTTGCTACTGAATAACGGCAATGAATTACTTTATTCTAATTAGACTAATAGTCCAAATAGAACAATACTCTCTAAAATGACTGGCATCAGTTCTGACAAGACAAAGGCAGAAGTCCCCCCCCCCTTGAATTCCTTTTAAATGGAAGTGCCAGGGAATGAATGAATCTTAATCTTATATACATGCAAAACATGTGCCTGAGCCACTATCTCTTCCTTTTGCTACAATTACTCAGTAACAGCTGAGAGTGAGGGCTGAGAGGAAGAAAAGCAGGGAGGGAAAGGACAGAGTATATGAGTTGGGGGATTTATTTTCTACTCAAATATAGCCTAAATTAGATTAGCAGAAAACAGTAAACCTCAATTGCCCCTTCAACCTGGCAGTTTATCTCCTCCCTCTTAATCTCTCCCTCCCACCCAGAAGTAACAGAAGCAAGCATAAAGCTACCTAGAAACCAACAACTCCAAAGCTATCTTCCCTCATGATTAACTGTTCTCCTCCATTAAGTCAGAAAGCCTTTGAACAGCACAGTTTGGCAACAATATCCAGGTTTTTTGTGGGGGGGACACGGGGGAGGAGAATAAAAGTTATTTAGCAATGCTCAGTCTTGGTGATGCATCAGAAGCCAATGCACTAAAGTGTTCTTCAAGTAAGTGAGGTACATTCATGTGAAGAGTATGATCTTGCAGCAAATTTGTGAAAGATCTAGTCACTTCTATGAACTGAAAAAGCAAAAGTTGTGAATAAAAGGGAAGGAGATGCTGCAAATGGAGAAGCACTCATACATGAAATGATATTGCAAAGTGGTGCCCGTTTTTGGTTTTTTGGAATAAAGAAAACCCTGGAAAACCCTATTCTTGGGGTGATGTAGGTTGACTGTGGGTTGTTCCTCCATGAAACCACTACAGAAAGAATGGACAACAGTCCACAATATGTAAGCTGTGCTGGTTTTCACTTCCATAAAACAATATGCAGATACACCTTTGCTCTACACGATAGAATCTCCAGGGATATGAAGACAAATAGTTCATAATCTGCATTTTGTCTAGACCAGTTCTCACCCAGGATTACTGCCAAGATTACTGCCCAGCTACTTTCACAGTTAAATCAAAGTAAGAACAACTACTAAATATTGAGAGGAATAGGGCAGACCTTGAGAAAGGCTTCCTTTTGTTCCAGATGTTTACTAATTAAGGGAATAACATGATCTATTTCAGATGCTGGTCCAAGTTTATCGCGGCCTCCACACCAGTCTTCATCCCTTCGATACTCCTGCTCCAAGCTCTCCAACACACTGCAAACCTGAGACACAAACAAGCATAAAATAGCTCAGCTACTCAAACTGTCGTGATCTACAATGTTAAGTAGTATTCAAGGGTGCTTTAATGCAGCATGGATTATCTGGAAATGGCTTGAAAACATTTTTATAAATGTTTTTATTTGTTATTGGTTATATTAATTGTTTTTATGTCTATTGTTATTTTAATTATGAGATGTTTAATACTGTTTTAAGGGGGGTAGGTTGGTCTTTGGGGTTATATTGTATGGGTTTTTATGTAAGCTGCCTGGATTGTTTTTTTCAATAAGCAGGATACAAATAAATTTTATTATTATTATTATTATTCAATTGCTTAGGCCCAAATTATAGGAAAATCCTGGGTGTTCAATGGTGGTTTTCCCTATTAGCATTTCTTTTTCATAAAGATAATTCATGTAAAAATGGTTTGGCAACAATACTGAAGGAAACCCTACTGTGGTTTCCCGAAAGACTGAATTGAGGTTCAAACTACAAATACAGTACACCTTTGGAAAGTTCACAGATCCATCATCTTTGTGCAGAGTGGAAAAGACCGAGCCAAAACTTCTATTAAGAGCATCTTTTTGGCAGAAAGGTGAGATATAAATCAGCTAAAGTCAAAATGAGGTGTTCTGCATGTATGATGTGTTACAAATCTCCACTGCTCATTTTTTATTGTTGGTGTGAATGTAGACCTGCTGCTGCTGCTGTCTCATGCTTCATGGCCTTAATAATGGCAGGAATGGCACTCCAAGATGCCATTTTTCTAGTCAGGCTTTAGATTGAGAACATCACTCTTAATTTCATTCATGATGGTACCATATCATAAATAGTATTATCATGGATTAAATCAAAGGGAATTCATATTGCCTTCACTCAGGTCTGATAGGGTGCAAGATGGACTTCCTGGACTGTTGGTGATGGTAAATTCATTTCTTGCTTTTCTCCCTTTCATGTCCCAATCCCATATTTCAGATCAGATTGTGCATAACACCCCAACAACATACCCCGTCCCTGAGAGACTGATAAATTGACATCTCACCATGCTAAAAGTAGCTGCTTGGATTAGCGCTTTGTATTCAATACACTGGCTGACTAACAGGCTTTAAGGTAAAGCCCTCCTATACAGGCTCATCAGAAAACAATGCAGCAATATCAAAGATTTATCATAAATTGTAGCAGAGATGGACAAGACATGGCCCTCCAAGTGTCACTGAACTACAGTCCCATCAGCTGTAGACAGCATAACCTGTGGTAGGGAATAATGGGAGCTGGGAGGGCACAAGTTCTCCTACAGAAGAAGCAGGCAACATACAGCCCACTGACTGCACCAAACTATTTTGTGGCTTCCATGAATGGGAGGAGGCACTTGGAAATACTTTTGTTGTTAAAACATGAAGAACCTAGTATTATTCTAGCTGATGTGACCATATAAAGTAGCTGTCTCCAATCTTCTTTCTTTTATTTGTCTTATTTATCATATTCAGTAAGTAAATTTTGGTACCATATTAAAGTCTATTTTTAGGATCTCAGTAACTGTCGTGTGGATCCCCCTGTACCTTTCCACAATGGGGCAATTCCACCACATATGATACCAAGATCCTACTGCTTGGTTACACCTCCAACATTTATTTTTCTCTGTTTTATGTATTTTTGAGATTTTTAGAGCTTTAGGTAGTATCTTTGACTCATTTTTAGATAATTTTCTTTTAAATCTTTTAAGCATGCCATTTGTGCACTTTTTTGGCAAAAGCCACAACACCAGTTTTTTTAAAAGGTTTTTATGAAATCAGAAGTAGATATCTAGCCACATCCAAGTTCGTCAAGAGCCTCTGGAGTCTCTGAGATGGCTGGAAGGGGGGGGGGGGGGGGGAAGTGGTTCCTGGGCCCTTTAAAATTGTACAATCTTGGGCCTGCAACAGACAAGGCTGTCTGCTTCAGACCTTGGTCTACGTCCCATTTCAGTGAATAGGTGGTAATAGATGCTACCTCACATAATTGACTATATTCTATGGAAACAATTATAAATAAATAAATAAATAAATAAATAAATAAAAGTATAACTGTATAGATAAGGCACCAATTTGCTCACCTGTTCTGAGGTTTTATAAAAAGCAACAGATGCATTAACCAGCTTCAGCCTGTCTTCCATCTTGAGCATCAGCTGCTGCCAGTGCAATGCCACCTTCTCTGCACATTCCCTGATTGCATCAGCATCATAGTGCCCAGCCTGCAGCAATACCTCTGCCTTCTGCTGTACCTGGAGGGCACTCTGGTGTGTCTTCTGCAAGGAAGTGGCATGAAAGAGGGACTGTGTATGAGGAGAGGAAAGAGAGATTTGTATAGATGTGCCAGGCAAATGGTATAATGACATGATGTGAGGTGTGAGCATGAAAATGTGAGAGAATGAAACATTTTAGAGTGAGTTCCAGAACTAACAGATTCTCTTCATTAAGCATTTTGTAGATAAATAATCTTGCATATTTTTATTATTTATATATTATCAATATTTAATTCCTACTTTTCTACAAAATATACATGTAAGCCTACTGGGAAAAGGGATGTTGACATTACTGATAATTTGCATAGCACTTTTAACATAGTCAGTACTTTTAAAAGCTTGGTTCACAACAGACCTGAGAGGTAAAATATTAATATGTTCATTTGAAGAAACAGAATGAAAAGAATATTCTCCCCCCCCCAAAAAAAGAATACAAATTTTATTCACTGTAGTGAATCCATCTTTGCTACTTAATCACTAAACCTGATAGGTATCATGGCAGTTTCTTTCAACGTGCTGTTGTGTATTGCAATTGAAAGCATCACTACACCCCTCCAAAAATAATAATGAAGATAAAAATTATGAAAGTACAAATGCTACTAGTTGAGGCTGGCTATCTAGCTAACCCAAAGGGTTTTAAACCCCCACCCCCACCCCATATTAAAGTTTTTGGAAAGAAAGGGACAATATGATGATTAGCTCTTCTTTGCTTCTCTATTTTTGTAGGTACTAGTGACATGCTGAGATTTTAAGGACCATCAATATTTAATTTAATATTCCATTCACTGAACAAATTTGTTCTCTTCCATTGGCACCATATGTGAAGTTTTTAGTTAATACCTAGAACAAGCATCTCTGCAAGCAGCAACCTGCACTAACAGGAAATGTGTGTCCTGCTCAAGAGAGAGGTCTGGTTTATCTAGCCAATATGTAGCTGAGTGATGCAAAATCTCCTCAACTGGATGATAAGTTTTTAATGCTCTTTTTGAAATTGCCAGTATGACAAACATACACCAAATGTTGTTAGGTGCTTACTAGGAAGCAATCAATACCTCTGTTAAAAATTACTATACACTAAAACAGTTTATCACTGTATTTGAAGGAGGAGAATATTGCTGGTTGTTCTTCCTTGTGCTATTTTATTCTTCAGTACCCATAGCCTCTAGAGGGGCAAATCATGACTTAATTAAGTTGCTGGAAATTCCAGGTTATTGGAGATTCAAAAACTTCCCTTAGCTGAGGAAATGGTTTATCAAACTTTGGGACTTAGCCATTTTGACCAAGCACACTGAAAATATAAGAACCCAGAACTGAAAAATAAAACTGAATAAATCTGGGGAAGAATGGGTATGGTCCAGACACTTTTGGGGTTCAAAACTCTCTTTAATTGCATTACTTGTATTAATTTGTTTATGATATATTGTGTATTATATCTTTTATCTTTAAAGTTTATTGATGCATCTAGTAAAGGGTAATAATAACAGGCAAAAATAATTTTAAACAAAACATAAAAAACATTATTCTGTGTACCAGAAGAATGACATTTGACCACCATGTCATTTTAGAAAACTGCCCAAGATACCAAGAATGTAAACAGTATTGATTTTTCAACCCTTTGGGAAGAAAAAGCAATCTGTTTTCTATTACCACTATAAATGCTGGTAGTAGAGCAGCCCAGTTCATGGAACTGCTATTTGATGCTGGAAAAATGACATGGTTCATCCATGTTAGTGCATAAATTTTGGACTCACATAATTGGCTATTCTAATCTCTTGTCTTTCAATCTAGTGCAAGAAATCTTAACAGTCTTTTTCTTTTTCTTTTGAGAAGCTGGGAAAAGAAAAATGTGATTTCCATTTATTTATTTCTAGCCATTAAAACCAAGGCTTCTGCCAGCTGTATTATCTATCAAAGCATAAAAACACTGGGCAAGATCTAGTGCTGAATTTGCACTGGCAGAGTAGCAACTTTTGATGCACTACAAAACCCTGTTCTGACGTGCTGGGAAACCCTGAAGGCTCCAAGAAGAAGGGAAAGGAAGGAATCAAAAGGATAATGAAGAGAATGAGCAGCATTTTCATCAATATTAAGGTTTTATGAGGAGTTGGGAGGTTCAGTGACAAAAGGGTTTAGTTACTGTACATTATACTGTGCAGATAATTACTTCTTCCAGTCTTAGTACATTATCACACGGGGGCAAATCTGCTGGTTAATCCACACAAATCTCAAACAAAAACTGGATTTGTGCCTCACGTTTTCACACGACGTCGCACAGAAACTGGACAGAAAGTGGACAGAAACTGGTGTTAACCGAGATCTTTTGAAATTCGGTTGTTTGGAGGAAATGCAAACATTATGTGAAAATGTGAAACATAATGTGAAAAGCAAATGCGAATTTGGGAGCATTTCCCTGCTTTTCCCATTGTTCCCATTATTTTTGGAGGGGTGTAATGATGCTTTCCCATTGTTTTAGCGAGCATTCCTCTATCTGCGCATGTGCAAGAAGATCATTTCTAGTACATTTACGGGCTTTTCTCACTTGTGTGTGAATGTTAAATGTGCTTACTGTAAATTCGCAATTAAGGTAATTACGTGTGAAAGCCATTTGCGGAATCAAGGTTTATTTTCCGTTTATTTTCAGAATGCCTCATTTCCACTTTATTATCACTTTCTGGCCCACGTGTGATAACGTCCTTAATCTTCCCCTGATGTTATGATATAAGCAAGGCATTCCTTGATAGTTTTTTTTCTTTTCCTTTTGATCACCATTCAGATTATGCCCAGTCAGTGGCATCATCTTTCTCCATTTATGAGGGGAAAGAGAAATGCAGATATGCCCATTAATGCTACCTCTATGGCCAGCTGGAATTGCTCATGCTCTCTCTGGAGCTGCTCAGCTTCTGACAAGGAGCTTGCGTTGACAAGACTGGCATTGAGCATTGATTCTCCATTCCGAATCCAGCCAAGGACCTGGAAGAAGGAAAGGAAGAAATCTTAAAAGACACTCTAAAAAAAAACAACTTTTTAACTTTTACATGACAATGCTGGAAGAGGTCATCCAGAGGTTTTGGTTGAAGTGATATTGGCTTATGGATAATGCCCAACTCTAATTCGTATTTCTGTGTATTTATTCAGTGCCCTAGGGGCACTGCAGAATTCTTGAGCCTGTGGCAGGGTGAACAACTAGAAATTTAATCTGGACTAAATGGAAGTACTTTTGGCAGTGAAACCAACTATGCTGAAAGGAGGTTTTCAAGTTATACCAGTCTGGATTTCACTGAAGTGTACTCTATTATAACTGGGGAAGCTTAGATGAATATCCACAAGACACTCTAGGAAAATAAAAAACCCCAAAGCTATGCAGCATACTAAGAGGAGCCCCAAACTACAAAACTTTTAATATTGCTTTGGTTCACTGATCCAACAGTAAGATGGACACACTCAATGGCCAATCCATCAGGCCAGAGTTTTAGAGTCTGTTGTTTCTTCTCTTATCATCTTATTGCAAGATGCCCCACCATACCATCTTCACTAAGAAGAGAAACAGCAAAATGCAAGCCTATGACTACTATATTCAATTTCATTCTCCTGTTTGGTTTGTAACACCTTGCCTGATGAAGAAATCAGTGAAGCTTCAAAATTTGCAACATGTATATTGTGCATTTTGGTTGGCCCATAAATATATCACTGTTTGGTGGATTTTTGATTAAACTAACCAGTTTCTGATCAAGAAATGTGCAGCTAGTTTAAAACTAGCTATACTGCCTCTCTCCTTTTTGTACTGTTTTGGAAATGGAGAAGGAGAATGGAATGTGTGAACCAGAAGCTTGACCAGGATCAATAGGCCCATGCCACTAGCAGGTCTGTAGGATATTGTGTATTTATCCAGTGTGACACAAGCCCTTGCTGCAGAGGCTGTAGAGCTTGCCTATTGCCTAAATGCTTCTGAGACAAGGCTTTCATTGTTAGCTGTTGTCCTGACAAGGGAAATAGTAGGTTGAATATAGACTACAGTAGCTAATGTTATGTCCTGTTTGACTGATTTCAGTCAAAACTAAAGAGATTATCACACATCTTAAAACCTGTCTTACCTCTCCTGAATTGAAATCTAATTTGGGCTGTATCTAGGTCCTATTGCATGGCTTTTGTTGCCAAATCTGCCAGAGGAGTACAGCCCGGATTCAACCCAGGTCCCAAAATGCATTCCAGCGGCCATTTTTCAAAGTCAGGATTTTCTGGCTTTAAACCTGTTCTACTCTCCATTACATTTGTGTGGGATATATTTTGGCTCCTGTAGAATGCTAATACATGGATACAGAACTCATGGGAATTGAAAACCAATAAAGGGGAATCTTTTTATTTGCTTCCTTGGTGCCAGCTGTGTAATACTTTGCCATTCCATCTCAAAGTACCTCTTCATACCTCTGAGGGCTAGAAACTTATTTTGTGATTTTAATTGAAACTGAGACTCTTTAACATTTTAATAGGTGCCTGTGGGTCACATAACAGAGCCTTAGACACCACATGTGGCTTGCGTGCCATATGTTATCTGTTGTTTAACAGGGAAGAATGCAATTTATTTCTGAATATAAGCTCCCAAGTTGGATATTTACACTTCTTAGACATATTTGCCTGCACCTCGGAATCATTTTCTGTAGTAGTTGGAAAATGATGTTTACTTCCTAAATACTAGGTCTCTTTTTCTTTCATGTTCTGTCTATGTTGAACCAGATGAATCCGTATCACCAACAGATGGAACATTAATACATGATCAAATGTTGGTCATAATCTGCAGGGCTATGAAACCTAATAGCTTTGGTTCAACTGTCTCAACAGAATCCTTCCTGCAACCCACACCTCTGTTCCAATCGTGCTTAATGAAACTGCCTTTAAAGAGTTTCCCTTCCCTCCCTTGGTATACCATCTAGCTTTTAAAAAAGCAATTGTCACCCTTCAGAGGAAAGAAATTAGTTGCCATGATGGAAACAAAAAGAAACAAGTTGTCCATGCATTTTATTGATTCTGAGTGGTAAGAAATAAAATAAAATGAAATAACATTCTGTTTAGTTGAGCAGCAGGGTTAGTCTTTTTCATTTATCTCCAATCTCCCTTTCAACAGACTTTGCTACAGTTGCCAGAGAATGACATCTGAGATTCTAAAGGAAGGTATGGTGCTTTCATGCTTCAGCCAAAATACTGAAATAGCAGACTGGTGTTGTGTGTACTATAAAAAAACAGCTTGCACAATTTAAGTTGAATTGGAACAAATGAATGACCATGATGGCTCATCATGATCTAATGCTGAGATTTTTCAATGGACACTTTCCTACTTAGTATTGTTATCCTAGGAAGTTGACATGCCTGGGAATTTTAAAGAGGGCTGACTTATTTTTCCCCAAGGCACAGACAAGTCTACCCTGTGGTGCTGGAAGCCACCTGGTGGTAAATTATGATCATATGTTATTTATACAGCACCATTCATGTACGTAGAGACTTCTAGCAGAAGCAAAACATGACTGGCATATAAAGCTCACAGAATAGAAAGAACATAGAGGGTAGTTATAAGGCCAAAGAGCAGATGTATGAGGGAAGGAAAATGGTTCCATGCTGACACCTGTGGAGATGCATAGAGGCTCTGCTTGCATATGGTATAGGTTTCTCAGTTTATATGTTACTTCCTCACACAACTACAATAACAAAATTGCTTTATTGCCTTTTAAAAAAATTGCTGCATGGAACCCTGACAGGCCAATCAACACTGGAAAGTCTTACAAGCAAATATCATTGCAAGAGAGAGAGAGAGAGAGAGAGAGAGAGAGAGAGAAGTTTCTTCAACAAAACTGGTGGCTTTCTAGATTTTTCCTGGTGGCTACTGGGTGGTGGGAGCAGGATGTAGGGACCAAAAAAGGTGAAAAAGGAAAAGAATCCTGTAAATACTAGAATACCATCTGGATCTTCAAAAAGATTAAGAAAAGATAGTACATACAGGAATTGCGGCCCCCATGTTCTTGACACATTTGGCCACTTTGTGTTTTTTTTAAATAATATTTTTTATTGTCCATGATTCAAATACAAAACATCTATACATCTTTTACGTTCTCTGTATACAAATAGAATTATAAAACTTCTTTTTGCTCTGTCCCTCCACCTCATCATTCTTCTTTGCTTTCCCAAGTTGGTTCATTTTATAACAGCTATTTTATTATATATTCTTCCCTACATACACAATTTAGTCTCATCCATCTCTTCATAAATCATTCTCTTCTCTGTTATTCAGTCACCATGTGTTATGTTCAAGTCATGTTCATTGCTCCTATATACCGGCTATCTTAACAATTTCTGATCTTTGTTAGTTCTATTAGCTATTCTTGTTAATGAAATTAACCTTATTTTCATACATAACTCATTTGCATATGCTACCTTATACCATTTTATATCTTAATGTTGTGGTCTTAAATTTTAATATCAAGCTACAAGTTTATAGTTTGATGGTGTACTAATCTCATATATATATATATATATATATATATATATATATGGTATATGTAAATTTTCAAATTAAGATTAAACCATTTCTTTTCACAAAAGTTTATTACCAGTTTCCATTCTTTTCACCAATTTTTAATTGTCTTGTCCCTAATAAGGAAGTTAGTTTAACCATTTTCATTGTGTCTAGTGTTTTCAGCAGCCGCTCATCTATAGATGCTGTCTTATCTTCTTTCCAGCCTCTTGTCAATGTCATTCTTGCCGCTGATATTAAACACAATACACATTTCAGGTGTTTTCTTGTCCCCTTCCCCTCTACCATATTCAGCAAAAATTACTTTCCCTCCAATTTAATTTGAGTCTGAAGCATTATTTTCATTATTTTATGCATCTCTTTTTTTGTTTATGGACATGTCCACCAAGTGTGGTAAAATGTTCCTTTATTTTTTCCACATTTCCCATCACTGTTTATTTGTATTTTAACTAATTTGAATGGTGTCATGTACCATCTGTGGGTCATTTTATAAAAATTTTCTTTGATGTCCATGTTTAAAGTATATTTTAAATCTTGCCCCCATACCCTTTACCACTTTCCCATGGGGATTGAGTGGCCAACATTTTAAACCCACTTTATCATACAGGTTTTTATTATCTCTTGCTCAAATTCAACTTTCAAAAGTAATTTGTATATTTCTGACATTGTATCTTTTTTATTTCCTAATAATATTTCATTAAGTTCAGAATTTTTATTTTTAATTCCTTCTAATATCCATCTTCATCCTTTTATTAAGTTGTCTGTACAGGAACCATTGACAGTCAATACCTTCCCTTATTAGTTCTTCTGTCTCTTTTAGTTTAGGTTCCCTTTCTGTCCAGTTAAGTAGGTCTTGGTATTTCACCCAACCTCTTTCTGTTAAATTATCTCTTTTCAGAAAAGCTTCATGAGGAGAGACCCACTCTAATATTTTTATGTTCTTTTTATGTTTCTGCCATACCCTCAACAGTGATATTCTTACAATGTGATCATTAAATTCCTTGTTTGTCTCTAATTTATTGTACCAGAAGTATGCATGCCACCCATATATAATATTGAATCCTTCTAAGTTTATTAGTCTTTTGTCTTTTCATAGCACTCATTCCTTTATCCAATCTATGCATCACGCGTTGTGGTATAATTTGAAATCTGTCTTTAAAATCCTGCATGATTTTCCATCAGATTCACTGTTTCTTTCTTGCCTATATAAACTTTGAGATGTCTGTATTTCATTGAGAAAATATTTGGTCTATTATTGAGTTGGGTAGATTCTGAAATAAGTATACCATTTTTAGCAAGATATTTGTCTTCATGGTAGATATTCTATCCATCAGTGATGAGTTTAAATTGGACCATCTTTCTAATTGTTTCTTGATTTCATTCCAAAACTTTTCATAATTATTATCAAAAAAATTCTGAGTTTTTCTTAGTAAGGTGTAATTCTAAATATTTTCTTTTCTTTTATAACTGAAATCCAGACTACTCCTGAATTATTCTCTCTTGTTTTTGTAATGTTAAAGGTCATTAATGCACACTTTGACTTGTTAATTTTGAGACCCACACATTGACCAAAATCATGTAGTATATTTAATAATTTATGAATACTGTCATTGGGTTCCTCCAAAAAAAAGTATAAGATCTTTGGCGTAGACACATAGTTTATATTTAAGTCCTTTAGTGGGCAGCCATGTCTTGCTCCTTTAGTGATTTCACAAAATTCTTCTCCGTTAATTATTATTTGTGCATGCTGCTCCTTATATATTTGTATCCAATATATGAATTTTTCTCCAAGATTCATCTTTTCCATAATGCTGATCATAAACTGCCAATTCAAATTGTTGAATGCTTTTTCTGCATCTAGTAAAGCCATTGCCATTTTCTTTCCTGGTTTTTTTAAAATATCTATTAGCTTACATTTTGCTTTATTTGTCTTTGGGGTAAACCCCCCCCCCACATTGATCTTCATGCATACAATTGTGGAAATTTTTTTCCAATCTCTTAGCCAGTATACTTGCAAAAATTTTATAATCTAAATTCAATAGGAATATGGTTCTATAATTTTGTGGGTGTCTTAAATCTTTGTCTTCTTTTGGAATCAATGCAATATTTGCTTTCTTCCATGTTGCTGGTATTCCTTCTTGCAGAATGTCATTAAATGTCTTATATAATATTTGGCCACTTTGAATGTCCCCCAAATGTCAGTTCTTTCTTGATATCAAACAGTACTATTTTAATGTAATTTTTAATATCCCTTACCCCATCCAATTAGTTCGTTTCATAACAAAGAAATAGCAACTACAGCATCATTATTGCATTACTATGGGAGACTACCACTAATACAACTAATCAATACCAAGCATCTAAAATACTGTGTCAAATTGCCAGCTACTTCATGATCAATACCATTTCTGCATCACCAGCTTCTGCCTGCTTGTTACTGACTTAAACAGACAAGTGTAAATAACCGAGTGAAAAGGATTACAGTCAATTATTGCTCAAAGCCTTTAGTTTTAGATCTCAGAGCCAGCTCTAAGAATCAATCTGAAATCACTAAATGCAGCCTGTGATAATTTGGGAAGTCAGAGCTTAAGGGTCAGAATGTAGATCAACAAGGATGGAACATTTGCCCAGATTTAATTTCTTTGTTTACACTGATAACCTCTTTAAAAAAAAAAAGACTCCTCTCATAAAACCCTTGAGCTGATCCATACAACCAGACTGTCTGGATTTGTAACATAAATTGCTAATGAGCATGATGGTAGCTAGCAAGCTATACGAGAGCATAGTGCACAGAGAAGGGAAGGCCAGTATCCATTTCACCTGAACCTAATTTGGTCCACAAGCTGTACAAATCTATAAACTTATCACATGGCACTTAAGAAATGGGAATGGAAAAGAATGGAATGAAATGGAACGGGGCAAAAACACATGTTACTGAATGGGAGAACTCCACCAATGCC
>CM034701.1:142815346-142825470 GCA_020142125.1 Phrynosoma platyrhinos | reverse complement strand
TAAAGGGTTGTTTGACAGATAGTTGGAAATCATTACTACCAGACATTAGAGGGTCAGATCTAATGATGGACCATATTTGTGCTAAATAAACCCCCAAAACAAAACAAAACACCCATCAGCCCAACTCTGCTCATATTTGCATTCAGTTTATGTGAAAAATCTAGCTAGGTAGCCATGAAATCACATGAGACAGCAACTCTACTTCCATGAAAGACCATGGCAATTTTAGTTTCATGGAAAGATTGCTGGGATTTTACATGACTTTGCAGATCCTCCATTACACAGACTAGATAAGTAAATCTCTTGTCTGCATATGTTTTTAAAAAATGTGAATCAGCTCCAGCATAGATATGATTCTGCTATTTAGCTGTACATTTAGCCCTCAAGTGTTGGAGGGTATATCATCTTTGGCAGGTAGCCATTTCTATCTATGGATACTGTTCAGTTGACTAACCATATGAGGAGCTTCTGCAAATACTCTCCACTGTAGACCAGCCTATGCCCAGATTTCATCTCAAGTACCAGGGAGCAGGGAGACCAAAAGGAATTGGACAAACCCAGGAGTGGATGTACATGTATAGCTAACACGCTCTTTGTTTTCTGTCTTGCCCCTTCATGCAGAGGGTTAAAGGATCAGAAATTTAGAAAGAATTATCAGAAGCATCCCAAGCACAATTTTGGGAAGCAATAAAAAAATCTTAAAACATCAGATTCCAATCAGAGATTACCCCAAGGACCAAAGCAAGTCTTAATCTCTCTGTTTTTCTCATGCACTATTATTAAAAGAGCAACACATAATCACTGACTCAGTGACTGGTTGACTGTACTACCTGATAACAAAAGTTATCAGGTAGTACATAAAACATTAAACCTAGGAGGTACATAAAACATTAAACAAAACATAAAACATAACCAGGACAAACTCAGCAGCAAAATTAGTAATACTGCAGCATATAAAACCCAAGCAACAAAACAGAAGAGTGGAAATCATGTGGCTTTTGCATCTCCCCTAACTCTCCCAGCATCCTACCCTTCAGTTTGGTGCCAAAGAACCACTCACCCTTACCAAAAATCAGTTTAAACCTGTTAAAAATGCTGTTGAAATTTTCCCCAACCTCAAAACAACCACCCCCCAAAAACAGTGATCCAATACCCTCCAGTGCTCCAGGGCAGCTGAAAATGGAAGTAATGCAGGCTTCTGGGATCTGAAGCATGGCCATCTCTATCTCAATGAACTTTCAAAAGCTCTTAAAATGCCAGTGAATATAAAAAGTTTTCCAGATAACATACTTTGAAAACAAACACAAAGGCAAGTGTGGCCTATAGAAGAGAGTGGGTGAGAAATTCCTTCCCAAATCCCAAAGCGAAATATATCCAACACAAGATAGAGTTCTTTATAAGACAATGTTTAACAACATCTGGCCTCTATATTTTGCTGTTACACTTTTCCAAAGCAATGGGCATTATTTTCACTAACTTCAACCTTTTCCCCATCACATATTCACAGCATTCCGTGGCTACATTTCAGCCCCTACAATTAGTAGGACGATTCTGGGGCAAATCTAATGAAAACAAGATTGCTATTGAAGTCAGTAGGGAATCTGGTAATTAACTCCACTGCAGCAACAGCCATGCTCCAGATCAATAAACAGTGTCCTGGATCAATACAGCAAAATATTAAAACTAGAATGTCTGACTAAGGAGATTTTTTTTAAAAAAAGAACCTCTTCCTTTACCCAAGATATTTGACCCCTAGTTTTAGATTAATATTACTTTTTTAAGACCATAGAATCTTGAAATTCCACATGTTTGGCTTGTGTCTTTATATGTAGGAAGAATGGGCAGTGAATCCCTCTTGTTCCTCTTGCTTGGCATAAGCAGCCTTGGAGGATGTTGAGCATAGCAGCAGGAAATCCCTTGTGTTCCAATTACTGGTACTTCCCTGCCACAGTCTTCCTTATCTGCCAACATGAAGGAGGATGACAGAAGAGAAGGGAGGATGTTTTCCTCCTGCAGCTTCTTTGTCATATTGCCCTACAGAAACTTATAGTCATTTTTTAAAACACACTTTCCAAAACCATATGGTTCTAGTAAATGTATGTGGCTTTCCTAATTTGGAAGAGGCAAGTCTTTATTAATCACTGCCATTGATAAAACAACGACATTAATATTTTGGTGATTCTTGGTGATTTGGTGACCACACTAATATTTTTGACATTTTGAACCAGGGCATCTAAGATTCTGCATTAAAAGAAACCTGTATTATGTGTACTTCACAAAGAAGACTTTTGATTTGTGAAGTTCTAGAAAATTGTGTATTTTATTAAAATATTTATCTTCTCCCTGATATCCCAAAGATTGGAGATCTCTGAGCAGATGCTGGATGGCCATCTTTCAGGAATGCTTTAGTTCTCTATTCCTGCTTGGTAGGGTGTTGGACTAGTTGGCGTCTATGATAAAAGGTTTTTATAACTGCCTCCTTTAGAGACATTGGGACAATTCTCTTTTAACTAACCATTCACAGGGCCTTTACAGACTGCCAGAAATAGTGCAACTTGAAGCCACTTTAACTGTCCTGGCTCAGGGCTAAGGAATCATGGGAACTGTATTTTATTGTGGCACCAGAGCTCTCTGACAGAGAAGACTCAATGTCACAGAAAAAAAACCCAATTCCCATGATTTCCCTAGCACTGAGCCAGGGCAGTTAAAATGGTCCCAAGATGGATTATTTCTGCAGTTTGTAAAGGCCCACAGTCTCCACCACTAAATTGGCTAGCCCTCTCTCAGAAGCTCTAATCAGCCAGAATGGGTATGGATTCTTTTTTTAAAATGACTAGCTCACTTCTCCAACCAACCTGTCAAAATTATCTATCAAAACTAAACAACTGCCTGCACCAAATACCTCTGCAGAATTTGTTCTCCATAGAGTCCCAGTCAGAATAGATATGAATGAATTTCCAGGCAACGTGTTTTGCTTTCTTATCACAGTGGCTTTCTGAGGGCCCCTTTTCTGTTTTCTAAGGGCTAGAATACAATAGCATCTTGACCATGCAAAATACCACCTACAGATGGGCTACTTTTGCAATGGAGTAATCAGAAATCAATTTATTTTCTGCCATTTCTTCTGGTGGAGTCAGCCCTAAAATTAGCCTTAAACTGTTTTGAACAGATTTGCCCCGAGTCTTTCTCCACCACCACTCTAATCTATCTATCTAAACACAACATTGCCCTGGACTAGTCAGAAAATCGAGGAGCCTATATTCTCATCCAAGTAAAGTATGCTTAGAAATGATCATATCAACCAGCCATGTTATTTTTCCATTTCACATATCAGGCAGAGCATCAATATGAAAACATGGTTGTAAGCCATCTTGAATTCTATGCAGGGAGAAAGGCAGGTTTAAAATACATAACTAAACGAAACTACTTTTAACAGAGAAATTAAAGTTTGCTAAAACTGCTACTGCCAATAACTGATAGTTAACTATTGAACTGCACAAATGTCCTCCAATATAGTTTCTTTCCATCAAATTTATTAAAATTAATCCTGAGAAAGAACAACATTCAAAATGTATTATACTAAACTTAAAACACACTTTTGGTATAAGGAAATTTCTTTCCATATTCCTTTCTGCTGAGATTTGTACCTTTCTACCTTTTCGTTCTTTTTTAACAAATAAAAGCAAATATATCTTTCAGAATATTTATACCAAAACAGAAGGTACATTTTCCTATTCCCCCTAGAAATATGGAAATGCAATTTCCTAGATACTTTTTTTTTTAGTATAGACAACCACAGGCCGAATAGTCATGTTCACATATAGCACACAATGGTACGAAAATAGAAATGTAGCAATTCTTGTTTTGAATATTCTTTTTTAATAAGGGAAAAAAGAAATACCTATAATAATATTTTGATTATAGATTAGCTTATATAAATAAATAAGATCTATCCCTTGCTCTTAGGCAAGGTCACCCATTTATCAGTTCCCTTCTCCTTTCCCTGTCTACATATAAGACATACTGAAGAGGTTACCATGTACCCAAGCAAAGAGCAGGTACATTACAGGAAAGATGCTTTGAGGACAGCTGGAGTTAATTCACAGAAGTGAATGGAGCCTAGCTTCAAGGAAGTAAACACAGACACATACTTTTAAAAAGCCTGTAATGCTCTCCTACAGAGCAATTTACCAGCATCTGTATCTTCTGTTTTCATTTGGCACCAGCTACTACCTTCAGACTACTCTGTGCTCTGAGTAATGACAACATTACTTAATAGCTTAATGTGTGAAATTGATGAGACTATCATGCTGCAGGGAAATTTTATTTATGGTTTCCTCAAAAATTACTGAAACGGAAACCTTTATGTTTACTTTGGGAAAGGATGTTAGTCGAGGAGCCTTGGAGTTACTGGCACAGTGACATAGGAAGCCACATTGTGGTGAATATATAGTAAGATACAGAGAGGAGATGAACTTGACAAGCACCCACCTACCTTAAGTTCAATTTCCAAACCACTGCTGGAATCCTCACACTCTTCTTCTCACTCCAGGAGGAAGAAGCATCACCACCATACCTCCAGAAAAGAGATGGTTGAAGCTGTACCCATCATTCACTTGCTGTGGTCTCTCGTCTCTAAGAACTGCTGCCTGCCTGTCTGCTTGCTGCCTACTAAGCCAAACAGCTACATACCTCCAGGAACAGATTCCAGGGTCTCCAGGTACTCCAGGAGATGGCTGGCTCTAAACATTTTTGTTTTCAAAACCATAAGAAGTTGCACTATCAGCCAAAAGATGGGAAGAACAATGTAAAGAGAATAATTTTGACTCAGCTGCTTCAGGACCTGTTTCAACCCTTTCATAAGGGGTTGAAGATCTTCTTTGATTCACTAGGTTAAGGTGGTGAGTTGTGCCTAAAGTTGCTAAAATGGGTAGTGGCTGGTGAGGGCACGCTGGCTGCCCTGACTCCAGCCTGACGCCTGCTGTCATCTTGAAATATATCAAAATTCCCCTTTTCTCTAGATGTCTCTTTTACTCAGCAGCCATACAAGAAGCATATCTTTATGTATCTTATAATTAGTCTCCCTAATCTGATGTCATTCCATTGATTACTTCCAGCAGTTGAATCAAAGGGACAATCCCCCCTTCTTCCTGCATCATCCTATGCACCCACAAAGTCAGCTTTGGAGAGGGAAGGAACCTCATTCTCAGAGCCAATTTTGCATGCTGAAGGTGGAGGGAAAGAATGTTGGACGCAGACTGTGTTGTAATAAAAGAATGGACTATGAAATTTGCATGTTGAGTACACTCAACAAATTACCCAGTGGTTAACTAACAATAGCACACTGTTATGCACTTGGTTAGCTGTCCATCTGTAATATGCTAGCAAGTGATTAGGAGACTATTACCATGCATCTTCTATGAAATGGACATCCAGGGAAGCAGAGAAAGCAGTAAAATTCCCTTCACTGTTCTGTAGACAATAGAGACAATCACTTTTCCAAATGTCTTAATCATGCCAACCCCGCCACAGAAGCCTTGATGTTGTTCTGCCAACAAGAACAACTCCCCTCATCTTGTTGCCTCCAGTTTCTTATCAGCTTGGCACAGCTCAATACTTTTCATTTTGTTGCCAGCAGAGTGGAAAGAGTGATCTGTATCATGATGATTGGACAAGGTGGACAAAGAAGGTACTCCTTCCCAATGAGGAAAAATACTATCTGAGATGTGTAGGTTGCTTGCATATGTGCAGCCTTCAAACTCTGATTTAGCAACACATGCAGCTCTCAAGACCAAAAAGTTTGCATATACCATTGTACACCATGATGACATTATTTTGTAAATGAATGTATACTCCATACAAATTGAACCTTTATTTCAAGCTCTGTTATTCTAGTGAACATCTTATTATTGTCTGAAGGCAGGATAGTAAGCAGTCAGTTAGAGCCAATGGACTTTGGAAAGATGATAGATGAGAGATTTAGGGATGCTTAAGTAATTAAAAAAAAAACAACTAGCCCAGAGGAATTCAGTATGTATGTTATGGGAAACATCAATTAAAGAGATATATACTTAGATCTACTTGTTGTTGTAAATGCCAATAAAGATATAAATTAATTATGACATTAAAAAAGAGTATAAGAAAGAAAAATAGGAAGAAATTAAGGAACAAGACGGCATCTTTCAATTTGCAAGCCAGTTCCTTAGGGATATGACAATAAGAACAACATACTATTAAAAACTTTCACTGTACTATATATTCTATGTTGCCTTTCAGAGCTGAATAATGGTAGCCGTGAGGGTGGTAAACCTCATGAGATTCTAAGTGACAGCTAAGAGATTCTAAGCAACACCAGTCGCCAGCTTCAGCTTCTCTTCTGGTGACTGGGATTAAAAGGCTTGAATGCTCATTAGGCCCACCTTTCGGTCCACCTGATTAATTGGGTGCCAGGAAAAAAAATCAAATTGAGAAAAAGAAGAAGGCTTATAGGTGAGGCAGTTCAGAAAACCTTGAGAATGAAAGAATTAATGTCAGGGTTAGGTGTGTACTGTTTTATAGTTTTCTCATAGGCACAAATAGGCTCAAGATTCCCTTTTGCAGTTTTATTCTTTTTGTAAATTCTACTATCTTCCTTCCACCAAAATCTTTTGTGGATTGAGCTGCATGTATATTTAGAGTATGGAAAACAGAACATCACAGTCATCTATGTAGACACATCCAATTCATAAACTAACACAGCTAACACCTTGAATTGGATTATGGAGGGAGGAGGGGACCACCCAATAACACTGGGTGAATATGACGATATTTCCCCACACATCAATTGCTACTTGCAAGTCACTGTCAAGAGCTGTCCTAAGTATACGGTAGTAGTCAAAAGCGGGTTTTACAGAAGCATGTTTTAGCTTGATGAGATCTTTGTTCAGTAAGGGGAGGAAAGGCCTACACAACTGCAATTGGTAAACTCAAAGCAGAAGCAGATTGGCAGCTTGGACTGGCCTCTGGCCCCTCCAGCTGCAGTTGAGCCCTGATTGGCCAGAGACTATGGTGACCAAATGGGCCACTCTCAAAGCAGACCACCACCATGATCCCCAATGAGCTGTGGCAAAAAGCAGCTTTTTACTGCTCCTTTTGCCAGTGACTTCAGGCCACCTTAAACAACCTCAAAGCAACTTCTAGCCATGTTGGGGGCATGTGTCATCTGCACACTATTCCCCAGAGTGGTCAGAAACCACTGCTTTTGGCCCGTCTGTTCAGGCTTCAGATAGAGAACTGGATTAATCAGCATTTTGATGATATCCCATCACAAATGTATGGATGGCCTGATATGACACTTTTTAAAGTATGACACTATATAATAGTGATCACAATACTGATCATTTTGTAACTCTGTACCATGGTATTAACCTACTCTCCCTTTATTTACATACAGACAAAAGAACTAACTATTTATAAGGTCAATCCTAACAGCAGATACACCAGGTGGTGCAAGACAATGGTGCAGCCCAAAAAAGCCTCTGAGTGTAGGAATTTTGTGGGCTTCCCTCTCTCTCTCCCTCCCCCCCTCTCTTTGTGTGTGAGAGAAACTGATCTCAAAACACAGATGTGGACCTTCAGAGGTCTGGAACAAATAAATTAGTATTGTGGGGTCTCTGCACATGTAAAAGGACACAGAGAGAGACAGAGTGAGAGGAATAGAAAATCACTTGTAGCTTTAGAAAAAAATGTCATATACAATCTGCAGGGGTCTGGTTTAGTGAAAATGAGGTGGGTGTAGCCTTTGGACTGACATTGCAGGGCTACACATATCTGATCTTGAAGATGCAGCTAATCTAAAAGTGCATCTGAGGTTAAAAATGGATTGGTTTGTCAGACTTTTGGGTTTTATCAGATATTTGTGAGGGGTTTTGTGTAAAAATTACTTGTTTTCAAATGCTGTGCTTTTTGTTTTTATTTTATTGTGATTTGATAGATGTAATTGTATATAATTTTTTGGAAATTGTAAATCACCACAGTCCAGGGTAGACAGAAAAATAACTTACATGAAATTAAGAAGCCAGAATAAAAAGGATAGTAATAGGTGTGTTATCCAAGAAAGCCTGAGGTTCCTCAGTCACCATTCACTTCACAACAACCCTACTCCCTGTAGGTAAGGTTGAACTAGATTAAGATTCACCTAGATTCACCTAGCATTGAAACTTCAGGTCACTCCAAGCTCTTTTCTAGGATGACTCAATGTGCTGACTTAATGATTTTCACTCTCATATCTACAAATACATTTTATTTAGCATTATTTTTCTGACAATAAAGCTGCTTCTCACCTGTGCGACTTCTTCAAAATCATCATGTCTTTTCTGAAGAGCTCGTGCTCTATGAAGGGATTTTCCCACTCCTGTATGTTTACTAAGAAAGGCCTCCCCATGGTTTTCAATCCAGTCCAGCACCTAGACAGAAAGGAAAACAAATCCAATTATCTTCTGTGGCTGTTTTGATTATCTATGGACACTACTTAAAAACAACACCACATAAGTGGATTCAACAGCCTGAGGAGTTTATCTGCAGAAACATTCAATGCTTTTTCTGAGCCAAATCCAATCAATCCAAAGTAACATGCTTTCCACTGTTTACTGATAAACTGCTATTACTGAATAGCTGTCATCTATCAATTTCAATCATACGTAACATGCATTGCTTGGTGATCATTCAGTGTTTTATGGTAGACATGCTCTGAATTGCTGGGGTTTAAAACAGAAACTAAATCAACAACCACTATTGTCATCCAGAGGAGACATTAACAGTATGTTTCCCTTATATTCATGTTCCAGTGTAAAGAGAACTCCTTCCTTAGATGTACCATGATTTACTTCACACAAGTAAGCTATCACCAAGGCAAAATGTCTAAATAAACCTGAGATAGGAAGAAAGGAACAAATCTCAGCTAAGGGGTGAGTGGATGGGTAAGGATATCATATGGATATTCAGTGTATCAACACTGAGGGTCCTGAACCATATAACACAGTAAGACATCAACCTTTTCAAGTAACATCAGATTCCAACCCATCCAGTGTAACTGATTCCAGTGAAAACAAAGTGGCAAACCTAATATTCAATGGATTTAAAGGATTACCTTTCTAAAAACATATCAGCTATCCTACAGCTGTCTAGCAGAAGAAGCATCTCCCAAACAATAAAACTTTATCTGTCAAAAACGTGCTTCCATTATAATAAATCTGTGTTTACAAAAATGCAGTAATTGAGTCATATATATATAGAGATAACTCCAGATGAAATGGACATACGTAAATATACTATCAGACAAGTACTTGTTTTAGCATGGATGTAGCCAGAAACATTTAATGTCAAATCCCTTGGGGACTTTATCCCTCCATTGAGACCACTGGCTTCTGTTTTTAAAAAAATGGAGCTGAAATTCAGTTGTTTCTGAGAATGTACAGATAGCTTTCTACCTGTGACATAGTTCCTTCCTTTTCAAAAACCATTTAACAATGCAGTCATATACATGTCTACTCAGAGGTAAACAACACTGCGTTTGATGTGGCTTACATCTGGGTAAGTGGATGCAAAATGGATTAGAGCCTGAAAGAGAACGTGACTATGAATGGAGACCATTACTTTCAATCCATTTTCTTTTTTCATTTTTCTCTCTCTCTTGCAAACACCTTAGTCTCCCTTCCATGTTTCCAATAAAGGCACAACTTACTTTCTACTCTTTCTTTCTCACTGGTTCTTCTGTCCTTCCACTACAATCCCCAGACATTTATTTAGCCTTCCTCACTCCTCACTCGTCTTTCCTAACACACGAGACAATAGAATTTTTTCTCTGTATCTGCACACACTCACACGTATACACACTTGAAGTCATGAACAGAGAAGGCTCATCAAATATCACAAAAACAGGAGCAGAAAGGTCTTAGTAACCTAGGCCACAAATGGCCCACCCAAAATTAATCATTAGGATAAAACTTCAAGGATTCCTATTCAAAGAACCCTACTCTTACTTCCAAGGAGCACTTTTGCTCCTGAGAACCCCCATGTTTGTCAGCCTGTAACTAAACACCAGGGGTAGGCAACCTAAGGCCCAGGGGCCATATGCGCCCCCCCCC
>CM034701.1:142788048-142815216 GCA_020142125.1 Phrynosoma platyrhinos | reverse complement strand
ATTTATTTATTTATTTATTTATTTATTGTGCTTCAGCCCCCCCAATTGCCCCTGGCTCATAAAGGTTGCCTACCCCTGCTAAACACCATACTGAGAGATTTTTACAGAATCACAAAATTACAGAGTTGGAAGGAACCTCAAAGGCCATGTAGCTCAACCTCCTGTCAAGCAGGAATCCACACTTAAAGCATCCTTAGGAGATATCCATTCAACTTATGTTTAAAAATCTCCAAGGAAGGACAATCCACTATCTTATGATTAATGGAGAAATCACTACATTCTAACATTTACTAATCCTTAATCAAAACATAATAACCCTGAGATGTACATCCTCAGGATGCATTTAGAGCCCATACTAAGCCCTGGTGGTTGGTAGCTTCTATGTCATTGGGTCAATTAATCACTCTTCCTTTTAATCTAATTTAAAGAGGTTATCCAAGGTTCTGAACCTATTTCAATGAAAAAGTTCAATAGTTTTTTTGTGGTTTTTTTGGGGGGGGGCTGTGTGGCCATGTTCTAGAAGAGCTTCTTTCTGACATTTCACTAGCATCTGTGGCTAGCATCTTCTCAGAACATGACCACACAGCCCAAAAAACCCACAAAAAAAACTATGGATGTTAGCCATGAAAGCCTACGACTTCACAAAAAGTTCAATACTCTGGGTAGTTCCTTCCCTATAGGTTCAGCAATTTGGACAGCTCCTTGGAAGTCCTGCCTTCAAGCATTTGGACAACCTAAAAAGAAACTCCTGGTTTTGCAGCAGTTTCTCCATTCTAAGCATATATGAGCATATATGTAGGGGAAGGCCCATATAACATTTCCTATGGAGCAGTCTTTAGCTGTTTTAAAGCCTGTGTGGAATTGAGAAATTGTAGCCACCACATTATCTAGTTTAGAATAAATACAATTTGTTTAAACTGTGATGCTTGCCTGTATTCTGAACTGAGCCATACTTTCCCCCAAGGTCTTCTTTGGTGAAAGCATAATTTGTGATGTGTTCATAACTCCCAGGTGCCTATGATGCTAAAATGGCAGACCACTATGTATCAAGGACCTGAAAAAATATAATTTCCCCAGGATGTCTTAACTCTCAGCACAGAAGTCAGAAGTAGCAGCTGTTGGCTTCCATGTCAGAGAGGCAGTGAATCTCGTCTGGGATTCAGTCTGGAGGGGCCTGAATTTTAAATGAGCTGACCAAAGTGCTGAACCCAACAAAGGGTAAACAGTTTGGATAATTCCTTTCACATTCACACAGACTAACATTAAGAATGGATTCAGTGATCCACTGACATGGAAGCTACCAGTCTGCACTGGGTATCAGTCATCCTAAATTCCCATGTCCCCAAGTTTCTCTGGTATCTTATCAGTTATTCATTTTAGCTGTCTAGAAGCTTGTCTGGAGAGGAGCTGATAGAAAGTTGGGTGGAGTTAATATTGTCTCAAGAGAATGGGCAGGGAGGAAAGAAAGGCAAGGATGGAGTTGTTTCTTAATAAAGCCCCAATTAGTTTACACCTAATATCAGGCATATGTAAGGAAATTAAGTTACAGAAGCTCTTTCTCACTGGAATTTACTTCTGAATAAACACACACACAGGGAGGCAATAACATACATACAGAGAATGAGGCTAGAGACCCCCAGATGTGTTAGACTATAACTCAAATCAGCCTCATTCACTAGGCCCAATGGGGAAAGGTAAGGAAAACTGTAGCACAAACATATAGAGGGCACCATGTTGCAGAAAGCTGGGTATTGCTTATGAAAGCAAAATCTATTTGAAAAACTGCAGATTCTATGGGCATGGCTAATTATTTTTAGTAAAGATGCAGCAGCTTGTAGATCATGGTGGCAAACATGTGGGGACCCCCAAATGTGGCTGGGCTACTGCTCCTAATATTCCTCATCATTGGCTATGCTGCCTAGAGGTGCTTCAGAGTTACAGTCCAACAATGTCTGGAGGGGCCTTGTCTTTAATGATGGTTTGTCAGACATTTTGTAGGGTCTGCTTAGGTTAGCTACCACCTTTTGTTTCCGTCTTGGCATAAACCGTGTATTCCTGAGCTAAAGCTTCCCAAATACTTTCCCCCCCTTAATTATGGCAAGAAAAAAAGCTGTCCACTAGCTATATCTTTGATCTACTATTTGAACGTGGCTTGTAATACAGGGATAACTAAAATAAAATTCTGGCTAACTGTGCTGCTATTGAATCTATTAATATTTCCCCTTATCCTTTTCCTCCATTGGGGAAGCTTTACATCTTCAATTATAATTGAATTCAAGCAAAACAATAAGTTGAAAGAAAGGCCAGGGTATTGGAAACGGGTAAGAACTGTTTAATAAAACTGTATGCTTTAAATTGTTTTAAAATGTTGTTGGTAATTTAATTTGATAATTAATTGATAATTTGCATTGTATTTCATTTGCATTATATTTTAACTGCATTGTATTTCAATTCATAAATTGCTGAGTCCCAGTTTTGAAGAAAATACAAGATATATACAAAATTAATAGTAATGATAATAATTTCTCATTAGGAAAAACATTTGCATTCTTGGACAAAATGGAATTTGCCTCTAATGCAACATTTTGAGACTTCTGATTGCAGGAAGTAATAGTATAAGTTGTATAACATCATAATTTATTAGAAACTCAAAATGAGGGTGATTACTGATGTACCCTGACTTCCATTCCTTTACATTGACTTTCATTCACCTACAGTTATGCAAGAATGTTTATGTGAGATAGCTACTGGAAAGATTAATGTGCACACTCAGATTTCTCCTGTCTAAATTTCTCAGAACACCTTACTCATAAAATATATTTTAAGAAGCTTCATAAAATATATTGCTAATATTAACAGAACTTGGGACACACAATTTTCTGTTTTAATCACAACCAGCAGAGGGTGCTTCCAGTACACAGTTCTTAATTGTGCAACAGAACTGTCACCATCCATATGATTTTTGGTTTTGCGTTGAAAGGACTATTGGTATTCCCACCCCCACTATGATAAATTTTAAATTTTAATTGGTTTACATTGGGAATATCAAATCTCTATGCAAATCCTAAAGAGATGTGCCTGGAAAAGTTCCATAGCCTCCCCCAGTCAGCTCTAACAGCTATGTAGTCCCCAAGTGAGCCCTCAAAGAAGAAGCTTGGGAAACCTAAAAAGCTGGCTAATTCCCCAATGGGTCCTCAAAGGACATACTGGAAGAAGTTGCCTCATGTTCAGAGAACTATGCCATACCTGGAGGCTCAAAGGCCTCAGCACTTCCCATTGCACTTTCAGATTCCACGCAGTGGGGTGACTCAAGCAAGTGCCCTAATGCTAAAGTGAAAGACAAGCCCAAGCTCTTTCTTTAAATAAGAGAAACTTTGTGTGCCCTTGGGACAAGGAGGGGAAAAGACATCCCATTTGATTAAGAGTGGGCCAAGCATTTAACCAATAAAAAGTGACACTGGCATCAGTCCCCGAACTGGTGTCTGAAAGGAGATTACTGAATGCAGAGTGGGCAAAGGAGGTTTCTTCAACAAGATGAACACATTCCTCTACAACATTCATTCCCTGGAAGAATCTTCCCCCTTTGGAAAAATAAAAAGGGAAAAAGTGGATTCCACTGCAGGTGGATTAATGCAGAAACCTCACACCTTTAGGACATGAAAACCAGACAGCATAACAAATATAATGACAGCATAACAAATAAAATCAGCAGAAAGGAGTGGGCCTCATAAAAGACACTTAATAAATCCTAATCCTATATAATGGTCAAGTCTGCTTACCAGGTCCAATTAAATTAAAAGAAAATTCTTATCTTTTGGCATTAAAAACAGAGCTTGAAATAGAATCCTTCCTCCCTTCTCCTCCCTATTTGTCACAGCAGGCTAATGTCAAATCATGGCCTATTAATAAGGGGGAAAACACAAATAAAAAACAACAACAAAGGAATATATCCTTTAGCTTTTCCTGCCACTGAAGAACTGTAATAGCTGAACCTCAAACAACCTCATTTGTTCTTATTGGCATTTAGAATACTTCTTAAAATATAGTATGATTCTTGATTTGATTTTCTACAACATTTTCTCAATTTGGAACAATGACAAAAAGTTTATCACAGGGATAAACGAGAGATTTTGTGAGTGGCTCAGCTGCTGAGAGAAATAAGATTAGAATCTATGGAGAAATTTAGATTTGTGTCTTTGTTTAATTAGAAAATTTATGGCAAAAAGACAAAAAAAAAAACCCTTCAAAAAGGAAAGATTTTCAATTTCCAGAATAGCAAGATCTGCCTCCTGCTTAAGATCTGCTTGCATCTGTCATGGAGCTATCAAATTTGGCAACAGGCCATGGCTCAGAGATAAAGAAAGGTGACAGCTCCCTGACAGAGCACATGTTTTTCATGCAGAAAGTATGCGATTCCGTATGTATGAATTTCCAGATAGCTGGTAAAGACCTCTGTTTGTACAAGCAATAGTGATCTAGATTCTTTCGTTGTTGTTTGTTGCCATGATCTCGACTCATGGCAACCTTATGGATGAGACATCTGCAAGACCCTGCTCTGCTTAATTCCTGCAACCCCTTAATTAATACCCATGACCTCCTTAATAGAGTCCATCCATCTGGCATGTAGCCTTCCCCTCTTCCTTCTTCCCTCCACCTTTCCCAGCATTATTGTCTTTTCTAATGAGCTTCACTTCTCATGATGTGTCCAAAGTACAACAGCCTCAGTTTGGTCATCTTGGCTTCCAGGGAGGTTTCTGGCTTGATCTGCTCTAGGACCCATTTGTTTGTCCTTCTGGCTGTCCATGGGACAAATCTAGATTCTAAATGGACCAAATGTCTGACTTGGAATATGGAAGCTTCCTACATTCCCATTCACCTCAAAAATAAATTCCTTTGTACAACACAATTCCCAAGAAAGCATATTCCTACTGAACTCGAGCTGCCAGTTCAAAACACAAATCTGTTTTTCTATTGCTAATACAGCGGTGGTAGTCTTTTACAAGATGGATTACACCTTCGCCAACTAATTGCTCATTCAGGATAGTTAACAATACATAAGTGATGTTTTTTTTCTTCCACTTTGGAAACAGAATGTGAAAGTATATTCTGTGTTTAGTTATATCCATTATTTATAAGCCACTTTTCAGCTTCTGAAAGGTTGCTAATAAAATAAGTAAACACATTTAGATCAAATCTATTCCTTTACGTGAGTTTGCACAACTCTAGATTTCACCCAGCTGATTTGTATGGTCAATACAAGCACTCTCCCCATTTCAGCAGATGGTACTGGGACATCTTACAAAAAGGAGTTAACCACATTCTTTCAACATGTCCACTACATTACATTTTTTAAAAATGTATACAAATCATTGGAATTTAGATACAGGAATATATTATTCATGTAAAACAAAATATTTAAATGACAGAGACACAATTTGGTTCCAAAATAATAAGATACTTGACTACCATGCCTAGGCCCTTTATGGATGAAATCTATATTTATTTCATCTATAGAAATAAAGGCAGTTTAGTATATTATTTTAACAGAGGTAGAGTCAACCCAGAGAGGCAGCATGGTGTAGTGGTTTGAGTGTTAGATTATGACTGTGAAGATCAAGGTTTGAATCACTGCACAGCCATGGAAATGCATTGAATGACCTTGTACAAGTCACACTCTCTCAGCCTCAGAGAAAGGCAAATGCAAAGCCCCTCTGAACAAATCCTCCCTAGAAAACTCCATGATAGGTTTGCTTTATGGTTGCCATACCTCAAATTATTCAAATTACTTGAAAGCACACAATTAAAGAGTAGATCAGAATTTTCTTCAGATATGGGTCATAATATATAAATCATCATAATAAGAAAAGGCAGGCAGGCATATTAGATTAGAATGATGGAATCTAAAATCTTCACATGGCGGTTGCCTTGTTGCCCAGCCCTTATATGCCAGTAAATCTTACTCAAAATCTTGCAAGACTAATGATCCTACGAGACCCTCACAATGAGATCTGGTGCAATAATCATGACAGATCTTGAATGAAGTCCTGTAATGGGTGATGCCATAACAAGACTCACCAGAGCACAAAAATCCAGTGGCCAGCCTGCAAGAGACCCAACACAAATGGAGCCTCCCCAGATGGCACTGGGGCAAAACCTTGTCTTCTAGTTCACTGCTGTTTACTATGATTGGCAGCAGCTCCTTCGAGGTCTCAAGTAGGAGTCATAAATAGCACCTGCTATCCTATTCTGCTAACCTCTGATACCAGGGACATTCTGCATGCAGTGTGTGTGCCAGTGAAACATGGTGTTTCCCTTTATAAGGTATTTAAATCACAAACAGAAGTAAAACAGCATAATTAAAAAAAAATAATCACCAACTACATATGACTTCTGCTCCAGTTTATAGTTTTAACTTTTATAATCTTTATAATATTGTCAGGCAGCAGATATTTTATACTGCCACTACTACAAGGACATACCAGAATATAGTGGATCCTTCCCTCTCCAACACCAGAATGGACAGTCACTGTTGTTGTTGTTGTTTATTTGTATCCCACTTTTCCCCTAGAACTGGGACTCATAGCGGTTTCACAATATTAAAAAAATGCCTGTTAGAATGTCAGTAGGAGCTCAGAATGCAAGATGGATAAACATCACAGAAAAATACCATCTTGTATATAGACAGTTAAAACAATTGTACCTCAGCCCACAGGATTCCTGCCCATTTTAACAGAAATGATTAATTTGGCAATATTCAGACCCTTAATTCCAGACAATGCCAGCCCTCAGCTCTATCATTCAACTGCCTTTAAAACTCATCAGAAAAGTCAGCATTTAACCCACAGCATTTAAAAGGAAATACTCATAACAGCCAACAGATTGCATCCTCTTCACATTCTTGTTATTAATTGCCATTGAATCAGCACAAACTCATGGTGACCCTATGAATGAGACAACTCAAAGACCCCCTGTCCTCCACCGTTCTGCTTAGGTCCTGCAGGTTCAGCCCCATGATCTCTCTGATTGAGTCTATCCACCTAGCATGTGGTCTTCCTCTTTCTACTGCACTCCACCTTTCCTAATATTATGCCTTTTCTAATGAGTCACGTCTTCTCATGATGTGGTTAAAATGCAACAGCCTCAGTTTTGGCATCTTGGCTTCCAGGGAAAGTTCTGGCTTGATCAGTTCTAGGATGAGACAACTCCAAGATCTCCTGTCCTCCACTGTTAAGCTTAGGTCCTGCAGGTTCAGGCAGATTTGTCTCTTTGGCTGTCCATAGTATCCTCAGTACTATTTTCCAGCACAAATGAGTCAATTTTCTTTTTATCCTTTATTCTCCAGCACTACATCCCAAATGAGCTGACTTTCTTTTTATCCACTTTCTTCACTGTCCACCTCTCATATCCATACATGGTGATGGGGAATATAATGGATTGGATGATTCTAACTTTAGTTCTCAGTTGTATATCTATATATCTTTACACTTTAGGATTCTATATAGTTCTTTCATCACTGCCCTATCTGTTCCTAGTCTTCTTCTTGTTTTTTGAGTGCAGTCTCTGTTCTGATCAATATTTGACCCAAGGTATGGTAAATTTTTAACTATTTCAATTTCGTCATTATCTAGGATGAATTTATGTAGATCCTCCATGGTCTTTAGTGTTCATATTGAGAATTAAGCCTGCCTTCGTACTTTCGTCTTTGACCTTCCTTAGTAAATGCTTTATATTTATGATGTTTTCTGCTAGTAGTATGGTGTCTTCTGCATATCTTAAATTGTTGATATTCCTTCCTTCTATTTTCACTCCTCCTCCTTCTGAGTCTAAACCTGCTCTTCATATGATATTTTCTGCATACAAGTTGAACAAGTAAGGTGATAAAATGCAGCCTTGCCTGACTCCTTTTCTAATTGGGAACTATTCTTTTTCTCTATATTCTGTTCTAACTATAGCCTCTTGTCCTAAATACAGATTTCTCATCAGGACTATCAAATGTAGTGGCATTCCCATATCTTTAAGGGCATTCCATAGCCTTTCATGATCTATGTAGTCAAAGGCTTTGCTATAGTCTATAAAGCACATGCTGATCATCTTTTGGAATTCCCTGGTGCATTAGCCATCGTATGTTTGCAATGTGGTCCCTCGTGCCTCTTCCTTTCCTGAATCTTGCTTGCACCTCTGGGATTTTTCTCTCCATGTATGATTTTTTTAGCATGATTTTGCTTGAGTGGGAAATTAATGCTATGGTTCTATAGTTGCTGCAGTCTTTTGTGTCTCATTTTTTGTGGTTGGGAATGTATATTGATTGTTTCAAGTCTGTCGGCCACTGTTTTTGTATTCCATATTTGTTGGCATATTTTAGTTAACACTAGAGTTGATTTTGCCTGCATGGATTGCAGCCATTCAGTTGGAATATCATCTGTTCCTAGTGATGTATTCTTCCCAATTTTTCCCTATTGCAGCTTCTATCTAGCTCTTCAGAATTTGGAGTTCATCTTCATATGGTTTTTCATTCCATGTGTTATTCATTTTTTTCATGTCTTTTATATAGCTCTTTAATGTATTGCTTCCATCTTCTTTTTATTTCTTAATAACACTTATCTAGTACTTTTCCCTCACCAATCAGCACCTCTTTCTCATTTACCTTTAAGCTTCAAGATGGCCTTTTTACACCATTATTTGCACTTTCATTGTGCCTGTTATTGGTGAGTACCCAACTGTTGGGGAGCAATGAGCTTACAGTTGTAAACCGCTTAGACATCCCATAGCATGATATGAAGCGGTATATAAATGAAGCTGCTTTGCTTTGCTTTGCTTTGGTCACATGAAGCATGAATGACTTCTAGGACTATATAGCAAGCTTGCTTAGATTCCCAGGCATGTTTTGCTTTATCAGTGTTTGGCTGTAAGTCACCTAATGTTGTGTGGGTTTTTTTTGGGGGGGCTCTTCATCTCAATCTTCTTGGATGTTCCTTTAATTTTAATGTGAAGACCATGTACATGTCTCATCTAGTTATAGCTTTTTCTGACTCAAGCTTGATTTCCTGGGACATTGTTCTGCAAAGTTTCTTGGTTGCAGGGAATTGGTTTTGATTTCTGGGGTTAGATTCCCACTAATGTGGCCCTGAGATAAGGAGGACCCCAGCCATATGCCCTAGCAAACTAAAGACTTCAGTGAAACCAAAATGAACAATTAAATCTTGCTATGAGAGACAGAGAGGATTTCTCTCCCTTCAGCAATTGTATATTTACAGTTTGTATTTCCTAAGTGATTATTGCATTAAGACAAACTGAAGCATTAAAGCAAGATATTAATCATCTGATTATGTATGAATTTAATTACAGTATTGCATTTGAGGATAAAGAACTTAGCAACTCAACATGGAGATCTTACATTGGAGGAAAAAGTGTTTATGCCATAGCCATTTGGCTCCTATCAACATATTTTGCCTGATTCAACACCTAAAATTGCCTTAGTCTGACATTATAGAGACTCAGGAGGAACCTGTCACACTTTTCACACAAAAGAGTTTCAGCCCAGCTAGCATTTAAACAAGATGTTTAGTGGTTGAGAATTTTTTTAAAATGCCTCACATGTTGTATTTTTGAGTTGGATATTTCAAAGGAAGAGTTTTGTAGGAACTTAAAATTAAAAGAACACAACACACACACAGAAGGGAACCTTTTGGAAAACCCATCAGTCCCTATCATACTACTGCAGATTTAGGAACCAATATAGTAACGGAGTAACAGAGTAACAGAGATATTTTTCTCAAGTACAGATTCATATTTTAGGAAACCTGGGCAGGCTGCTGAGAACCCAGCATTCACCAACACTTGACCTTCATGGAGGCAGTGCTGAGGAAGCTACCAATTTCTTGCTCATTCTGCCCTTCTAAGAAGTGTGACCTGGTAAGGGAGCGAGAATGGGTTGGAAACCAAGCAGGTGCTTGGCTCAGTGTCTAGTAGCTGCCTTCTTTTATATCCTGCAGTATTTTGGGAGATAGAATATGATTCCCAGACCATAAGAAGAGCTATGCTGGATTGGACCAAAGACCTATCTAATTTAAAATCCAATTTGTCACAATGAACAACAAATGCCTATGAAAAACATGAAGACAATAAGTCTCTCCTGCTGTTGTTTCGCCACAATAGCAGTGGTACAGCCATCATTACAACTGGGTAGGTTTAGCCAAGGGATGGGCTGTCTGGTGGTGGTAACAGGTGTAACAGGCACTAAAGCTGCAGCAGCTGGAAGGCATAGAGAAGGCATCATCCCTGGCAGATGTAAACTGGCTGTTGACAAAAGGCCTGGGTTTTATTTTGTGTAACTATAAGCAATACGCAGCTACACTGCATGTTGCTATCTTAAGTGAGAAAACAAAAATTTCTCTCCATATGTTACTCTCAATGCCACAGCAGACTACTAAAACAACTAATCTGTTAAGGTACATGCAGTGAGTTCTGGAGAGAAGGTGGGTACTAGACTCTAAGTTGTCCTTTCCCCCAGATCCCTTTTGAATCAAACCTTAGATTGGGCAAAACCTGTTTTCAAATGGTTCTGAAAAATACTCTCATTGCCTACCACACATGGTGTTTCTTCCCATGTCCCTCTGAACCTTTATTTCAACTTAAAATAAGTGTGTTGGGGCTGAATAGCTGGTGGAGCCCCAAGAAATACTACAGGAAGAATATGAACACATGTTTGGCACAGCACCAAAAGATGCTAGAAATAATAAGCTGAAAATTTCAGAAAGAATAACAAAACAAAGCTATACAATTTCATTCAGGTGAGTTCAGAGATCTTCAGTTGGACAGTATCTTCTTTAGGATAAATAAAATACCCCCAAACCACTTTTCCCTCCTAGAATTGTTTGTCAGGCTAGGTGACAGAAAAAGAAAAGTCTGGGAAAGCCAAAACTCTAGCCAGATGCTGAGGCCATGTGGTCTTTAGTTCCATTCTGCTTCAAAATGGAGACTTGCAGAATAAATGAATTAGGCACTGGCAAATGCTTTAGTTATCAGCTTACACCTTATCACTATTTTGGAAAACTTAAAAGCTATCTGTAATCACAATTGTCTCTTGTATTTGGTGAAACAAACAGGTTCTGGAGTTAGTTTAAAGGAGATGTAAAGAGAAATATGACAGTCTTTGTAAGAACAAAGTTGGAGAAAAATAATGTCTCCTTCTTCTAGTGGTAGATTCCTCCCTGTGAATAGCAAATGCTGTGCTGGTCCGGAAGAAAAAGAAAACCAAAATTCGCAGTTGAGCAATACTTTTATTAGGAGAAATCAAAATATCACCAAAGTGTGCAGACTTTCAACTTATGTAGAATCCTTCATCATCTTTTGAGAGTGCTTTAGCTGTGCAGTTCTACATGGCAGGGATTGGATTAGATGGCCTTTGTGGACTCTTCCAACACTATGGTTTTAGGAATGTAGATAGCACTATAACCTACTGCAGAATTAAGTGTAACAAGGGGGTATAGATGTGTGAGTCCACTACTCTCTATAATCTGTTGAACCTAAAATTGCAACATATCCATGACAAGAGATGGGCTAGCTGTACCCCATTTCAGATATCATTCCATGATGTAGGAAATTCTCTCTGGAGGTTATCTCTGTCTAGAAGGAATGTCACATATACACTACAGCAGGAGTGAGCAACTGTAATGGATCTAGGAGATACTTTTCTGCCACTGGAAGTCTTAGGGGGGTTGCAGACTGCCAGAAATAGTGCAAACTGAGTCCACTTTTAGGGTTAGGGTTAGTGCTAGGGAATCATGGGAATTGTTTTTTTTTTCTGAGACATTGAGCCTTCTCTGTCAGAAAGCTCTGGTGCCACAATAAAATACAGTCCCCATGATTCCCTAACCCTAACTCTAACCCTAACCCTAAAAGTGGACTCAATTTGCACTATTTCTGGTAGTCTGCAACCCCCCTTAGAGGATCTCACAGAGTGCTCTCCAAATGCAGAAATGACCAAAGATCCACTCTTTTTTTGAAAAATGAGTATTTTTCATATAAAACAATGTGGGAGAGGGCGACTACAAACCATCTAAAAAATTGCAGGCAATTCACTCTTTCTTTGGGCCAGACAATGGATGATCCTGGGAGTAAGGAAGAGTCAAAGGTTGGAAAAGTTCACATACAACCCCAGTGTTGTACTTTGCTTACCCCTGCAGTTCACCAGTATTTTTATACTGTACATGCAAGTGTAGTTTATTATGATAGATCACAAACTGATAAATCTATATAGAATTCTCCATCTTCAATGTGCTCTTCTTTCCCTAACAACATCTCTCAAAATGAGCTGGAATTATAAAGACCTATTTCTAGGAAGTCTGGGAGCTAATCCAGGAGCTATTGCATACAATTCATATTCTAACCACACTTTGTATACGCTCCCTCCTCTTCCTCTGCCACAGTGGTTAAAAATCCACCTCTTCTATATAATCATCTACGGCTCTGAAAAGAAGAGAAGTAACCTGTTTTCTCCTTGAAGGGAAGTACATCCTTGTTAATCTATCAACATCCCTTTTTTCTTAACAAAAGTAAATTAATTAGCAAAATTAAGTTCAGTGGCAATTACAACTCTTAAATCATCTTCTTGCCAACATCAATCTGAAAAGCTCTCTTAAAGCCTGGATGCAGGTAGATTTCATAAACTGGAAATCCAGTTTGCAAAGTTTTGCCTTCTTATTCATTCATTCATTTATAAAATTGGTGATGCAGCTCTCACAATCAATCACTCACAATCAATAGTTGATTGATGCATCTCTATATATCTCTATGAGAAATAAGCCTCACAGAGTTTATTCGCACATATTCCCAAGTAAATTCGCACAGGATTCCAGTTTAAATACATGAATTTTATAAACGGCTGTTCTTGACTTTACATAAAATAAACCACCCTGTATTGAGGCCATAGCATGAAATAACTGGAGGACTCCCATTTGCCATCTAATTCAACATTCTGTTTGATACAGAAAACACAATTAGAACATCCCCTGCAAAAGACTGTTTAGATTCTACCTGGACCTTCAGTGAAACACAGACACCACAACCACCAGTAATAGTTTCATTGTCAAGCTATTTTTTGCACAGAATAAGTTGTGAACTACAAATAGACTTTCTGGCAGTGAGGAGACAAATGGTAAAATTACAGTTGTCCCCCCACATTTGCGGATCTGACTTTTGTAAATCTGATTATTCACAGTTTGTACTACTGTGTTCTCTCTAGGAATATTTAGGTCTTCCAGCACAACTCTATGGTCAACTTTAACTAAAAGTCACACTGAAGGACCTAGAGATTCCTAGAGAGAACACTCCATTAGGCATTTGTAGCTCCTCCAGGGCAATTCTGTGGTCAATGGGCCTCGGCAGACGACTAATAGAGTCGTCTTGAGGCCAGGAAGAGGAGGGGCAGGCGCACGCACGATGCCCCTTCCTCTTCCTGAGGTTGCCCTCGGAGCTGCCGGCCCTCCGCATGGCCGGTGCTCCGGGGGCAACCTCCCGCCGCAGCGTCTGGACACGTTGCAGTGGATAAGTCAGGGAAAGTGTGCCCTACGCGTTTAGGGTGCACTTTCCCTGACTTATGAAAGGAGCGCTGATTTAGCGCTCCTTTCAGAGGCGCCAGACGCCCTGGTCTGCTTCCCCCCAATGTCTGGCAGATGTTGACCATAGAGTTGCACAGGAGGACCTAGAGACAGTTTTTGTTATTTGCAGTTTTTCCATTTTCACAGGAGTCCTGTGCCCCTAACCCTAGTGGATGTGGAGAGACCACTGTATTCTTTCTTGACTACAAGAACAAAACTTACGAAGATTTAAATACCTATTCAAGACTGGTTTATCTTGTGCTTTTAAAGTTAAACATTCAGATTGAACTATATATTTTGAAGATGAAATACATCTTGTAATCCTCACAAGCATATTATAAAGCAGAGGTGGGTATCATGAGGCCAGCCAGATATTATTGGATGGTATCTTTCATCAAATCTAGTCAAAATAGCCAATGGTGATGGGAATTACAGTCTAATAATATCTAGACAACCACAATTTTCTCATCCCTGCTATAAAAGTCACTATTTTTTATGCAGTTAGGGGCTTTCTTATTATCAACATAGTGCATTAATAGCAGAGTAATATTACAATGGAGAATATCTTGATTCATTTGGTTCCATTTCCTGACCATTGCCATGTAAGTTTATGACTCTACCTACTTTTGTGATGTCTAGATCTGTAAGTACTTCTTTAAAGTAATTTACTATGTTCCACCTGCACTAGTCCCACATGTACCTCACTCCTGCTTGTCATCACCTTCTGAAAACTAAATGAGCAGAAGCATTTGTTACATGCTTTAACTCTGCTTAACTGCTACTATTGCTTTATGTTATATATAGAGAGAGTTTGGTTTTTTTTTTGATCATCTGGATCACAATCAGTATAATGTTCCTTAAAAACTCACTCTTTTATTACTATGGACTGATCCAATATCACACACAGCCTCAATTACTTCAACCACTTCTACTATTAACAATGTGACCCAGCATCATTCCCTTTTGAAAATTCCTAATTTGTTGATTCAGTATTTAATATCATCAACTATCCTACTGAAAACATTCAAGCAGGCAGAAAACATACTGTTTTCCCCCCACTCCAATCCACTTCCAGTCATTATCTGTGTTCTTACAGCTATGTTACAGGAAAACGGGAATGCCTAAAACTGTCAGTTGGGAAAGGGAACCACACATTTTAATGCTGAAGTGGTTTCTCATACAGCTAAAATTTAAGCTGCATGTGGGTGGAAGAGCTATAAATAATCTGTTCATGTTCTTGCACTTAAAGACAGAAATGACTTCTCTGCCAGAACATATTCTAATAGTGTACAGCACTGAAAGGGAAAAACAAGAGTACTCTACAGGAAGTTTTCTGTTTGCTTTACAGATCTTATAATGGTTAGCAACACTGCTGTGGGCAGTTGGTGGTATCATCCAAAGACACAGAACACTTTGTTCAATGAATATGTCACATTAACATCTACCTCTCTGTGCTGATGCTCTTTTGTGTTGTGTTATTCAGAGACTTCAGCTAACATTGGGACTATGTGACACTACTTTCCACCCACTTTCTAAGATGCCAACTCCAAATGTTCAGACAACTAAACTAATTCATATTCTCCCCAGCAAAACAATTATCATGATGTCACTGAAAAGACAGCCATTACCCCCAGGAGTGCATCAGAAATCTTGAGTTAGCTAAATTTCCATCATCCATTCATCCCTCTGTTTGTCTCTTTCTACCTTGATGTTATGAAGACCAAGAAATAAGACTGTCTTTGGCTCTGCTCAAGATCAATTTAATAAATACAGTCAGCTGTCAATATTCACAGATTCTTTATCTATGGATTCAACCATCCACAGATTGATTTTGCCATTTTATTTAAGGGACACCATTTAACTACACCATTGTATTTAATAGGACTTAAGCATCCATGGAATTTCGTATCCACAGAGGGCTCTAGAACCAAACCCCAGTGGAAACCAAGGGCTCACTGTATTTCATTTGACCCAATTGTGCAATGTTCTTAGGACGTGATAGGGAAAGTAGATGCATCTTATCTGCATTTATATGTCACATCTCCAAAAAAGATACTGCAAAACACAGGGCCAGTTCACTCATGATCCAGGGTGCCTTAGGTAGGTAGATGGTGAGTGGCAAATAAAAGCCAACATGCTTGGCTATAATTATGTTGCTGTAGTTAGGCCACTTGCTGTTTTCTCACCCAGCTTGCATTGCCAACAGAGTACCTTTACCTCTGTGCACCACTGCTGAGCCACTAAAGATGCCTTTTGCCCACTCATCTGCTTTTGGCTCTCCCTCACTGTAGGGCCACCTTTCTTCCCCTTCCCAATTTTTCTCCACTCTGCTAGGGTTTGTGCCATTCGTAGCTTTTCTGTAGAAGTTAATACAAGATATACTGTAGACACATAAGTATATCTCGAAGGAAGAAACCCAGAAGAGGAGAGCTAACTGGTACACATTCAGCAACAGTGTGTGAACTATAGGGTCTTCCCTTCCTCCATCCCTCCCTCCTTCTCTCTCACACACACTTTTGTAATTTAAAACAATTTAAAGTGCTTAACCTGTGCTGAATCCCAATACCCATTTTGGGGTTTAATACACTAAGTTTAGCAATCAGTTTTAACTAGCTGTGAGTTCTTCAGACCTTGCTCACTGGTTGCAACATCAAACACTGCCCTTTCATTAAAAATATACCTTTAAAAATGGTCATCACCACATTGCTGAATACACAGATAGTGAAAAACAGCAAGAGTAAGGACAATGCTGTAAGAACTGCTTTAAAGCACAAAGTAATCTGTTCTGATTAGCAGCTCTAGGGAGGAGAAAAGAATTACAGTTTCAGACTAATTTCAAATAAAAGTTCAAATCAAATTATGCAAATGATAGGGTTTGGTTAAAGAATGAGCCCTACAGAATATTCTGAGGAAATACCATTACATGAAAATGAAATTATTTAAAAACAAGGTTTTAAGGAATTATGCTGAGCTGTATTTAAATGTCATTGTTTGAAGATCAGAATAATTTTATTTTGTTTCATTACAGATTATGGAGCATTTAATCCTTATTAACTACTGTGCCTAACATTGCTAGTTACCTGTAAGATATTCTTGGACCAGTGCCTTGAAATATACACTATTGTGCACAGTGTAGACCTGTTTTTTTTTCTTGTATGGAGCCATGAATCTAAACACATCTTTTAAGGACTATAGTAAAACACAACCCCAAATTTTAGTGATTTATGTTTCAATATAGAAACCAGTTTTCAAGTTGTTCAGAAACAAGTTGCAGCTATTAATAGTCACTATAATAATGATATATGAGGGAGTATCATAAAGTCTTAATTATTGCCTTTTTTAAAAATTTACAGAAAGTTTGTTTTGATTTGTAATTGTTAATTTATCTCTATGTAGTCACCATCCAGATTTACACATTTTCCCCAGCGTTTCTTGACCCTCCAAATACCATTAATGTGGAATTCTGAAGACTGTGCCTTAAATCACTCTTCCACTTCATGAATGATGTCATCTGTGTTGTCAAACTGGTGACCCCACAACAATTTTTTCATTTTTGGGAAAAGAAAAGTCACTTAGTGATGATGACACTAACAAAACTTCATCAATATACCATAATAACTTCCAGGTGATAATTATTACTTTACAACATGGGTAGGCAAACTGTCCCCTTTAAAGGCCGAGGGACTTCAGCTCCCAGAATCCCAGAGTATTGGCCAACATGGCTGAGGCTTCTGGGGGTTGAAGTTCCACGGCCCTTAAAAGGGACAGTTTACCTACTCCTGCTTTACAATATCCCCTCGTATTATACCTTATAATAGCACACACTGTGCTTCTGTGCTGGCAGATGTGGCCAGTGAGAAACAACAACACAGAAATATGTTTGGAGAGTTTCCATGTCTGTGCAAGAATAAAACATTAAAAACTGGTACACAGTACAACACACAAAAAGTGACAACCCCCAACAAATACCAATAATGTTCAAGGGAATGTTGAGGGAGAGAGAATTAGATTTCCTAGGCTCTGCTATTTTATTACAGTATCCCATAGGAAGTTAGGGGCTCAACAGATGGCCCTGACAGAGCGGCCTCTGGCTGCCCCTTTCCTCACTGGATTGGGGCTGCGGTAACTGCACACCACAGCCTCAATCTGGCAGTTTATCACTCTAAAAAGAAGCCCCAAAATGCCACTCCTTTTTTAGAGTGGCAAAAAGCTGCCCTGTGGTGGCTTTTCTGCATTTCTCTGGCACATCCTTTGGTATATGGATGAAATTTTGTAAGTGTCATCATCACCAAGTGACTCTTTCTTTTCCCACAAATGAAAATGTGTTGCGGGATCACCAATTTGACAACACAGATGATGTCATTTATGAAGTGGAAAATGGTTTAGGGCATAATCTGCAGACTTCTACAATAACGGTATCTGGAGAGTCAAGAAACACTGGGGAAAATGTGTAAATCTGGATGGTGACTACATAGAGATAAGTTAACAACTACAAATCAAAATAAACTTTCTTTCAATTTTTTTAAAGGTGGTAATTAAAACTTTACAATATCCCTCATATTGTCAATATACATTCACCAAGAGTCTTTAAGTTTTTGTTTGTGATCATTATTCCACCAGTGTGCAAAGACTGCGGTTCACTTACTTTCTTTATCTTGGAATGCTGAGGGAGACCTATGTACAACTTCCTGCACATTCGGAGAGATATATGTACTGTAGCTCTTCCTACTGGAGCTTTCCACAGCTTTTTACATATACTAGGATTGTCATATCCATAGGCATATGGATCTAGCATGATAAGGGAATAGGTTGGTTGATATAGGGATACATTGATAGGGTGAGATAGCGCTATGGATAAATAAATAAAGATCAAAGTGGGGTAGAACACCTTCCTTCCTGGGATAGATGAAATGATAATGGAGATGGGGAGTTGAGGAAAGGGGGAACGTTTAAAGAATGACTTTGATCTAGATCAAAGACCAAGGTTTGGGAAGGAGGAGCTGGAAGAGGGGAATTCTTGAAGGGTAGACTGTTTGGGAGAAAATCAGATCTGATACAGCCAAGTCTGTGGTGAACCTCTGTCTTGAAATCCAAAATAATTTTTTTACACTACAATGCTGTCTTGGTTTTTAAGATCTGAGTCCACTGAACATGACAAGGATGGACACACACCAAATAGGAGCTGCAATAATTGTGGCATCTCAGAGCAGATCTGTACACATACCTATACTTGGGAAGCAGGGAAAGAGATGTGTGTGATGACTTTTTTTAATGTATTTTTGAATATTCAGCAAGAGACCTTCCCTCCCAAAATGAGGGTTTAAGAGTCTGTGCCTGTATAACACCACAGGGAAAGACTTAGGATGGTGTTAGTGTACTGTCCATCATGTGGCTCTCAAGTCACCTGAATAAACTGGTTAAGGCAGTCTTTGATATGGAGGAACTTAGTATTCACACTGAGGCTGCTGTTGTATCAGCCTGGGACTACATGGTCTCCGTTGCTGCATCTGCACTGCAGAAATAATCCACTTTGATATCACTTTAACTGCCATGATTTAATGCTATGAGTTCTCTGACAGAGACAGTTAAATGTCTAAAATAACTACATTTAATGTAGAATTCCCTAGCATTGAGCCATAACAGTTTAAGTGGTGTCAAACTGGAGTATTTCTGCAGTGCAGATGCATCTCATGACAACCATGGAATGTCCCAGCCTCACATAGGGGAAGATATTCTCAGTGGCCAATCGGGCTCCACTATTAGTGCAGCAGTGAATTTACTGCAAGTCTTAGGCCAAATCTTTAAAAATGCTATCCAAGGTGCTGAACCAGTTCCATACATTGCACAGTTTGTTTAAAGTCTGCAATGAAAGCCAGAATTGACACTGGACTCACCAGCCCCCCCTGAATATCTATTTTGGATTCTGTCCCAGGATGACAGAAGAATGGTTTGGTGATAGGGAGGGCTTGAGTGATATCATAGTGAAATCTATCTCACTATAATGGTGAGACCATCTCCTGGTGACACTTGGATTTATGGCATCAACTTTCTTGTGATTCAGCATCCTTCTTTTCCAACACTGCTATCATTTTGACCCAATGGACTGGAATTCTTTCTATATATAAACATAGTTTCTCCTTAACTTTTAACTTGATTTACGTATCATATTTACTTGGTTGTGGCATGTTAAATCTGTTCCATTCTGGTTAAATTAAGAAACAATATTTTGCTCACAGATTTTTCAGATACTTAATATGATTTCCATATTTAAAGCTTTTGTGGGGGATTGTTTTCTTTTCATTTTCCTACTCAATAAGACCTCTACAGGCTGAAATGTATCCAGGCTACATTCATTACTATATCAAGCCTAAGGATGTAAATCTTGATCAATTTCATTCTCAAAGGTAAGAATGAACAATTTTACAATTTTTCTCCTTCTGGGATGAAGTATTCAAAATTTTAACCATTTTCAAAGATTCTTAACAATTCAGAACTTGTTCTGTCCAAAAAATTGGATGTGTTCTTTTTGCACAGAAATCAAAACTTCTTCACAGGGGTACTATATTCTGTGCAGAAAATGCTGTTTTCTGAACATAAAACTTGTTTTATCTCCAGAAAAATGACATTTTTTCTGCATTTTTTTAAAAAAAATGTGTTATGCATGCAGAATAAGTCCCAAGCTGTGATGATTCTTGCCAATCAACCAAATGTGGAAAAGTCAAAGGGGTGTGTGAATTCCTTCTACTGCATTGTAGGGTTTCCCTCCTCAATTTCTTTGGTATTTTCAAAAATATATGAAGAAAAAATATTGTTACTTGCAGATCTTATAATTCTTACTTATGTAGAACTGTATGGAAAATAGTTGCTAAACTACTGGCAACAATTTGGAGTAAGATGTGAAGGAATGCATGTATCTATGCCTTCATAAAGACATTGAGATCTTATTACAAGATTAGTGTGAAAGTTTCAGAACCGAATCAGGTCTCAAAATACAAACATCTGTTCCTGTTTTCTGGAGAAATAATGGCTAGTTCTTTGCCGCTGTATCTAGAAAAGATTAAAGGTATTGGTTTCTGTGCTTTTTGAAGACATTGGTTCAGCACAATGACTCCTGAATGTGAGCATCTACTTGCTGACAGAAGGGAAAGAGAAGAGAATTGGGTGCCGGAGAAGGCGGTATTAGGCAGAAGTGAGAGCTGAAAGAATAAGTGTAGTTAGGACAGTGGGCAACCAATGAGAATGAAAAAGATATTAGGAACTTTGTTGTATGTTTGAATGCTGAAAGCATGACAAGGAAGTGAAAAAGGAGCCTCAGGACTATTGTCAAGATGCAACATGAATTCCTTCCATTGTACAATTACCAACTGTTCAAAGATTTTGAAGCAAAAACTGGAATAGGGATACAATGTAATAGAAAATTAGCATTTCTACTACCTGACTATCTCTAATACCTCAGCTCCACTTGGGTAGGCATTCCATGTCATTTCAAATCATTTCAAATTCCGAAACCTAAACTAAAATTCAGATGGAGAAAAATTGTGTCCACTCTAGCCTCCCTGAACACACCATGCACCACAACTGCAAACAAATCTTTAGATCTTTCTGCAAACCTTAGTGCATCCCCAAACATACACAAAAACATACCCTTTAGGAACACAACACAAAGAAAATGCTGTAGTGAGGAAAGGCCCAAGCCAGACCTCTGATCTAGGGAAGATTAATTCTCCATGTATCCCAAAATATCAACAGAAGTAAAACAATTTCTTTAAATCATTACCGACACAGAACTCATATACACAGGGAGTTCACCAGTTCTTCTACACATACTCCTTTAAAATCCCTACCACAAAATAATTCTTGGTGTGCCTCTCCTCCATGGTTTTGTAAGGTAGGAAGGTTTTATTTGAATCTGATGACTGCCCTGTCATTTCTACAGCCTGTTAATTTCAGCAGCTGTGACCCAGGATCTCATATTATGGGAAAAGGTAAACAACCACTTCCAATTTGTTTTCTGCACAACACTCATGGTCATATACAATGCTGAAATAATTTAGATAATATCACAGAGATATAATTTATTTTACCATTGCTGCTACTTTCCCCCCATTAACTCTCCTTCAGGCATACACAGTAGCTCTCATAGCTATTATCGGCTTACAAAGGTAGCCTCCAAAAACATTTCTAATTTTCAAAAGTTTTTCTATAGATTACAGAATAACTGGTGACATCTCATGTAATAGAAACGATAAATATTTTATATTTTAATCTACCAGCCTACACAGCATCAGGAAGACAGTAAGATGGTTATATGAGGTTTTCCTAGTCAGTTTTGAAGCTGCAACGAATTAGATATCAGCCTTGCTTCATCACTCTGAAAAAGAATATTACCTGTTGAACATCTTGCTGGAAAACACAAAGTTGAAGCCTCTGATGCAATCGGACCTTCCTGTGCTGCCAAATGCTCTCTAGGCGCCGTTGGTGATGTAAAACCTCATGGACCACATCCAAAACCTGGTGAACAGCCTTGGAATAATTAGCTGTGGCAGTGAGAGATTCTGAGTTCCCAGGACTCAAAGGACGCTGTAGGACATCCAGCAAAGCCTTTCCATCCTGACTCACCTGTAAGATTAAAGAAAGACAGTCCATCAGGCATTTTGAATAATACTGTACTTCTCAATCTGTATTAGATTTAATTCAGAGAGTCTTTTCTCTGTACTTTAGGGAAAACTTTGTTGTGATAATGTTTTTGTTACACATTATAATAGAAACACCATGAGAACATGAATTATCTGAGCCCTGAAAGTATCTGTCAGGTAAAGAACTAGTTCAAAAGAAACTGGTTAAAAAAAAAAAAGCAAGCAGCTAGCTGCCATTTTAGTCATCCACTGCTGCACTTAGGAGTTAAAAATAAGTCTCTTTTATGGGAGACCTTTGCATTTTTCAAGAATTGTTCAAGATCAAAACAGACATTTGTAGCTGCTTTACAGTGTATATATCTTAAGTTGGAAAAGAATTTATACACACAGGACTACTAGTGAGCGACTTTTCTTCCATCAACAAAAATCCTAACTGGATCAAGAAAAAGTTAAAATTTTTGTAAACATATGCATGTGTATAGGTATCGATTATTATATTGCTGCTTAGGATTTTTTTTTTTTTTTTGTAATTCTTGTACCACCATTTATTGATGATTTTATGGTATATGGGAGTGTAACAGCTGGCCAAGGCAATACACTATTTATGCAACATAGCAAGATCCTTTTCTTTCACATACATTTCCAAGACTGGGGTTATAAAATTTACTAGGCTGGTACATTTATTAGTTTTCTGATTTTTAAACTTTTTTTATTTTGCAATTCTTTATGGAGCATTGCTTGTTATCTTAGGTCCCAAACACACTGCAGAAATAATCCAGTTTGAGACTGATTTAACTACCCTGGCTCAATATTAGGGAATCCTGAGATCCTGGTACCAGAACTCTCTGACAGAGAAGGCAAAATGTCTCATAAATCTAGAGTTCCAGAATTCCCTAGCATTCAGCCAGGGCAGTTGCCAAACTGGATTATTTCTGCAACGTGTTTTGAAACTTAGGGCCTCTACAGACAGCCCTTTGCGCCATCTTGGAGGCAGGAAAGGGGAGGGGCAGCCACATGCCGGGAGCCCCAACCACATGCTGGGGACATCATAATGGTGCCCGCCGTTACTCATGGCGCATGCCGTCAAGACATCCTTCCAGTGCAGTGTCTTGTTGCACTGCACCGGAAGGGGCGCAGTAGAGCTGGCGGCTCTATGGGCAGCCTATTTGCTGTCTCTGAAAGGACTGGCATTTTGGCACACCTTTCTGAGGCAGCAAAAGGAAAGATTGGGGCTGAGGCGTGGGGCAGCCTCGGACCCAATCCTCCGCTTCCCAGGATGGCCCAGGACCGCCCGTCTGCATCCCTCCTTAGTCAGCAAGCCATTCCCCCCCAAATAGACAGTTTGGAAAGTTTTTTTTAAATTGGCAACTGATAACCATAGAGTTTTGGATTTGTAGAAGAAAATATTAGAGTTTATTACATTTTCATATTGTGTTTAATGCATCTATTCTTTATTCTTTACCTTTACACCTAACAAATTATTCCTGATGCAAAAACAAGGAGGCTTCTTGAGAGATCCATTGTCCTCTGCCTGCAAAGAGGCCTGTTGCCTCACAGGAATGGAGGCAGATTGGATTGCAAGAGAGGAGTCCTTATTGAGATTCAAGTGGACTTTAAATTTCCTGGACTTTGAGAATCTCTCAATTTCCACATGGCCAGAAAAAGGGAGAGCCAGCCTGCAAGAGATGGTCTCCCCATACAATCTCAATCAAGAAGATAAACAGCAAAATGCAGGCCTATGACTAACATTGTCAATTTTTTTCTCCTGTTTGGTTTGTAACATCTTGCCTGATGAAGAAGCCAGTGGAGCTTCGAAAGCTTGCAACAAATATATTGTGCATTTTGATTGGCCAATAAAGGTATCACTGTTTGGTGGATTTTTGTTTGAATTTGCTTACTGGCCAACACAGCCACCCCTGCATCTATTCTTTATTGTTGTTTTAAATCTATCTTTGGTTGGCTGTCAAGCCTTAACTGGAATCAAGCCACATGTATCAAACTACAGAACCCACACAACAACAACTCCACATTTATAGGGGTCATCCTGAGGCCCAGCAAAGAAAGAATTAGGCGAACAAGGTCAAGATAAATTCCTAAGGGTTGGAGCTTTCGGGGCAGCCTGGGCAAAGACTACATATGTTCAGATTAGAATGAACTCTCAAATTCCATTCCTTTCCTACTAAATGGAATCCTCTAACAGGAGAAATCTCTGTCCTGGAACCTACCACTCTGTTTCTCTGAGGACTTATGCCAAGCACTTTGTTGGAGTTGGTGGCTTAGCTTCATGAATTGTGCAGCTCTTAAAAATGGGTGGGCTGGTCCAGTGCATGAGCTTGGCTCAGGGGCCATAGCTATTGTACCAAGCTCAAGTGTCTCCAGCTTGGAGGTCTGTGGCATCTCAGGGGTCTCTAGCTCCACAGTGTTAACAGACGTGATACTTTCCCTGGTTGATACCACTCATTCTTGAGTGTCTGGCTCTGTGATCACAGATCACTGGTTGACTTAGAGCAGTGGTAGGCAACCTTTTTGAGCTGGGGGCCAGGTTACTGTCTCTCAGATAATTGGGGGGGCCGAAACACCAAAAACAAATAAATAAGTAAATTAAAATTAAAATTAAAATTAAAAACTAAAAATTTAAAAAATATGCATGCACACTCTCTCAGCCCCAGAAAAGTCATGGCAAAACCCCTGTGGAGATTTTGCCAAGAAAACCCCATGAACAAGTAATAACAGCAATAATATCATCATGGCAGGCGGCGGGGGGTGGTGGCGGCGGCAGGACCGGCCTAGGGCCGGTCCAAAGGCCTTGGGGGCCGCATCCAGCTCCCGGGCCTTAGGTTGCCTACCCCTGACTTAGAGCTTGTCATGTTCTTTCTTTGTAAAGGTGCTCATGTACAGAATGCATTGTGTCTCTTTGGAAGTGTAGGTGAGGGGCCATAGTATTGGTCTATAAATTACATATCCATTTCAAAGGACTTTGCCAGTTCCAGCAATGAGTAGATGTCTTTTTGGTCATTTAGTCTAAAGAATACCATCTGCATAGGCAGAAAACTGTCTATAAATGTCCGACATTTTCAATTTAAACTGTGAACAGAAACCATTTTCATGGACAAAGAGGCTAAACCTAAAATATATGCACATGATACATATGTGCACTGCAACCTACATATTAGAAAACCTCAGTATTATTGCTACCAGTACTGGAGAAGTACTGAAAAAGGAATATAAATGAAGGGGAAAGTGACAGATTCTATTCACCATTTCCCAGTGCAAAAGTCAGATCCATTTCCTAGTAAACTGAATGTAAAGTGAGACATGGCAGAAACAGTACTGCAGGAAGCTTTCGTATATGGTGATCCACAGAGAGAAAGAACAAGAAAGTACCCTTCTCATTGTCCAAACCAAGGAACAAGACTGACCCAGAAGCACAAAGACTCATCAAAGAGTATAATCTCATCCAGTCTGGCCTATTGATGTTAATATGGCTAGTCTCCCTGAACAATTATTAGTAATGGCACACAGAGATAATCTCTGCTTCAACTTCTCGATTTGTCAGATCAAGACCAGCTATAGTTTTGAGTTCTGACATAAGAGACAGAGAAGCTGTAAGGTTAAAGGTAAAGGTATTCTCCGTTGACAAGGTTGTAAAGTCGTGTCTGACTGTAGGGGGCAGTGCTCATCTCTGTTTCTAAGCCGAAGAGCCAGCATTTTCAGAGACTATGCTATGATTCATGTAGCCAGCATGATTGCACAGAATGCTGTTTACCTTCCCATCAAAGTGGTACCTATTTATCTACTTGCATTTGCATGCTTTCAAACTGCTAGGTTGGCAGAAGCCGGGACTAATGATGAGAGCTCACCCCAAGATGCAGCACCTGGGCCTCAAACTGTCAACCTGATGATCTTGCAATCAACAGAGTCAGAGAAGCTGTAGATATATATAAAAAGCTGTGTCTTCCATTCTAACCCCTCTCCCCGAGTATCTTCATAAAAAACAAAAGCAATCTTCACACTTACATTCCCGAAGTGCATTTTTCCAGGATTCATGAACATAAAAAACATGGCGGAGTGCTGGACTCGGCTTTCAGAAATTAGGAAGTGTTTTCTTATCCCTTTCTATTCTTCAAATTTATCCCTACCAATTCAACATCTCTCTTTTCTTTTTGACTTCCACTTCACCTCTTTAAAGCATATATCCAAAATCTTTTTGCATCGGAAAAATTAACCACTATGTACAGAAATATATATGTATAATGTTTTTACATGAAATATTCCAAACATGGCATTTGGACATTAACAGAACAGGTCTGATTTTTTTCTTTATTCACCACTTCCCACTTTTTCTTTCTGCACAGCGCACACACAGTGCTTGTTACAGACTTATATTTAAAACCAATGATGACTATGGTGACTCTGTAATAGCTCACAGTTTCTCCTGATGTAATTAAGTGCTTTTGGTTGTAGACTGCTAGGATCACCACAACGCAGCATGGATTAGATGGCTGGACTAGGGGAAGCCAATTTAGTTAATCAGCCTTCACTACATTCCAGCAAGGATAGGAATTCATGCAGGGTATAAAAAATTCCTGTGCACCAGATCAATGAATATAATTTTTTATTTTGTTTTATAAACTTTGGAAGGTCCTCTGCATCTCTCCCTAAGAGGACAGCAGCTTATACAGAGTTCGAATATCCTCATTCATTACATTGAGAAGAGACAGAAGAGGAAAAAGGAGCATTGAACATATACAGAACTATCAGAGTAAACTAAGGAAATAGGCATTAATACACACAATCATCAGAAAATGTTAAAATAAAAAATTATCACACACAACCATCTTGCAAGTCTCTTGAGGTAAGTCCCCTTTGCTATACTTGACAGCCAGCATTGTTTATCTTTTTGGTTTCTTGCTTCCCATAACAATATCTGTGTC
>CM034701.1:142774502-142787948 GCA_020142125.1 Phrynosoma platyrhinos | reverse complement strand
GGCATTATCCAATCAGCATAAGGTTAACACCCAGAAGGTAGAGTATGGAAAGGGCCAAGGGGATCCTTTTTTTAAGGTTGTTTATATTCAAGTTGTGAGTGTGTGTGTTTTGGGCAGTGGTTTCAACCATGGAGTTAAGTTTTGGCTTTCAGAATCCTTATACTGCTTTTACAATGTAACTCCTGGATCTGGAAACATGGATCTGTAACTTCTTCTTAACTTTTAACAAAACAAGTTGGCATCCTAAGCTTTTGGATCTGCTAAAGATGTAATCTCTCATGGCTGAACTGGATAAGTTCATCACAATGGATTTTACTTACAGTAGTTATCATATTTTTCTTTTATATGCATTAATCAAACTATACTTTTGGACTTTACAATGTGTCTTCTTGACTGAGGAAGACGAGGTTGCTTGAAGGAGAGAAGCTGAGCTAGTTGATGGTAAGGGATACAAAGTGGCTGTGGATCACAGCAGCCAGCTTGTCTTGCAGATTCTGCTGGGTGTCAGAGCATCACTGCAACACCCAGCATCCACACACTGACAATATATATATATATATATATATATATATATATATATATATATATATGCTTGCTGGACGTTAAGTATAACAAAAGGGACTTATCTCAAGATGGAAAGCAGGCTTACAAGATGATTGTGTGTATAAATTAATGTCCTGTGTATTACCCACACCCACACCCACACCAACATACTGAAAGCCAGCGTGATGTAGTGGTTTAAGCACTGGACTAGGTCACTGGGAGACCAATGTTCGAATCCCAGCTCAGCCATGGAAACCCACTGGGTGACCTTGGGCAAGTGACACTCCCACAGCCTCAGACAGTGGCAATGGCAAACCCCCTTTGAAGAAACTTGCCAAGTAAGCATCATGATAAGTGAATGCCTTAGGGTCACCATAAGTCGGAAAGGACTTGAAGCCACACAACAAGAAGAATATATACACCCAACTACACACAACTGTAATTGATACATTAATGTTTAAAGAATATCTGCTCAAAGAAGGAATAGATGTGGTGATTGCCATGGTTCAATGCTATAGGATTCTGTGACTTGTAGTTTTGTGAGACATTCAGCCTTTTATGTCAGAGAACTCTTGTGCCACAACACACTACAAATCCCAGAATTCCATAGCATTTAGCCATGACAGTTAAAGTGAGTGAAAACTGGATTATTTCAGCAATGTAGATGCAGCCTCTCATTGCATGTTTCTGGACAATGGTGTAAATATGGTTCATATTTTGTAGCCTAGATAATATTCTGCACTGAAGACGTAGGTCTATATTCATGAAAGCTCATGCTAAAATAAAAACCAGTTAGTCTTAAAGATGTTGCTCCCTTTCCTATACCTCCTCCTCCCTTCCTTTTAAGACTTAATCTGAGTTATATTTTCAGATTACATCAAATGATCCTGCCTCAGACCACTTATTTAATGGCTGTTAGGGTCCAATGGCTCAGTTTTGTTTACTGCACAATCTAGATATATTTACTCAGAAGTCCCACAAATGCTTCCTTGCTAGTAATTGTGCTTTCAACTGTAGCCCAAGTCTACAATCCTATATGTGCTTTCCTTGGAGTAGACAATGGGTTACTTTCTATTGCACTGTTAGTCTCTTCTAAGAACAAGAAACTACATATGAGCTGCAGTGCTTAAGCCAGGGGTAGGTAACCTTTCCCCTTTAAGGAACGAGGGACTTCAGCTCCCAGAATCCCAGGAGCTGTTGGCCAACATGGGACTATTGGCCAACATGGCTGAGGCTTCTGGGAGCTGAAGTCCCTCGGCCCTTAAAGGGGAAAGGTTGCCTACCCCTGGCTTAAGTAGTCATTTCAGCATGGCAATGAAAGTTCAGACAACTGTATTCTACTAATATATTTGTTTATAATCCCATTGTACTCTAACAGCAGATCCAACTATCTCTGTTAATTACACTGTGTAACTTGCTAGCAGTTATTAAAATCTTTTCTGGAAACACTCACCTCCGTGTAGGCCTGGGTAACCTGTTCATAAAGGGACTGATGGTGATGGATGGCCAGTTCTAAGTCTTGCATTTCTGATGGGAGGCCACCTTCACTGCACATTTTGCACCAAGCATCCACACCAGAGAGGAACTGAAAGAAAAAATTACATAAGGACTTCATTGGGTTGTAACAAATTGGCAGTTAGCAGCACAAAGGTAACACCATCATTTTTAAAGCATTACACAGGACAGAAGTGTTAAAATAGAGGGAATGGGACAAACAAAACAGGTTTTTGTGGATTTTGTTTGGGCTACATGGCCATGTTGTTCTGAAAGAGTTTATTTCTGATGTTTCGCCATCAGCTTATGGAAGATGCCAGCCACAGTTGCTGGTGAAACGTCAGGAATAAACTCTTTCAGAACATGGCCATGTAGCCCAAAACCCCTACAAAAAACTATGAGTGCTGGCCATGAAAGCCTTTGATTTCACATTAAACAAATCAGTCTCTTTCTGAGGAGAAATCAAGTCTAGAATCCATAGAACTGGCCAATTTATTTTGTTTACCAAGGAATCTCCTGGTTTATGATTCTCAACCCGCAGAGAGAAGGTGGTGGTCACCCTCCAAAGCTGAATGGCAAATACTTTGGACAGCTCCCTAAGTTTCCAAATCATACTGCAATAATAACCTGGTGGACACAACTGTTCAAAAAGCAAAATAATAATAAAAAAAGAAATATACTCCTAGGATACATATAACCACTTCAGGATGGCTGAGTAGTTATTTGAATCTTGTCCAAATATAGCAAAGAATCCAAAGCAAAGCAGGAATGTTAGGCTTAACTGAATGCACAAACATTAACTGTAAATAACCAGAATGGTAAATTTTTCCCACTAATGTAATGCAACCTGCAAATTAATTTCCTGAGGGTTAAGAAATTACACTCCTTATCAGAAGAGGTTGTGTCTTTTTTTAATAATTGGGTTTTTTTAAAAAAAATACTGAAACAAACATAATCAACAAACATACGGTATAAGCTCCACTACAATGAGAGATACTGAGTTGATGTTTCCTAAGTATTCAAATAAGAAATCTCCAGTTGACATGACAACAATTATAATAAAGTATATTTCCAAAATTTAACATGTGAGGAATTTTCATTTTCATAACTGATAAACTTATACCAAATCTCATGGAATTTGGAGTGGCCTTGGTTATCTCTAGTAGCCTTTATATTTTCCAGTTAATTTCTCCATCAGTATGATATTTCAGATTCTGTCCAATCACCAAGAAAGTGAAAGGACAATGAAGCTTTTCAAATGATGTGCAGTCCCTAAACATGCTGCCAAACATAAATAGATGATCACTTCTTTATGCAAAAAGACTAATTTGCATTATAGAAAAAGAGACAGTAGTCCCAACTCTGATGATAAAGAAATTGTTTGTGATATAACTTTACTGAATTCTACAAGCACCGAATTCCAGATATGAAACACTTGTAGACATGACTACCACATGTAGTGATATGACACCACACCACCACCACCACAATATCACCAACAATACCCATTTGTTGTTGTTGTTGTTTGTTGTTGTGTATCTTCAAGTCTACCATCTGACCCCCTCACTTCTGATGCAGCCCCCCACTCCTGCAAAGTATCCCTACTCCTTTCAGTCCAATACTGGAAGTGTTTCATTCAAAGCTAAAAGCTACCAAGGCCTGTTGGCATGGAGGCCTTCTTGGCTTGTCTCGTAGGAGTTTACCGCACTGAAAATAACATGACTTATCCCTGGTGGGATACAGTCATCTTTCAAATTAATAGCAGGTAAGAAGGGTGGGATGATGATGATGATGATGATGATAATAATAATAATAATAATAATAATTTGCTGTTGTTGTTGTTGTTGGAACATATAATGAGACAACATGACTCAGTTATTATTATTATTATTATTATTATTATTATTATTATTATTATTATTATTATTGTGATAATAAAGCTTGGCAAAGTGGAAGGGAGTAGGAAAAGAGGAAGACATAGGCTCAGCCAAGAAAGGCACAGCTCTGAGTTAGCAAGGGTTAGGGCTGTTAATAAAAGGTTGCTTGGAGGTCTCTCATGTGTAGGGCCACCATAAATCAGAGCTGATTTTATGGCAATTAAAAACAACCAAACCCAGGAATAAGAAGACTCTCATTTACCTCAAAAGTCCTAAGTCTATGAAGTCTGCTCCTTTCTGGCAAGCCTACCCTGACTCTGCCTTCTCTGTACATGAAGTACCCTGAACTTTTGCTTGCTGGCTTTTTTATTCAAATGGAATCTGACATAGTGATTTGCCTTTTAACATGCTCACATCTTTGGATAATCCAGTGCAGCTAATTACTTCTTTCTTACTAACTTACCCATTTCTCTCAGTCTTTTAAATCATGCCCTGTGCATTCTACAATGCTTAAAGAGCTTTAAAATCTAATGATAAAAAACCCAGCTAATTATACGCAGCTATACCACTTCATTCAGCTAATACAAAAAAACCACACACACACTCCTCTGCTCTTCCAACTTTGTTATCCACTTTTGAAGTGCTTTGCCTATACCTTGCTGGTGAACAGTTTGCTTTCAGTATTGAACCTTCTGAGCATCAACAATTCAAGTGTTCCTCTTCCTAACACTCCTGTCATCAGCTTGCTACCTTTATCAGGGTAATAACAGAATAATGGGTCCAAAAAACACACACATGTCAAATTGTTTGTTGTATTACCTAATACTTTTTCAGTCCTACACAGGGATAAAGTTCTGTTCAATATTAGCACATTTTAAGAGAGGTATAAGAAGTCATAGACACAGATCAACATGTGCCATTCTACAGCAGCTCTAGAAGGCATCAGCTTTACACCCAGATGGATTTGTTAACTACCTGAATGAACTGTAATGCATCCCAGATCCTGATATTTTAGGGCCAAAACCTGAAACCTAAGGACAGTCCTTTGTACTAAGAAAGGGAGTGGATCCTGTAAATGTAATTCAGCAAGATAAATTAATCATGAAGCACAATTGCTCACAGCATGTCAATCAAATAAAAACAAAGGAAGTTTTTATTTAAGAAATGAGCTAAGAAATGAGAACATATTTGTCTGGTTGGAAGTTAAGTTTTCCAAGCTCTGTCTTGAACAGAAATAAACAAAAACACTTTCCTAGCTTCTTTTTCACCACACTGCAAGCATTGCTTTTAAGAATACATAGGAGAATAAAGTTTTCCGAGCTCTGTTTTGAACAATGGTAAAACTTTTCTTAGCTCTGCTTTAAAAAGTTTCTAAGCAGTGATTTTAATACAAGAGATTTGTAGTTCAATTAAATAAACATTTCCAAGTTTCCAACCCCTTAATAGGGTTCTCTCATGAAACAATTCCCTTCAGTCACCTTATTTTCTTCTGTTCTCTTATTTACAAGGAGGTTATGGAGTCCACCTTCGTTTCCAAAATAATCATAGTCATGATCATAATAATGCTACTAATGCTACCAAATATATGAGATAGGGGGAGATATTGATGTCTATTCAAAAACAAGACCTATTGCATCTAAGTTACAACTTTAAAATGCTAAGAATCTAACTAATTCTAACTATGGTTTAAAGTTTGCTACAAGAGGATGGTCAATGAGAAATAGCTGGACAGACAGAGAATGAGAAGGATAAGCAAGATGATAAATACAGCTAGGGTTGGAAGGAGAAATAGGATGAGAATCAAAAGTGGGGAGGAGGAAGGAGAAAACAATATACCCAGGAGAACTGGGAGAAAGAATAAAGAATAAGAGAGGAGAAGGAAAATTAAGGGAGAAGGAAGAGAGCAAATGCAACTGGAATGTGCATGTACGTCAATGAAGGAAAAGTATCAGAAGAGAAAGTAAGGAAAAGATATTTAACCAGGAAGGGGGGATGGGAGAAAGAAGAGAAGAGAGATAAGTGAGATCAAGATTTAAAAGAGAAAGGAATCTACTGTCTACATGGAGCTGAAAAAAAGACATCTATACAGTAGCACACTTTGTTTTTTCTAACAATGGTGCAAACTATGGGTGCCTCACACAAAAAATTATCATTGTATTGTGACTTCACCCATTCAGGGTAGAGTAGGAAAGCTGAGTACAGAACTTGTATGTTTGCAATAAGGAAAAACCACAAAGCAACAATCTCTTAGTACATGTCCAGTAACTCTTGAGGCAATTAATACTCAGGCAGCTCCCCCCCCCCACACACACTATCCACTCCCTCTTGGTGAGCCCTGATGTCAGCCATAGTTGAGAAACTCTGAGATGAAGTGGGAAAGAAGGGATTAGGCATATCCTCTGGAGAATCTACAACAGTGGCTTTAAAGCAGTGTTTAGTGAACAGCGATATTCTTTTCCAGGTAATTCTCTTTCCCTGAGATTATTCACCTCACTCTGAGGAGCAGAGAAGAGGGGCCAGATCTAGACACTCCAGAATGGCCGGATGTTTCCTTGAGCCAGATTAAAGGGATTACTGCCAGACAAGCAGCCAATAAAGCTCCTGGTGAAGATACGATACCTGTAGAATTATACAAGGCAAAACGAGAATAATGGGCCCCGATCCTTGGTAAATTGGTCACTTATATAAATCTCACTGGCTATATTCCAGAGGGATGGAAGCTGAGTATTATCACCCCCATATTTTAAAAAGGTGATAAGAAGGATCCTGCCAATTATAGGCCCATTAGTCTTTTGGATATTTCTTCTAAACTGTATGCCAGGTTTTTACTTGAAAAAAATAGAAGAATGGGCAGATAGTCAAAATATATTGTCAGAAGTACAAGCAGGCTTCCAAAAAGAGAAGCCAACAATGGATCTGTGCTTTGTTTTGAATTTCCTTATGTGCAAGTATGTCCACAACCTGAAACAAAAATTGTTTGTTGCTTTTATTGACTTGGAAGTCTGCATTTGACTCAATCTCTAGATTCTCACTGTGGCAAAAAATGGAGAAGAGTAGCATTGACCGCCGTTTATTATTTCTTATTAGCTCACTGTATACTGATAAATCATTACAATTTAAAGTCGATTTGGCAGGCCATCTCACCCAAAAGATCAATACCTTCGTGGGAGTTAAGCAGGGGTGTATATTAGCACCTTTTTTGTTTAACTTCTACATTAATGATATGGTAAAAGATTTGGAGGGATTACAGTATGCTCCTGTCACAATTCTCGACGTAAAACTCTCATTATTAATGTATGCAGATGATCTAGTTTTGATTTCTAGAACTGAGGTGGATCTCAGACGACTTCTTGCGAAGCTGTCATTGTATTGTCAAAAAAAATGAATTGATAATTAACTATGATAAAACTCAGGTTATGGTATTTGGAAAGCACCCTGAAAAACATTCCTGGCATATAGATGGTGATACTATAAAGAAAGAAAAATCATTTAAATACCTAGGCCTGGTTTATTCAGGTACAACTTCATGGAAAGACCAACATTGATAAATGTTAAAGTTCAAGCATACAGATTAACAAAGGCAATATTAAAGTTTGCTGTAACTAAAGGAGGCAACTTGGTAATTCCCGCCTTAACAGTGAACAAAGCTAAAACATAGAGCCAAGGTTTGGGGTACTCTCAGCACCTCAAATATAAAATGCTTGGAAACCACCCAGAATTATTTTTGAGATCATTATTAGGTTTACCTAAAGATACTTTAACTGCTATGCTTAGATTGGAAACCAGAACGCTAGCTTAGAAAGCCAAATAGATACAAGAATCATATGTTATTGACTCAAGGTCCAGGGGATGGATAATAACAGACTTCCCAAAGAATGTTTAATAGAATTGTCTACTGGTATTCCAATTAAAAACTGGGTGCAACATGCTTCCCAACTGTACATCAAATATGGGCTCACATCAGATAAACTCAAAGGTATTCACTCAGATGTACAGAAAAAGACCATCAAGAATGCAATAAGGGAAGCAGCCACACAAAGGGATTTATATACTGTGCATTCCTCTCCATGTGCTCCTCTTTATTATAAACTTATAAAAAAAATTGTGACCAGGTAGAGTACTTTAACAATTTAACATTTGTCCAACTCCTGTCCACTGTTATCAGTGCTTGACTTCTTCATTCTTACATCTGAGCACCACCACTGTGGATTTTTGCAGTAGCACTAGACTTCCAGATATTATAGAACTGCAGCTCTAAGCTTTTCTCACTATTGGTAAGCCTTGGAAGGGTAAAAAAAACCTCCGCAGCATCTTGTATCTTCTGCTCCTCAAAGAATTTGTCTTCAGATAAACTAAACAAGAATATTGCATACCTTCAATCTGTACTTACTAAAAGTACAGGACAAAGTTTCTCACACTGCCGCAGTTGCTGGTGTGATACATGTTTCTCTCTAATTTTGGAGCACTCCACTTCACTAGGATCACTTGGCCAACAGAATACTGTAGTGCCATCTGACCACTTTTCTAGTATCCTCAGGTTTCTGATATTCTGTATGGAATAGATACTTGAGAAGTGAAGCCATATAGCAAGATAAAAATACACAGTTGTGTGATCTGTGAAATAATCAGTGAAGCCCAATTGAGATCGGTCTTAGCTTATGCTATTGCATGTGCAAAGCTGTCCTGTGAATATAGTTCTCTGATTATAACAGGGCTGCCAATGGGAAGAAGGGGGAAGTGGCAAGAAACTCTTGCAAACAGAATAGTGTGTGGAAGAGGGGATGGGTAGGATGCAACAGGTGGCTGGAATTAGCACAACACATTTTCAAAATATTAATGAAATACTATATCTTGAATTTAGAATTTCTATGTCAGTCACCAGTACCCATCCTATTACTTATTCATACAACATGCTCTGTAACCTCTTTGGATGTCACAGCCTCATGTTACATATGAACAGTGCAGCTGTTTATTACTGTTAGACTGATTGGTTGATATATGAGAGATGAATCCATGTCTCCAAAGTTCTTGCAGCCTCATTTATGAGGAAATGTAGGAATAGCTAAACTGTAAAGGTATGTATAAAACTAAAAAGAAATCTGAGGTTTATCATTTGGCTATCCCTATTCCTTGATTGAAGCTATTGCTGACAACATACTGCTTCTTCAATTAAAATCTGTTTCGGATTACACTTGTATACAGGAATTCAAATACAGACAAACAAGTAAATACCTATGTACATATTTTTAATTATATCTCATGCATAGTTCACCCATGTTTTGTATCTGTCAAATTTTTACAAAGAATAAACACATTGTTGATGACAATTCTGGAGTCTATAGGGAGCACTGCAGAGTCAAAATACCAATAGGCATAATGTGAGTGAACCACTAGGCTAAGAATGCAGAAAGTATTAAAATCAAAACTTAACAGTTGAAAAATAATTCAGGCCATAAACTCATAAGCCACACCAGTTATTTGATATAGTGCCAGAATTCTTGATTGGACTTAACACAATGGATAACAAGATGTGGAATTTTATGATAGCAAACCAACCTTCTTGACCTGATATTGATCAATTATATCTACCATATTGGTGGCTAGGGGTTATTACAAGTGAAATAAACTGATGAAGAAGAGAATAGATCTTTGAGTGAATACATTTAAAAAGCAAAGAAGAAATGTTAATAGATGGAGGGAGAGAGAATTTATTGAACACAGAAGAAAACAAAATATGTGAATAGAAAGAAAATAATGAAAAATTGCCTTGAAGCCTGGCCAAACAAACCACTACATTCTCAGAGCATTAAAAGCACAGATGAAAAAGTTGAGAAGCGGAACATCTGGAAAGAGTTACAAAATAGGACACTGAAAAAAGACACTGAAGGACTTATATTTGTGGCTCTAGAACAGGAGCTTGAAACAAATAGCATCAAGGCAAATACTGAAAAATATTAACTACAGATAGTAAATGCCATCTATGTAAAGAAAAAGATGAAGCTGTAGATCACTTTATTAGTTCATGCAGCAAGAGTGCACAAACTGAATATAAGAAATGGGTATGCTTTGATTGAGAACTCCTGCATGGCAGGGGGTTGGACTGGATGGCCCTTGTCTCTTCCAACTCTATGATAAAGTGGCTGCAATGAACATTCCTACAACATTCAACAAAGGGCAGTAGAATATTTTGATTACTATCGTATTTTCTGGCATATAAGACAATTGGGCGTATAAGACGACCCCCAACTTTTCCAGTTAAAATATAGAGTTTGGAATATACTCGCCATATAAGACTCTTCCAACAGGGGAAAATGAGAAAGTGTTGGGGGGAAGGACTGCCAATATACTAGGTGATGCATTCTGGGGTTTGTACAATTTGTGGCCAAGTAAGTGACCCTGGGCATGTTACACACTCTCTCCCTCAGAGGATGGTAATGACAACCCCCATTTGAAGAAACATGCCAAGAAAACCCCATGATAAGGTTGCCTTAGGGTTGCCATAAGTCGGAAAGGACAAAAAAGTCTGCAATTGTTTCATAGTTAGTACATGGGAATAGGATCTAGCATGGTGTAGTGGTCTGAGTGTTGGACTACCACTCTGGAGACCTGGGTTTGATTCCCCACTCTGCCATGAAACCCGCTGGATGAACTTGGACAAGTCACACACTCTCAGCTGCAGGGGAAAGCAATGACAAACCTTCTCTGAACCAGTCTTGCCAAGAAAACCCCAGGATAGGGGTTTACCTCTTATCCGCTGCTGCTTCCTCCTCCTGCCTCACGCCACACCATGCCACCCCTTTCTCCCCCCTCCTCCTCCTCTGACCTGGACTTCTCTTCCTTCTCCCGCTGCACCACACCTTCTTCCTCCTCCTCTGCCACCTGGCGTATAAGATGACCCCCGACTTTGGAGATTTTCCTGGGTTTAAAAGTAGTCTTATACACCACAAAATACTGTAATTTAGAGAACAGAGGCAGGGAAGCATATTTGGCTCAAACATATTATATAAAAATGTAATGGAAATATTAAATATATATAACAACAATGGGATCAACAAGACTATAAGACTATATCTACAACCCATAGTTGTAACTATGGACCAAGTCTCATTTATCTCTTTAGGACTTACTTCTAAGTAACATGTTCATAAGAACACCCTGTATTTTTAGGAATACTCTGTTCTAGGAAAATCATCTTCTGGAAATTCAGTTTAGCTCCAGCCTTAATTTCATAGCATTCCAGGGGGTTCAATTTTCTAAATTATAAGACAATGACTCAACAGGATCTCTCACAAGAATTAAAGCAGACTACATATTCCAGTTCCAGCTGATGGAACTGCAAGCCCACTTTGCAAGCCCACACCCCTGGCATTTGGAGTTTATTGGCTCTGCATCAATACTTGTTTCCTACTTATGTTTCTCTTAGTCCAACTGAGTAGCAAGTTCCATTTAGATCCCTCTACCCCTTCTAATTCTTGTTTGCTTAATCTTGGGAGACTCTGGTAACTGTTTGGCAGTCTCTCCCTTAAGGAAGGGATACTGCATTTTTCAGCTGTTTTCTTGGAAGGAGAGGGCATTAGAAATTAGTGGCATTAATGCAGTTTATACAGCTTGGTCTACATATTTTCTTCCCTTTGTTCCCTTATGATTTCTTAGCAGGTGCCACTATGTGTAGTTATTTCACATGACTTTACAGTAATGGCTCTAAAGTCCAAGTTGTTCCTCCTTTAATTTTATGAAAGTCTGACTTTGGGCAGATTCCATAAATGCAATGAAGCTTCCTGTTGAGGCTAGATTCCAAAAGCCATTCCTAGCTGATGGATATTAAACAGAACAGTGCTACTCAGAATGGTGGTCTGCAGACCAGTGCTAGTCTATGAGTCATCAGTTGCCTGTCCACAGTAAGCTTCTAGGAAATGATGCAGATATAATAATATGGCAAAAATGTGTAGCAATTCCTGACATATTAGGGGAAAACAGGCAGGTTTTATCTCATTACATCAGATAATGAAGCATTGAGCTGTAGCCTTTTAACTTTGTTAGGGATTTTTTCCCTGTCTAATCCTGTGCAGGATTACTAGTAGTATCTCCTACTATTATAATCTACCATAAATAGGACTTAACTCATATTAGAGTGGGGGGATTACAGCATCAGTATATTACAAGTTAAAAAACCAAGGAAGTGTAGGTTGTTGTGGCTCCATATACATACTGACTAATACAGGAATAAAATATACCGGTAAACCTGTAGGATATTGAAGGCTAAAAGCTACAATGCCAAATAGTGGTTCCCCAGCATCACCTTTGTAGACATGACCCTGGTAGAAAATGATGAAACTACTGTAATAAACCGCCCTTAATGTTAAATTCCACCAATCTTCCACTAAATGTAGCCAGAGAAGCAGCCATGTTAATTTTGCTGGACTTTTCAGCAGTGACTGATACCACTGACCATTGTATTCTTTTAGACCACCTGGTGTAGAGGTGGGACTGTGGAAAGTTAGGGGGCTGCTGCTGGGCCACCTCCCAATGCAGCCCCCTTACTTCCCACAGTTGACCACCTCTACAACAGGTGGTCTAAAAGAATACACAGGTCAATGGTATCAGTCGCTGCTGGGAAGTCCAGCAAAATTAACATGGCTGCTCCTCTGGCCACATTTACCTTTGATGTTTGTGGGGGAGGGATAATTTTCAAACCTAGTGCAATGTATGGGAACATCCCAGGGGTTGGCAATATAGATTGATCTGAATCTTTAGTGAGGCCTTCATAACCATTCTAAGGCAGAGATGGGGGGAAGGGTAAACAACTACTCTCATTCCATTAGCATTTCATCAACTATAACTATGAACACCCTCATAAACATAGTGTCTGCCTAGAAGTCCCCTCCATGTGTTCACTATTGCTTACTGTCAAATGAGTGAGCACAGGATAGAATTCATGCACCAGCAATAGTTACCAAAGTGAAGCTCAATCACAATAATGGTCTTGTACTTGTCTGTGTGCAATCATTTAGTTTGTTCTTGTGTGCCTTCAAGTCATTTCCAATTTATAATAAATTATAATAAAATTTTTATTTATAGCCCACCCCTCTGCATGGCAATCGGGGTGGGGTACAACAATATTAAAATAGAACAAAGTTAAAAACATTCCATTATCCCATAGTCCCACCCTCCCATCCCCTTAAAACAGAATTAAACAGATAACCAGTTAAAATACAATATTAAAAACAATAACAACAAATGATATAAGGAGTCAGGTTTACAAGTCAGGGACCCATCCCTAGGTTGACAATTATTCTGGGAAGGCCTGCCGGAAGAGATCCGTCTTTACTGCTTTCTTGAAGGCAGCAAGAGTGGTAATTAGACGGATCTCATCCGGCAGGCCATTCCAAAGTCTGGGAGTTGTTACAGAGAAGGCCCTCTGGGAGGTCTGGGACAGCCTGGTTCTTTTTGGCTGTAGCAGATTCCTCTCAGAGGACCGAAGGGCGTGGGGGGGGATCATATGGGGAAAGGCGGTCCCTAAGATAAGATGGAC
>CM034701.1:142761399-142771877 GCA_020142125.1 Phrynosoma platyrhinos | reverse complement strand
TTGGGGCCGAGGACGGCCCAGATGGAGTCCCAGTCCTGCTGCCGGTGCTGCCGAGAGGGAGACAGGGCTCAAAGGGGCCTCAAGAGGCCAGGTGGATCTGCCCTCCTCCTCCTCCATGCCAACTTATTGAAGGAAACCTATCACAGGGTTTTCTTGGCAGTATTTGTTCAGAGAGGGATTGCCTTTGCCTTTCTCTGATGGTGGAAGAGTATGACTTGTCCAAGGTTAACCAGTGGGTTTCCATGGCTGAGTGGTGATTTGAATCTTGGCCTCTAGAATGCTAGTCCAGTGCTCAAACCACTACACCACATTGGCTCTGTTCAATTATTTAGTACACTCCTGATTAATAGTTACTCCTAGTGATCCAATTTTGCCTGATCATTTCAGAGTATTTGAGGAAGTTCAGCCCCCCTCCCAATTCCATAGTCTATGGCCTCAACCTCATCTTGGTTAATTTAACCAATCAAGAAGTTCTCATTGTTCCAGAAACCTTGTTTACACCCTCAAGATCTAGAAGCTGAAAAAAAATCCCATAAAACTAGATAAGAATGTCAAAATTGCATCATCCTGCTGTGTCTTGTTACTGGAGTCCAGATCAAGGTGGATCCAAGGCACTTTATCAGAAAATAATGAAGCAAGCTAATTATTCATGCCTCAGTTGGAAGAGTCCTCTTCAGAGGAAGACAGCCAGGATGACAAGCTGGAGGATTATGTATCAGATGAGGGACTTAAGAGAGCAGAAACTCTGTAGAAATACCAAGGCTGAGAGACTTTGAGCACTCCAGAAAGTTTCCACCTCCTCTAGAAGAGGTTAGGCTCAGGGGCTGACTCCAGGGAAGGAAGGCATCAGAAGATGTAGGACATCTCACCCCAGCCAAGGCAGAGTGTAAGGATCACACATAAGATCTCTCAGGAATAAGCATCCCGAAATGCAGTAGTCATATGGAGTAAGAATATATTTTCCTTCAGCAGTTGGTACAGATAACTCATCTTCTTTTATCCATATTGTCCCCTGCTCTCACCATTCCCTGTCTGATATCCTGGCAACTGACTTTGGTACAATGTACCAACTAATATTCTGGCTGCTCTCTTTTCCCTGTACTAGAAAATCGGCTCTGTTATTCAACTTGTGCTTTGACTATTTTCTTGGCCTAGGCCTGTGAGCCACCGTGCTAGTGTATTCTCCATGCTCTGACTCTAGCCATCCCTCTCTCCCTTTACTCCCCTGACAACTTCCATAGGACTGCTTAACAACTTGGTGAACTGGCTCCCTTGGGCATTCACAGCTCCAAACCAGGACTTCAGATGTAACCTCTTCCCACTGCACCTTAATGAAAGAGGCAATACAGCATTGCTGGTCTATTCTGCACAGATGAAATGGTGGTAGAAAAGTAAACTTTCTTCACTGCTCTCACTGTGAACATATGAATCTTCAATTGGTCTTTAACTCAACTGGACTCTAATAACTAGAGCACCAATGGAGAAAAATGCTGGACTTTAATTTGTTCAGAATTTCCCCCCCATTAGCCCTCAAATTGACATGTCTCCTGCTAAATAATAAAAACGTATTTAGATTAAAGTGCACATTTTCTATGTGGAAGGGACAAGGCTCTGTTGCTGTTGTTGACATTCAAGTGTTTTCAGTTTATGATGACCCTAAGGTGAACCTAGTACAGAGTTTTCTGGGGCTGAGAGTATGTGACTCACCTAATGTCACTCAGTAGGTTTCCATGGTTGAGTGGGCAATTGAACCCTCATCACCAGAGTCATAGTCCAACACTCAAACCACCACACCACAACAAGGCCCCACCAATTACTTATTTACACAGAATATAATACATGCATTTTAAGTGTGAATTGTTATGTATTAAAAGGATGCCAGAGGAATAGCTTGTGAGGTACTTGAGTTTGGTAGCACCTCCAACAGACTAAGTAGTTAAAGATTTCAGTGGAGAGCTGTGGGATTTCATGCAAATAATTACCTTTTCCAGCTTGGCCCCAGACATGAGTCATGAATCCTAGTTACAAAAACTCATCCAAGAACAGGACAGGAAGCCCAAAACAATACAAAAGAGATTTCCAGAAAATATCAAAAAGGAATTTTCAGACTAAAAGATTGCCAAGATTCTCAAGACTGGCATAAACAAATCATGAACATTATACACTATCAAAATGAAGGAGAACATTTTTGGTTGGAGCAGACAAAATTAGACTTAAATTAATATCTGAAAATTAAGCTATGTAATAAAGAGACATCAAAGAAAGCACAAAAAGCACATTGATTAAAAAATAAAATACAAAATAATTAAAAACACAGGTTGTTTCCCTATAACTGTAGTCCTTTAAGGGGTCATAGTTGCAGTAACACATATGAATTCTGTGTTAGATAGTTTTTTGTGGGTTTTTTGGGCTGTGTGGCCATGTTCTTGAAGAGTTTCTTTCTGACATTTTGCCAGCATCTGTGGGTGGCATCTTCAGAGAATGCTGGAATGGAAGAGAGAGAATGAGAGAGAGAGAGAGAGAGAGTGTATATATTTACATACACACACACAGTGAGACCCTAGGTAGGGAGGAGTGATTCCCATGTAAACTGTGTATTGTTCTGTTGTTGATAGCAGGGCCTCAGGGTAGGAGGATATGCAAACGATGATTACTGCTAATTGGTGATCATTATCTGCTGGGAAAGTCTCTGGCCCAGGGTGGTTTCCCATTTGCATTTGCTGAGTGCTGATTTTCCTATTTTGCGGGACTGGTAGCCAAACTTTTGTTTACTTTAAGAGTTTCTTCTTTCCTGTTGAAGTTATCCAAGTGTTTGTGGATTTCGATAGTTGTTGGCATGGTCCAGAATTGCAGTGTTTCAAACAGCAATTTATGCCCAGGATGGTTTATAATGTGTTCTGCTACTGCTGAGTTTTCTGGCTGGCCCAGTCTGCAGTGTCTCTCATGTACCTTGATTTGTGTTTGGACACTGTGTTTGGTGGTCCCTATGTTGACTTGTCTGCAGCTGCATGGTATGAGGTAAACTCCTGCAGCTGTGAGAGGATCTCTCCTGTCCTTCACTGAGTGCAGCATTTGTTGGATTTTCTTGGTTGGTTTGTGTGCCATTTGGAGATTGTGTTTCCTCACCATTTTCCTTATTCTGTCTGTGACTCCTTTGATGTATTCTAAAAATACCTTCCCTTTGGGTTGTTGCTTGTCTTCACTCCTCTGGGTTTTTCTGGGTTTGGCAGCCCTTTTAATGTCTGAGTTGGAGTAACCATTCACCTGTAGAGCCTGGTCTAGGTGATTCAGTTCCTCTTCCAAGAAGTGGGGTTTACAGATGCATTTTGTCTGGTCTGCCAGTGTTCTTATTGTGCTTCTTTTTTGTCCTGGGTGATGGTTGGAGTTCTTGTGCAGGTATCTTTCTTATGTGTAGGTTTTCTGAATACTGTGTGACCCAGACGTTGGTTTGGTTTGTTTCTTCCTTTTCTTTTTCCATAGTGAATTGGATGTTAGGGTGGATGTTGTTCAGGTGGTTCAGGAACACAGCCAGATCTTCTTCTTCATGGCTCCAAATGGTGAAAGTGTCATCCATATATTGGAACCAAGTTGTGGGTTTTTTCAGTGCTGTTTCCAGGGCTTGGTACAATATATAAAAAACTTAAACAAGACCCAACCAACAAAATCACCAGGAAAATGAACACCCTGATCAAAAACTCCTCAATTTCAATTCCAGTTAGTTTTTTGGCACTTTGTTCACGTGTTCTAGTGGACATGACTCTCATCTTTCTACTTTTTTCCTAAAATAAAACAATAAAATACAATAAAACAAAATGGGAAACTTATATAGTGTAGCACCGGGAGAGAGGAATGAACAGATTGCTTACCTGTAACTGTTGTCCTTCAAGTGGTTATCTGTAAACTCACACAAATGGATTAGCCTGTGTCTGTGCTGTGCATATTTTGGAGCCTTCTAGAGCATTAGATAAGCATTTTGGTGGTGGCCTCAACCACCTCTAGAAGTCCTATATAGGGGTATTCCTGATGAAACTGCCAGTTCCTTTGGATGCTGAGGCAGCAATCCAAAGGACCGGCAGGATATTACAAGGGGAGGATGGGCAGAGTTGTGTGAGTTCATAGATAACCACTCAAGAACTACAGTTGCAGGTATTCAACCTGTTCTTCTTCTTCATGGTCTCTGTGACTCACACAAGTGGGAGACTAGCAAGCTACAAAAGTAGGAGGTGGGAGTGTCATTGCAAACAAATCAAATTTTTTTGTTATTTTTTGGGCTGTGAGGCCATGTTCTAGATAGTCTCCCACTTGTGTGAGTCACAATTACACAATTACAATTGCACAATTACAATTACAATACATTCTTCTAGAACATAGCCTCACAGCCGAAAAACCCACAAAAATGTATGGATGCTGGCCGGGAAAACCTTCGACTTTACAAATCAAAAGTTTACTGAATATCAAAAAATGCATGGCATCAAATATGAGTATAACACTCCCTACTCATACAAGGCAATATCAAAGCACAAGTTGTAGAAGGCAGACATGATCTGAAACATCAATACACTACAGAACTATGTTTAAGAAGAGAAAAATGTTCTGAAACATCAAGATACAGTCAAGATATGGAGGAATGCAGCATAGATTTCCTGAAGGCAGTATCAGTTCAACTCTTTGAGTCCACTCCATAACGAGTTATAAAAGGCATTGACTATGACCAGGTAGCTGCCCAATAAATATCCTAGAGCCGTATACAAGCCAGAAAAGCAGAAGACATGACAACAGCTCTCATGGAGTGGGCTCAAATTCAAGCTGGAGGGTCCTTCTGAGGCAGTTCATAAATGAGATGGATAGCTGATGCTACTCACTGTGGGAAGTACTGCGATGAAATAGGCAGCTCTTTCTTTGCTGAAGAGTAGCACACAAATAATGTTTGTGAAGTCTGTAAATGTCCTGTAGACGTAGAAAGCCAAAGCCTTCTGCAATTCAAGACAATTCAAGACAATGCAGCTTCCTCTCAAATGCAGAAGTGAGGTTCTACATAAAAGCTGGCACAACAATGTCCTGGTTCACAAGGAAAGCCAACACCACCTTAGGCAAGAAAGTAATGTTGGGTCTAAAGATGGCTCAATCAGGGTGGAAGTTCACAAACACACAGTCCACAGGGAGAGTACAGAGTTCACTAGCCCATCTGACAATCATGAAAGCAGTCCACCAAGAAAGCAACCAAGGATCACAGATAGCCATGGGCTTCCTGTAAAACTGGCCCAAGATGAGTTCCAAACTCCACCTTAGTATTGCACCCAAATCTGGACAATGGAGATTCTTGTAGGCATTCCAGAACCCTTGCACAAGAGGATCAAGAGAACAGGAAGACTTTCTGAGCAGCTAAAAGTTTACAAAAAGTACAGTGACAGAGGCAGACATTGGAAAACAATGTGAACGGGAAAGACCTGAGTGGTCTATAGTAAAGACACTGGAGGTTCAACTGCTAAAGACCAGTGTACACTGCCATTCCCTTCTCCTTGTGTTATGTCTTTTTAGATTGTAAACCTAAGGGCAGGGAACTGTGAAATTAATAATCTGTAAATCACTTTGAGAGATTTTGTAGCAGAAAAGTGGGGTATAAGTACTCTAAGGGCCTTTGCAGACTGCCAGAAATAGTGCACATTAAATTGAGGCACTGCCCTGGCTTAGTGCTAGGGAGTCATGGGAATTGTATTTTTTTCTGAGACATTGAGCCTTCTCTGTCAGAGAGCTCTGGTGCCACAATAAATTACAGTTCCCATGATTCCCTAGCACTGAGCCAGGGCAGTACCTCAATTTACTGTGAACTATTTCTTGCAGTCTGCAAAGGCCCTAAATAAAATAAATAACTCCATCAGGACTTGAATAATTTCCATCCCAGCATCAATTTGAGCCTAGATCAATCCACACAAAATGTCCACCTTCTGGACACTACCATGGAATTGCATCATATTATAAGCACCTATGTATCTCAGAAAGCTACCCACTTGGTATACTTACATACATTCTTCTAACACTAACCCAGGACACACCAAAAAACAAACAAAAAACAAACCCAAAAAACATTGCCTAAAGCAAAGCAAAGCAAAGCAGCTTATTTATATACCGCTTCATATCACGCTATGGGATGTCTAAGCGGTTTACAACTGTGAGCTGATTGCCCCCCAACAAATGGGTACTCATTTTAGCGACCTCGGAAGGATGCAGGCCTGAGTCGAGCCTCAGCCCTGGCTGGTATTGAACTCGCAACCTTGTGGTCTATGAGTGAGTGGCTGCAGTACAGGCATTTAACCACTGCGCCACCAGGACTTGCCTACAGCCAAGTCCTACAAAAAGCCATATCTCAACAGACCCATCAGACTCACAACTCAAGGGTTGACATCAGATTAAAATACTCATTCACCAGTGTGAAAAAAACCCCACCTCAAATTAAAAAAAAACTGTAACCGGAACAAACCCAGAAGAAAGAGAGCAACGGAATACTGCTTTTTGTCACCTACAGTTTACAACTCAAAGCACACAAGTGTATCATTGGTTGTCTACAACTTATCCTATACAATTCTACTTCTCCTTCACTGGCCTTGAGTGATAGGTTAGTATTTGCTTGCAGACAGCTGCCCAATCTAAAAAACAACAACAAACTTTCAACAGACATACACTGCTGCCTGTAGCTGGATCAGATGCAAACAAAACATTACAGAAGCAAATACTCCCATCCATAATACTTGATTGCATGACAACTGCTCATCTTCAAAAGTAAGGTTTCACTAAAGCAGTGATCAGACTTTAGGGCACAGGAAGGTGCCAGATATAATTATTGCCAATTGGGACATTTCCTCATGAAACATTCAAAGGAGAGCTCAATTCTCTGTGTGTCTACTCAGCAGTAGGTGGGTGTAACAATGACCTCAAAAAATAGTTCTGAGTGGGTTCTAAGCTTGAAATTTTTGATGTACTTGAAGGACCCCAGATCTCTGCCCCATAAAGGGATTGTACCATTGTTTGTCTCAATGGCTTTATTGGCTGATATTCTAGTGATGATCCCTTTTATCTGGTTACTCAGGAGTAAATCAGTGCAAAAGCTTCCCAGGCTTTAAAGCACAGTTCAGTTTTGTTCAATAGCTTTCTAGGCTGCAAACCAACACTCATTTCTATGCAACAGCATTCTAGGCTTTAAATACTCTCTTATCTGTTATTTCCCGTAAGTGAATCCAACCTCTGGGGGGAGAATCCTCCTTAATAAAATGTAATAGTCTTTAAAGTCCAAAAGCCTCTTTATTTATTTTTTTTACAACATAGCTGCTCCTCTGAAATCTGTACATGTTTTCTTCAAAGTAATTCCCACAGAACTGTATCTCCTAAATATGATACAGATATTTGACTAAGAGATAGAAAAAAAATGGGAAAGTAATTATATATATAGTAACTGCTGCTAGATTACTATATGCGCAAAAATGGAAAGCTAATCAAATGCCTTCAACAGAAGATTAGTTAAATAAGTTATTAGATATGAGAGATTTAGACAGGCTCTCAAGAAGAATGAAAGAAGAAAATATAGAGATAGAAGATGACTGGGACTTAATTATAAATTATTGGAGAAAGAAAGATATTAACTTTTGAGTTTGAAAAAGATGGAAGATCCCGAGCTATTTATTTGGGAAAAGATAGAGAATGTGTATGCTAGGTAAAGATGTTAGGAAAATAAGAACATTAAATAAAAGTTAAAATGATGGTTGGATATAGTAGTGTATAAAAGAAAAGGAATGTATGTTTAAAATAGTAGGAGTGTATGATATAGTCAGGGATGGAAACAATGAAAGATGTAATCAACTGTAAATTACATGGATTGGAAGTCAAAGGGCCTTTGCAGACTGCCAGAAATAGTGCACATTAAATTGAGTCACTGCCCTGGCTCAGTGCTAGGGAATCATGGGAACTGTAATTTATTGTGGCACCAGAGCTCTCTGACAGAGAAGGCTCAATGTCTCAGAAAAAAATACAATTCTCATGACTCCCTAGCACTGAGCCAGGGCAGTGCCTCAATTTAATGTGCACTATTTCTGGCAGTCTGCAAAGGCCCTAAGAGCTTTTCTGTTTTCACAAAATGTATGTTTAACACTGGTGGTGGGTGGGTGGCGTGATGGTGCCTTGTTTTTTTCTTTTTTAAATACTTTTTTTCCTTTTTGCTTTAATATATGGATATAGTTTCACCAATGTTATTATTGTTAGTTAATAGTTTGTTTATTCATTAATAAAAACATTAATAAAAATAGTAGGATTATACAAATTATAGTTAACATGGGTGTTAATAAAGAATACAATTACAGCAGAAGGAAGTTAAAAGAGACAGATGTGTATGGATGGGTTAGGATATTGATATGTCATAAAGCTGTGTGTGTATAGATGTGGTATATGTTTGCTTGTTTGCTTGTCAGGTTGTTTGTTGGTCTAGTTGTTTTTGATGTGTTATGGATGAAAGATCAAATGTAAAGTTTTTGTATTGCCTGTGATTTTATATAAGAAAGATTATAAAAAAATATCTTTCAAACAAACTGGTGAATATCTTGATTAGTGCCTGCTACCCATGGTATCTACATTGATTTTTTTATGTCCAGAACAGAGACTGGAAAAGTTTCTCTGAGAAGAGGGCTATAGCCTGTGCAGGGGATAATGTTAGTTGTCCAAATGTAACTTGTTTGAGCTTAGTTGAGAAGTGGTAAAACCAGTTGCTAGGGAGCAATAGTAGCAACAACAATAGCTATTGTTTTAATGTTCTGCTAATAGGCTTCCCAGAATTATGTTTGCATGCGGTGAGAAGACAGATATTGGACTAGAGGGATCTTTGATCTGCTCTATCAGGTATTTTCTTTTGTTCTTATGTTAATAGACTTCTTAAATTAAAGCCAATTTCCATATCTCATGCATATTTCATTTTCAGAGTATCAATTCCAAACCATAGCAAGGTATGTATCCAACTATACAGAAAGAATAAGGACGCATCCATGCCATTAGCCCTTTGTCTACTTCTTTTTTCTTTAAAATCTCATTGCTCCTTGTACTGTTTAATTTTTGTTGTATTATATCTACCCCTCTTGTTTTGTACAATATTTTTCAGCTCAACACTACACATGTGCAAAATGGTGTCCAGCATAAATGGATCCACACAGGGACTAACAGCAGGCTGCAGCACCTAACTCCTGGACTGATCCATATTTACAGCATATTAAAAAGAAAAGAGCCACGACATACCCATTCTATTAATGGCATTGATAATTATTTTAATGAGACAAATATCCCAAAGTCCCCCAGAGGGCAAAGATTTATCAGACCCATTAAAAATCACTCACCTGTTCAGCCTTCTGGTGAAACACAGCAGACATGGCCAGGATGGTGCTGCGCTCATCCAGTGCTGCAGCAAAGCTTTTCCACTCTTGATCCAACTGTGTAGATATCTGCTTAATTTGCTGAGAAGCATAATGACCAGCCTCTGAAAGCCTGGATGCGACTGACATGATGCGGTTTATGTTCACATAAGCATTCTGGGGAGAAAATAATCATATGTGAGAATCACAACCTTCTCTAGTATTCATTAAACTTACAAAATTAAAAAAAAACTTGGGAAGAGAGGAGACAGATCATATTCACAACATAATCAAGTAGTGTTTGTGGGAATATCACAGCAAATGGTCAGAAGAATAACATGGTATTGTATAGTATATACTGTTAGATTGAACCGTTTTATCCTCCACTGTTGTGCCAATATGTCATTTTAGACCAGGGTGCAGAAACTGTAAGCTGTTGGTCATATGTGCTTGCCAAGGAAATTTCTGTGGCTCAAAACCCCTACCAACCACCAATTTTGGGTGATTTCCCCCCTCTAAACCTGTAAATTGCCACTCCTAGAGATCCTCAGGAGGTTTTGAGAAACAGTACAGTCCTAGCTCCCCCAGCCCTCAAATCCATTAAATTCGGCCACAAATGACCAAACAGAGAAACTAGAAGTCACTTCAAGTTTTGTTTTCAGATGTGAGTAGTGGTTGATTTGGGGATATATGTAGGTCAGGAATAAGGACAAAACAGTCAGCAAAAACTGCTTTTCACAGCTGAGTTGGCTTCTATCCTTCCACTTTTCCCATTGAAACCTTTGTTTATTGGCAGTGAGGGGGGGAAGTGATGCACAAAAAGCCAATCAATTTTGATTTTCTCCTTGATGCATCACTGCAAAGTGTATTTGTGTGTGCATATCACTGTTCAACACTCTGTAAGTTTACATTCTGAAGCCACTACAGTTTATCAGAATGATGACCATACACAATTGTTCCTTTCTTCAGATATGACTGGGAGTGCTCTTATCAGCTCCTTCCAGCCTGAATCAAATTAGATGTTAAAAGACAACCAGGCATCTTTCACCACTTAGAATCATAGAGTTGGAAGAGACCACAAGGGCCATCCAGTCC
>CM034701.1:142749582-142761299 GCA_020142125.1 Phrynosoma platyrhinos | reverse complement strand
CACAGTATTCCAGGTGAGGCCTGACCAAAGGAGAATAGAGTGGCACTACTTGAGGGAATCTCTGTTCTAAACACATGCTGAATGTATACCAGGCACACAGAAATAATGTTATCCCTTCTTATAACGTTGGCTTATGTGCTACGTTGATCTACCCAAAAGTTTAGGTCATACTGAAGACCTCCTCCGACAAATGTATGGTGCATGCTGAAATTTTCTACTTTCACAAAAACACAGCATTAAAATGAAGTGTATGGGGCAGGGACAGAGAGTGTATTCTTCATATTAATCATATAGTATCATTCTGGGATCCAGATTGTACCTGAATATAATGCAATTCAGTTGCTTTTTTCAACTCTTTTCTTTCCCTTCACCCAAGACAAGATCACCCTGAGTTGACTTTGTGGAGTTGGAAAGACCTTAATTGGAGGCCATGTCCATTTTCTAAAAACAAAATCAAGCTTTTGTTCTTGCAGAGAATGAAGGATCACTTTCAAAACACTTTCCAACAATTGTAGAAATTCTAAGTAAGATGGATATGTTGTTTCCATATGATCTCTTCAACAGCTTGATTCCCATAGTGGCATTTTTAACAAACTAACTGCATGTGACTGGATGCATTCTTTAATTGAAGTGCATACTGTATAAGCATAATATGATTAGTGTATGAAAATGACAAATGGTAAGATTATTTTCAGAAATGTGTCATTAGGGGGGTAATTGTAATATGTTTCTTATGCATTTTAACTCAAGAAAGAGAGAACAACTTGCCCTATTTTTTGACAATTAGAGCCTTAACAATGGGTGGGCTGATCTAGCCACCTTGGAAAACAGCTTTGTGCTTTTCTCTGAAGTCATGACTCATTCTTCCAAGGGGTCATATACAAAGGATAAAACAGTTTTAGTGAAGCAGTTCTGAATAGTTTCACTTTGAATAAGCAGCATGTGCACTCAGCTATTCTAATATAAATCAGCAATCAGCCTGATTTGTACCCATTTAAATAGGACATTGCAGCTTGCTTCAGAAATGTAATGAGATTAATGGGATCACTCAATAGACTTTAAAGACGGTTCTCTTTTTTAATGAGGCATATTGATATATAGACATAAACAATGCAGAATTGTAATAAAATAATTATTCAGGTTTTTAAAGACTTATTCACAAAATATACAAAATGTTACTGCCAGTTTAGTTTTTTCCTATCTAGTATTTATTAATTTATTATCATAATTGCCATTTGAAACAGATTTTATCATTATTCCTATTTTCCCAATACACATCTGACAGTGAATTATTGAAAGCTTCCAGCTCTGATTTCAATTGCCTGAATCCAGCAACTGCAATCCATATGCTGAATGTACTGTAGTGGAAATGAAAACGACTGTGACATGCTGAAGCAACTTAGTACAGTTGTAAAGAGTTAGGGTCAGCATGTTATCATTGTATGCCTTGCTCTAGTTTCTGTGTTACTTCATTTCCCTTCTGGTTCAATTGGCACAGTTTCTAAAATTAATTTGGTACTGGCACCTGTGTTATTAGCTGCAATTTCAAGTTCATGTTTGTTTCCCCCTTCCAAGTTATTGATGAGAGCCAGCGAATATGCATGTTAATTAAATCTCAGTGCAAAACAGAGTACTAATGTGATTGCATGACATAATCAAAATTATTTTAAAAAATTACCTTAATTTAATTAAAACAGTTGTGTGTGGATGCTTATTTGCAACCTGTGTATGGAGTGCATGAGGGGCAGTCTGGCTACATGGCAGTCAGAGCTATTTGACATTGGAACACACTCTTTTCCTGAACCCTGCTTGGATATCTGGCAATTCTCTCTCCAATTCTCTTTTCCAAAGGAAGAGGCACTAGGGATCACATTGCAAACATACAATGGATAATGGAGCAAAACAAAGAATTCCAGAAGAAAATTAGCATGTACTTTATAGACTATAGCAAGTCCTTTGATTGCATAGATCACAAAAGACTATAGAAGATTCTTTAAAAAATAGGAATTCCACTACATCTGATAGCCCTAATGAGGAATCTGTACTTAGAACAAGAGACTACTGTAAGAAGAGAATACCAAGAAACAGAATGGTTCCCAATGGGCAAAGCGATTAGACAAGGCTGCATCCTTTCACCCTATCTATTCAACTTGTATGCAGAAAATATCATACAAATAGCAGGCTTGGACACTGAAGAAGGAGTGAAGATAGAAGGAAGGAATATCAACAACCTAAGATATGCAGATGACACCATACTATTAACATAATATAATTAGCATAATATAATTTTATAAACTTGGTGCTTTGCCATTACAGCTAAGCATGATGAGCACCTTCCGAATGGTGTTCCAATTAGAAAGGAGGGAAGACAAGGAGGTCCTTTACTGACTTTCATTCAGAAAGAATACCTCATAATGCTGATCTATTGTTGGGAGACTGAGAAGGAGAAAGAGAAAGCAAATCTGTAATCCAGGTTCCTCTTTTCTTAAATGTTTGTAACCCTTAATGCAACAGAACTATAGCAGAAGACTTGTACTCTGATTTTAAATTATTTTGGACGAATGACAAACATGTTCATTTCTCAGAGAATTCGTCTCTACATAACTAGAGATACTTTTGCATTCTAATTCATTTAACTAAAATCATAAAAATTAAAATAACAAGCAGTGCTTTGAATATTTAATTTGCAACACACATACATATATATTTCTTCTAGATACAATGGACTACAACATACATCTCCTGAGCACACTTTCTTATATCAATTTTCCATACAGCCTAAAGGCAAAACTAGCAGCCTTCAGTCATTGGAGGTTATATTTCAGTATAAAAATAGCCATTGAGAAGGCAATTTAGTAATGTGCAGTTATAAAGGATTTCTTGAGATCAATCTTTTGATTTTACTGTTGTATCTCAATCCTGCTGCTGTGGCATTTTAGTACCCTTTCTGATGTCTAGATACAGGGATGAGTTAACCTTTAACAGTGAGAGATGTATTTGGAAATAAATAATGCGCAATAGCTGACCCATTGCTTATTATAATAGCTACATGCAGTTACTGTTCCCCGCTTGTAACACTTTGCACACCATGATATGTAACATGCACAAGCAGAAATCTTGATTTAGAATAAAAAACCCAGATAGCTCTGATGTGATGGAAATTTGTCTATTTGTTTATTTTGTGTAAAACAGGTATCCATCACAGAGTATATCTTTGACACCACTTTAGTGTTGTTGTTTTTTTTGAGAAATTATTATTCTAAATATCAAATAGGAAAAATGTGAACTCACTCAAAAATACTGTCTACTAAGAAATTTCATGATTTCGATTTTAGTTCTTTAGCATGCCTACTTTTTCTTGTTTTCTTTTTATTCTTACATGTGTAATATGAACTAATGCTTTTTAACATGTTTGAAGTCATTAAGATGATAAAGGGCCTTTACAGACTGCCAGAAATAATGCAGCTTGAGACCCCTTTAACTGTCCTAGCTCAGTGCTAGAGAATCATGGGAACTGTAGTTTATTGTGGCACCAGAGCTCTCTGACAGAGAAAGCTCAATGTTTCAGAAAAAATGACAATTCCCATGATTCCCTAGCATTGAGCCAGGGCAGTTAAAGTGGTCTCAAGCTGCATCATTTCTGGCAGTCGGTAAAGGCCCAAAGTTACCTAAAAAAAAAAAAAAAAGGAAGCTGAGGTTTTCTGCATTCTAATATACTTTAGCAAACAATAATTTTGACATGATCTGATTATCACATTTTGTGAAAGGTACCATGTACTGGGACTTTCTTTTCCAACATTATGGCAATGGATGTAACAGCTGGACCTAACATGTAAAATCTGTGGTGAAGCTGATGGTGGTGTACAGAAAATAGAGGCCTAAGCAGACTGCCAGAAATAGTGCACATTAAATTGAGGCACTGCCCTGGCTCAGTGCTAGGGAGTCATGGGAACTGTATTTTTTTTCTAGGACATTGAGCCTTCTCTGTCAGAGAGCTCTGGTGCCACAATAAATTACAGTTCCCATGATTCCCTAGCACTGAGCCAGGGCAGTGCCTCAATTTAATGTGCACTATTTCTGGCAGTCTGCAAAGGCCCTAAGAAAAGATAAAATGTTTTAGAGGACAATGCCATTTTTCTTTAACAGTTTTTCATCTGTTGCTTGTAACAATGAAAAGAGAGGGAACTGGAAAGCTGTTAAGACCCTGTAGAGCAGGGGTAGGCAACCTAAGGCCCGCTGGCCGGTTGCGGCCCCCTGAGGCCTTTGGACCGGCCCCAGGCTGGTCCTGCTGCCGCCGCCGCCCACCGTCCACCATTATGATATTGATTATTGTTGTTATTACTTGTTCTTGGGGTTTTCTTGGCAAAATCTCCACAGGGGTTTTGCCATGGCTTTTCTGGGGCTGAGAGAGTGTGCATGCATATTTTTAATTTATTTAAATTTAAATTTTAATTTTAATTAATTAATTAATTTTTGGTGCTTCGGCCCCCAAATTGTCTGAGGGACAGCAACCCGGCCCCAGGCTCAAAAAGGTTGCCTACCCCTGCTGTAGAGACTGGGTCTTGGCCATGGCTATTACTAAGGTGCATGCTGTGTAAAGCTGCACATTACGTGATCAATATGCAGCTAGTGATGGTCCTCTGTGAAACTCAGTTGTTAAATATTCAAAGCAATACTCAAGAATCACATAAACATTTTATGACTGTGAAGAGTCTGTACATGGAGGCCCTTTCCTATCAAGCTCTCCAATCCCACTACTTCATGGTTCTCTGGTTTTGTGCATATTCAGTGGGGGAAAGCTTGGAAAGAACAACTGAACTGGCCTAGATAAAATAGTAGCATGGTGGCTACCATGTCAAGGGGCAGTGAATTAAGCTTAGTTTTTCTTCTGAATTTTAAAGGAAATACTCAAGATGATGACCCTATTTTTTGATAAATTTGGAATCCTGGATAGATCCCTTGAAGTTCAGAGTGAAGTCCAGAGTGGTTTGTCACTCTGAAGAGATGGTGTCAGTGGGGTGAGGCTCATCAGGATATATATATATATATATATATATATATATATATATATATATATATATATATATATATATATATATATATATAAAATTTTCTTGAAAACATCACATCTTACCACATTTTCATTTTAACCTCATGAAACTATATATATGAAACTATGTATAGTGCATTTGATACTGTAAATTAAAGGTATAGTTTTAATTTTGCTAGTTGTTTATGTCACAACTATTGTTATTACATCCAGCGATATATGAGAATTACGATTTATGCTAAGGATTCTGTATGGTGTGGTGTGGAAGGTGGTCAATGATGATCCCCAAACATCCAATCTTGCAACATCTTTCAGTTAGGAGATTATCACACTTACCAATAATGTAACTGATCCTCAATGGGATACAGTTGCGTTTTGGTTTGCTGCTGGGTATTATCATATGCAAGTTGATGCCGATGCCGCCAGGTGAGTGAAATCTGGCTGCATCCTGGGTCCCAGCCATGCTTCAGAGGCTGCTTTTCCAAGACAGGAGCTTGCCATTTTGGAAAAGCAGCCTCCAAAGTGCAGCTGGGACCCAGGTGCAGCCAGGTTGCACTCGTCTGGCAGCAGGGGCAACAATTTACATGTGATGATACCCAGTAGCAACCCAAAATACAACTGTATCCTGTTAGGGATCAGTTGTATTATTGGTAAGTACAATAATCTCCTTAGTCTCAAAGGTGCTACAAGATCCCTTTGCACATTCTTTGCTGGAAATGGCTTGGAACTCAGCAAGAGCTTGGGAGACAGATATTTCTCCTAAATCTATGGCCATTCCAAACTGCTGGTCTGTTTGATTCTTAAGTTCCTCATTGCAGTAATACTATTTTCTGCACAGAAAAAGCTGTTTTCTACTTAGAAAAATGCTGTAATCTGTGTGTGTGTGGGTATTTTTCACACATTTAATATGTGGTTAAATCCTGAATTGCTAAGAGGCTTCAAAAACTGCATGACTTTTTAAAGACTTTCTTGTAGCGGTAAGCATCTTTTTAATGTTACTCATTGTTCTCTTCAAGAAGAACTTTAGTAAAGAATTACATCCCTAATCTATGCACTCAAGTAAAAGTATGATGCCTGCTTTCCTGTTGCACAATTTCATGGGAACAGGTGAATAAGCAATCAAATGGACTAGGGTCTTTCTTCCCTGAGTCCCTCCTTAATTGGCGGGGATGGACAATGTGAATTGGGGAGTGAGATAAGATCATATCACATGGAAGTGGTTTCTACACTACTATGAGTGTATCCAAATAGCATCTCTAGGATGTGTAGATGATAGCAGCATGAATATGCCAAAAACCACAGTGGCCTTTTATTTGAAATTCATATGCCAACTCCAAGTTGATCATGCTGTAATTGCACAATTGATTTATTTTACAAAACAATAAATTCTAGCCATATTGGATGCATTGATTAGATGTCTCTCATTAGGATATAGAATACAGATATAGAAACAAAAGCCAAGTATGAAAAGATTTTAATAAAAAGCAGTGAGCTCTGCTTTGACTGGCTCTGATTAAGGGTACTTCACTTTAATTGTTCCACCCATACTAAAGATAAGCTTGTTTGTAAATAAAGAAAATTCTCAGCTGTCAGTCTAAGAAGAGATAAAGTGATACCTCAAAAGGGAATAAAAAGTGCTGCTGCCAAATGATTGTCCAATTCTTTGCTCACCAAGCCATGAGGGACTTCCCTCATCTTTTAACTAGTACTTCATCTCTCACCATTTTCTTTTTCTCCTTTTAAAAAGATTTTTTAAAATTAGTTTTTCAAAACACAAAACATGCATAACTAAGAAACACACTTAACACAACCCTACACTAAACTAATAATTAAATTCTACCCTGTAACACACAAAATGTATTTCCTCACCATTTTCTCATCTCTGTCCCACACATGTCCTCAAAGAAAATCTTTATGTACTCACCATGGAATTCATAGCAAAGTGGTTATGCTGCGTCTGTAAATCCAGGGCATGTTGGTAGCTCACCCCAATTTCAGTGTGACTCTGCAGAAACAGCTCTTTGTTGTGGCTGATCCAGTCAAACATCTGGAAAAGAAAGGAAATGTCACAGCTAGAAGAAAGGTGGAAAATCCCACATAGTCAGAGAGCTGCAAGGGCTGGCAGGAGGACATTTTGTTCTTTAGCCTAGAACTGACGCTGAGACAGAACTTGTTATACACCTATCTAATAAATGACATGAGGGATGAATTGTGCTGGATTTCCTCTATGTGTGAATCATTTCAGATTTTTGCCATGTGGCTGCAAATGCCCCTGTAGTGCCCCGTTATTCATGTTTGATATGAATGCTGCAAAACCAACCCATAAATGGATAAGTAGGTAAAACCAACCCATAAATGGATAAGTAGGTAAAGCTATTAAGATACACTTTCTGGTCTACCAATTAACAAGTCCATATTCAAATTTGTAGGAAATTGGCAGAAGAACTTGTACAATGCAAATCTAATGAAGAAAACCAGTAAGCTTTACTGGGAATTCAAAGGTAGAGCCAAGTTAGTCTGGAAAATTAGTATGCAAAATGATCTTGCAACACCTTTCAGTTAGGAGATTATCACACTTACCAATAAGGTGACTGATCCTCAATAGGATACAGTTGCGTTTCGGTTTGTTGCTGGGTATTATCATATGCAAGTTGATGCCGATGCCGCCAGGTGAGTGCAATCTGGCTGCATCCCAGGTCCCAGCCAAGCTTCAGAGGTTGCTTTTCCAAGACAGGAGCTTGCTATTTTGGCAAAGCAGCCTCCAAAGTGTGGCTGGGACCCAGGTGCAGCCGGGTTGCACTCGCCTAGTGGCAGATGCAACAACTTATATGTGATGATACCCAGTAGCAACCCAAAACACGACTGTATCCTGTTAGGGATCAGTCGCATTATTGGTAAGTGTGATAATCTCCTTAGTCTCAAAGGTGCTACAAGATCCCTTTGCACATTCTTTGCTGGGAATGACTTGGAACTCAGCAAGAGCTTGGGAGACAGATATTTCTTTGAGATCTACATTTCATGCTTGTAAGCAGTGTTACTATGCTGTTTATACTTCCTGGGTTTTGTTGATGTTGTGTGCCTTTAAGTCATAAAGTCTTAAGGTGTTGCCTTTTAAAATCACAGTAGGTACGTCTGTTAACCATAACATTATTATAATATTTTCTTTTTCAGTTTCATATATAAGAAAAGGGCAGTCCAACAAAGTTCCTCATTAGAAACTGTGTAAAAGTGCTACATAAAACAACAAACAGTACATTTTTTTTGTTCTGATAAATTGCTCATTCCCCTAAATCTGCTGTCTTTGTTCTACTAAACCTCCAGAGCCATCAATAGGATTGGTATCACCCCAGTGCACTAACTCATGCTCCACCAGAGTGGGGGGGGGGGTGGATGGCTGGGAGGTTGCCAGCCTGGTCAGATTCAGAAGGCAGCCTCTTCCCACCAGTGGCCGATGATGGGTTGCTGTGCTACTGCTGCCCAGTAGCCCACTCCAGGTCTGGCGCAGCTGCTAGGTGAATAAGAAAGTGAGCTGATGTCCTTTATCATTCACCCAGCAGCCGCATAAGATCCAGGAGGGGCTGCTGGGCAGCAGCATCCCTCTGGCCCCACCAGTAGTCACATCCGATGGATGGCTGAGGTGCCCTATCTGGTAGAGGGGGCAGGTCTTAGGATGGATGGGAGCCCCACCAGGTATATACCCCCTCTTAGTTTTCACCCTGTGTGGACTGTATTCCTGCACCCCCTAATGGCACACATGCAAACTTCTGTCTGTCTTTTGAGGCCACCTGCTTCCTGTGCTGATATTTGCTAACACAGATCTTTTAAAGACAAATTCATAGTTACCAATCTCTACTAGCTATGATAGCTATATGCCACTTCCAGTATCAGATACAAGATGCATCTGTTAATACCAGTTGCTGGAGAAGATGAGTGGAAGAGTGCCATTGTGCTTACATCCTGCTTCTGGGCTTCTCATAAACTTCTAGTTGACCTCTAAGGGAATATAAAAATACAGCCTGCTTTTTCCTCCAGATCTCACCTGCCCTATTATGTTGTTTTTGTTTTTGTTGTTGTTGTTGCATGCCTCCAAGCCATTTCCAACTTAAAGTGACCCTATGACGACCCTATCATGGTTTGGGTTGTTTTGGCAAGATATTTTTTAGAGGTTTGCCATTGCCATCCCCTGAGGCTGAGAGAATATGACTTGCCCAAGATCACTCAGTGGGTTTCACAGCCAGTTAGGGAATCAAATCCTGGTCTCCAGAGTCATTATCCAACACTCAAAACACTACTGCTTCCCTAGCTCCCCCCCCTCCCGGTCTCACCCTTTCCCCTACCTCTTGTCCATCATTCTGTGTTTATCTGCCTTTCCTTCATTCAAAACAAAACAAAATGATAGTGGTTCAGCTCAGCCACAATTAAGCTGAGTTCATTCTCAATCCCTTCCAAAGAGAAGTGCAGAGTTCTTCAATGATTAAATGGAAGGTGGGAAACAAGTAACTAATTACTCTAAGGGGGGATGCAGACCAGGGCGTCAGAGACGCCCTGGTCTGGAGCGCCGCCGGAGTTCAGCCTCCGGACCGCGGCGCTCCTGCGGCGCATCTAAAAGGAGCACCAAATTGGTGCTCCTTTTAGGTTTAAGGGAAAGTACGCCCCAAAAGCGGCGGGCGCACTTTCCCTGGCTCAAACGCCGCGGCGCGTTCGGCTGCCGCGGCATGAGGGCAACCCGGAAGCGCCGGTCGTGCGGATGGCCGGCGCTTCCAGGGGCGACCTCAGGAGGAGGAAGGGCCGCCGCTCGTGCGGCTGCCCCTCCTCTTCCCTGCCCAGAAGACGACTCTTTTAGTCGTCTGCCGAGGCAGTAACTCAGCCTAAAGGTCTTTTGCTTCATTCCATTTCTCATTTCCTCATTAAGAGGTAATGCTTAACTGAGTCAGAAAAACTCAAGGCAGAAAAGAGAGTAAACTTCACTTCTGTTTTAGGAACTAGCAGAGATCCATCTTGTTAAGTAGGTACACACTAGATATGAGCATTTTTCAAACCAAAGTTAAGCCACTTAAGAAAGCAAGAGCCCTGTGACAATGAGACCTGGAAAATAAACAGTAAATCTAGGACATGTACAAGCAACATATCTGGAATCAAACTGAAGCCAAGCAATAGAAAAACAGAAATGGTTCAGTTCTTTTCTTTCTCATTTTTACAGAAAATATTCTGGAAGAACAAAGAATGATGTTTGCATAAACTATGGCTCTTTGTGGACTTTTGCAGAATTACTGTTGGACTGTTGTGGACTCAGTAAATAGATTTTCTATTCTTTCCTTCTTTGTATTTTAGATTCATTTGCCAAATTATCTTGGCCTTCAGGTTAGGAGGTTGTTATACCTCTGTGTTTGCCAGCACTCTCTGATCTGGTCTTCATTTTTTTCTAAAGAGTTTCCAAAACAATTCAAGCAAAACAATTTTCTATGCAAAGTAACATGGAATTATCAGCAGAATTATAAAATGATTAGATTTTTGTAAGATGCCTCCCAAGATTCATTCAGATATTATCTTGGCAGCTGCCAGGCGATTTACATTTCATCATATGGTCCATCCTTGATAAAGCTGGACAGTGAAATGGACTGCCTCAGAGGATGGTGGATAGCCACCGTTTGGGAGTGTGTTAGTTATGTATTTCTGCCTAGGAGGAGATTGGAGTAGATGGCTCTTGGAGTCCCTTCCTACTCTAAGACTCTATTATCTTTTTTGGTTTGTTCTGCCATGTTTGGATTAACACATTAGGAAGAATGATTCTCAGTTAATCTTTTTCTAAAGAAATAATTTTCAAAATGCAGGAACAATTTGATAGGAACATTTATTCCAACAAGTGTTCTCTCCACATAGATTCTGAGATGGAATTGGTTTCACACAGAACTAATTAGTTTTGTTCTAACTATACAATAAATAACCCCATCAGCAATTGGTGAAATTGGCACAATTATGGAAAACAAGTGAAACGTGTATTAAAGTTAATCATTTAAAAAACAGAGATGGATGGATGGACAGAGAGAGAGACAGACAGAAAGTATGATGATAATACAGAAATAATAGATTTCCTGCAATTTTAATAGATGTGTAGAAGACAGAGGTACAGCAGGTGTGTAGCATCTGGCCACTCATATGCTGTCTGTGTGTGCATTTGATAACAGTATCCTTAGGTTTTGACACTCATACTGGTGCATAATCTACAGCAACAGGTTTTAAACTATCTGATGTGGGAAACTTTCTTCCTCAATGCACCAGTGATCAGAACCATATATGCAGCCATTGACTACAGCCCTTCCTTCCTTCCTTCCTTCCTAGAAACCTGTCACAGACTGGCAGCCAATAACTCTCAGTCCAGAATTGGCCCACCACTTTGATTAGCACTTTGCAATATTTACAACAGTAATGGTGCGAAAGAGGGCAGAGATAGCTGGTGGTTTCCATGTCAGTTGAGTGATGAATCTGTTCTAGGTTTTAACCAAAACGTTAAAAGAGAGGTTAATCTGTTTTGGGGATAAGGCTCAAGATAGCTTCTTTAAAAATGGGTCAAATCCCCACTGACATTGATGACACTAGCCAACCCTACCTTCATAATCAGGCATTACTATCCAATGATAAAACGTACCGTATTTTCCTTCGTATAAGA
>CM034701.1:142727494-142739914 GCA_020142125.1 Phrynosoma platyrhinos | reverse complement strand
CTCGTTTTGGGGAAGAAAAAAATGTGTCTTATATGCCAAAAAATACGGTACATTACACTAAAAGTATAGAGGATCTTCTCTCATTTGAGTTGCCACTATGAAAAGTGAAGGATCACAGTATGGAAATCAAAAGAAGCATAAAGAACAGTAGAATATACAATGGATCATCCTGAAGTTGGATAGAAGACATAAGAAAAACAATTTTATCCAGAAACTCTGGACCCATGTCCTTTTGTACTCACAGGGCATTTCCACAGAGGAATGGGAAACTGTTTTACTAAAAGGCTTCAGGAGGATGACCTTCCTAAGGAAGAGAATGGAACAGACAATAGTACATGCTTGGTCTCTTTAAAATCCAGAACCACAACTAGAAGGTTTTCAGGAGGGGAGATTTCTTGAATTTTAATTTCCCACTCCATCATTACAAAAACTTTGATGTTTTTCTCAGTTTTCATCTTCATCTTTATGGGGGCATTGAAAAAAAAAAAGAAAAAACTGAGAGCATTTTGGTGATGCTCTCAAATGTTATCATAACAAGCTGTGTGTACTTCATGTATGACCAAGAGACAGCAAAGAAGGATGATCTACTAGTACTATCATTCACACTTGTCCTTTGCCTGGGGCAAACAGATTAAAGATCTTCCTACTGCATATTTTAAGTCCTTAAGGGGAGAAACCTTGGAAAGCAAAACCAAGAGAAGGCTGTTTCATGTATAAACAGCATTAACAATCAATATGAGGTGCATGGCACACTAGACTGAAAAAGAATGAAGTGCAAGAATTAAGTATCTTTGAAATAGATATTGGCACTACACATTGAAAATATTGGCGATTGCTTCATCAATACAAAAACTTGACTAGATTAGGAACAAGGCAAGCACTACTTTGACAAGTATACACATCTTCAGGTGGACTAATTTACACACTGAGGGCAGCTATCTTAGTGGCTAAGGAACCAGAAGAGTTGTGGCTTTCACAAATTTCTCCCTAGAGATGCTAAGACCTGATTACAAAGCTATGGATGCCGGCCATGAAAGCCTACAACTTCACAGTGCTGTTTTTGTTCTTTGTTCTATGAAATATTGTTATTCTTGTTACACTTAACTTTCAACTCAAGACTGATGTACTGGTATCATTACATGGTATGTTAACAATACAATATATTGTTTGATATTTAAAAAATGTTGGGGTCAATTAGACCCCACACCCAATTCTCATATGTATCCTCGACAGTTTACACTGTGAATATCTATTAATCCCAGTGACCTCTTTGCAACAGTGTGGCCAAGAACATGGAAAGTTCTTGAAGAAGATATAATTTTTAAAAGTGGAAATGGTATTGTTCTCAGTATCAATCCCAGGTGTTTTTTTTTGGCCTTCAAATAAGCTAATATAGCAAATTTGTTTCTCAACAGAACCATTTGAAACACAGATGTTTTTTTTAAATCCCTACCTCTTACTTCTCTGTTTAAAATTTCAGTCCCCAAAAACTATTTTTGTGCTTCACTGCCGAGAATCTCTAACCTAATTTGAAAAATCCAAATCTGTGTTAGGTAAGTCCCTTAGTTCACAATATAGGCTTGATTTTACAAGAAGGACAAGTTGTAATATTAACTCCAAGACATTTTTTGACAATTTATTGATTGGTTGATTTTTTACACTAACAATCTAATATATAATCAAACTCAAAATTATATATATTCAGAAAATACATACAGAAAATAAAGAAACAGACAGAAGAAGAAAAAAAGAGAAGAAAAGAAATATATATATAGCTAAAAGACAGCAGGGCTCTGATTCCCCAGTCGTAACTGCAATGAAAATGAAAATAAAAAAGATAGGAATAAATATGTTACAGATTACAGATCCAACTAAATGATCCTTCTAGAGTTACTGCTGACCATAATAGAAGTTTATTACCTAGTTAGATTTCTTATTGCTCAAAACGTCCACAAACAATTTCCAGTTTTCAAAAATATTTCAATTGACTTATCCTTCAGAATGCACATTAATTTGGCAGTTTGGACTAACATTTCTAAAATGGCCTATATTCTAAATCAGAGATGGCAAAATGTTGGACTATAGTTCTTGGCATTCCTCACCATCTTATACTGCCTAGAGCTAATGAGTGTTTCATTTTAAGCTATATTTTGTCCTCCCCTGCTCTAGATCTCTGCTTGTTAATCTACCTGATATGAAGGAGTGGCATGGATTCCCACCCCACACACCACCCCTAATGTGCCAGGGGAAAAACACTTTTGCCCATTGACTACAATTCTTTCTTTCTTCCCAGAAAACTCTCCAAAGACTGGCAGCCAATACCTTGCAGCCCAGGAATGGTCCAAGGATTACTGCATTGAGTAACACTGTTCTAGTGGTTTGAAAGACTCTGGGCCTTTCACTGTCATTGCAACACTTATTAAAATATACCAAGATATGTTGAAAGCAACCAAAGTGATTTCTTTAATCACTACACTACCACCTCTTCAAATGAAGCTTCCTCGTAAGTGAGAAGACATCACTGCCTTCCATGCGTGCAGAAGCCTGGCAGGGAGCGTTCAAATAATTTAAAATGGGGAGGAAATTATCTCAAAAGCTGCAATTTGAATAAGGAGGAAATGGGAATGCAAGCTGTCAAAGTGGTAAAAGACATAAATTACTGAAGTGTACTTTCAGGCCTCATCTGCTTCCTTACAGCATCCTTTATTTCAATATGGATGGGAAAAAATAGATAAAAAAACCTGCAACTAGCAAGTTTATCACAAACGGCTTAAATAATACGGCTTACTTGACCTGGCTTAAAGTTTAAATCAGGCGGTATCCTGATATTAACACAAGGATTTAGACACCGAATCCACTGCCCGGGTCCATCCCAGGTCCATCCCCACTCCCAAAGCCACTCCGACAGCCATTTTCTCAAGCTGGAAAACTCCCAGCTTCAAAAAGAGCACCACTAAGCGCCCCTGCATTCAGGTAGTAGATTTGGCAGCAAAATCCTTGTGATAATATCAGGATGCCACTCGATTTAAATTTTAAGCTGGATCAGGTAAGCTGTATTATTTAACTTTGCAATAAGTTCCTTGATCTAGAAGCAGCTCAGTTTGGAGATTTCTTTAAGAAACTCAGAACGTTGATATGATACATGCAGACATACACTGTAGATACATATGTGCATGCACACACAAACATATGTAAACATTTGCATATCGGAGGCCATGAAGTGTGGCTTTTGGTCCCAGATTACTGACTAATTTGCTTAGAAAGTACTATATCCATGTATCAGAACTGGGCAGTGGTAATATGTTGGATTTAGACTAGGGCAAGGGCTGGCAAAATTCACTGCCCGGGACAGTTTTGGTAGCCTATGGCCCCTCATAGGGGGTGTGGGGCCATTTCTGTCATACTTTGTATACCCAGGAGAACCTTTTTTTAAAAAAAAATAAATAAGGAAGTGAACAGAAGTCGTGTCCCTGCTACTTCCTATTGTTTAACAAAGCCTCTCCTGGGCCTAAAATGGCTCATGACAGAAATGCCCACCCACACCTTTGAGACGAGTGGGGAGGCATTTGAGGACAAGAAAAGTGTTTGATATTTTTGCAGGGTATGTCTGTGTTCAGACCTCCAACGTCTCCAAGGGGAGGACTAATGCTTTCAGAAGGGTAATACTTTCTCCTTTGCTGCCTCACTGCCTATGAAGATAGGCATTCCTCTGATTTGAAGGGGCTGTAGAAGGCAATATATGCACACAAATAAAGGCATATGTGTAATTGTCTTAGAACAAACTTACTGGCAAAACAAAAGTCACATATGCTAGCATAACTAGTAGCTGTAACCATGGCCATCTGTGGATTGTGATTACTACTACTTTTGTTTGAGTGATGGGGCAGAAGACTGCTGAAATCAAAATGCCACATGGAAGCAATTTAAAGTCAGATGCAAGGTGGGGTACAAAATGAGAACAAAGCAAGGGGGAAAGTTCTGTATGAGAAAATCCAAGGAGAAAATGCTGTGAAAAATGTTCATTCCAGGCAAATGAAGTAAAGAGGATTGGTACCAAATAGCAAAGGGACCAAAATGGTGAAAGGTCTGGAAACCATGCCCTATCAGGAACAGATTAGGGAGCAGGGTATGTTTAGCCTTGGAGAAGAGAAGATTAAGAGGTGACATGATAGCCATATTTAAATATTTGAAGGGATCTTATATTGTGGATGGTGCAAACTTGTTTTCTGCTGCTCCAGAGACACAGAGCAATGGATTCAAACTATAGGAAAAGAGATTGCGCCTAAACGTTAGGCGGAACTTCTTGACAGTAATTGCTGTTCAGGAGTGGAATGCACTCCCACAGAATGAGGTAGAGCAGCAGTTGGCAAACTATGGCCTGCGGGCCAAACCCTGCCGCCACCGCACTCATGCCACCGCTGCTGCACGCCCAATGCAGGGCACCATTTTGCTTTCCAAAATGGCGCCCTGCACTCATGCATGCATGCGCATGATGGCAGGAGTAGTGCGCATGTGCACGCGTGTGCCTCTAGTGCCATTCCCCCCCCTTCAGCCCACCAACGATCAGATGACAGCAGAAACGGCCCCAACACAAAAAGGTATGCCGACCCTTGTGGTAGAGTCTCCTTCTTTGGAAGTTTTTAAACAGAGGCTGGATGCCATCTGTCAGCGGTGCTTTGATTGTGAGTTCCTGCATGGCAGAATAGGCTTGGACTGGAGGGCCCTTGGGGTCTCTTCCAACTCTATGATTTTAGAGAGCCTAGTCCAACCCTGGGCAACTAAAAGAAGCACTAAACTGCTCTATTCTTTTCACCACGGTGCCACCTCTGGCCCTTTTTAATGCCTGGATGAGAAAATGGTGGTGGTGGCAGCACCATAAGGTGCTTTGCAGGATCTGAATATGACATTTGTGTGTGTTTGTCAGTTTTTCTGGGTTAAAATCCAGCAAAGTTATCACATTAAAGTTAAAGGCTATAATTGCTACTAATATCAGTAGCATTACTGGTGTGTGTGGGGGGGGGGTGCAGGCTGCACGGGTGACACCCCAAAAGGAGGGTGACATCAGGTCGGTTCCCCACCCCCCACTGGTGCTGTTTCAGCCTGCGGTTCCCCACCCCCCACTGGTGCTGTTTTACCCTCAACTTATCCATGGGTCACGTCAAAAGCCTTAATTTTGCCCTTAAAGCTTCTCTCAACTTATATATGAGGTCAATTTATAGTCGAATATATATGCTATATTAATATAAACTAACCAGATGTCCAAGAACACATTAAGTTGAAGTTGGTATCTATAAATTACATGTCCATAAATAGCTAAATCAGTAAGATTGTTCATTGAATGATATACAGTAAATGTATACCTTATCAGCCTTGGACTATAAGTCTTTTCGCAACAGTAAAAGCACAAAGAATCCAGTCACACTGAGTTTCAGTTTGAGTCTGTCTTGCAGGGATAAAATTTAGAAGACATGCCTTGGCTCCCTCTTTAGGAGAAAGGTGGCACATAAATAAAATTAATAAATAATAAGAACAAGTCATTCTACAAGTGCTAACAATTTTTCTAATGCAAAATTAATATGTTGTAATGCATTCAACCAAAATGGAATAATCACAGAACCACTGGAAAGTAGACTTTTTGCTGGACCAAATCTAGTTTTAGCTCTGAAACAGGGGTAGGCAACCTGCGGCCCGGGGGCCGGATGCGGCCCACCGAGGCCTTTGGACCGGCCCCAGGCCGGTCCGCTGCCGCCGCCAACAACCCCTGCTGCCACAGCCGCCCGCCATGATGATATTGATTATTGTTGTTATTACTTGTTCTTGGGGTTTTCTTGGCAAAATCTCCACAGGGGTTTTGCCATCATGGCTTTTCTGGGGCTGAGAGAGTGTGCATGCATAGTTTTTTTTTTTTTTAAAATAATTTAAAAAATTTATTTATTTTTGCTTCGGCCCCACAATTGTCTGAGGGACAGCAACCTGGCCCCCTGCTCAAAAAGGTTGCCTATCCCTGCTCTAAAAAATGAAAGACATTGAAGCTGGGTAATTTTCTCTTGACTAATTTCCTTTCCAACAAACATTTTATAAACTAGACTTGCTGATTTCAGTTTCCTTGAGCACATACTTAACACATCAAGCAATGCAGAAAGCAGATACCAAAGCTGGAAATATTGTCACAGTGTACTTGTGGGTAACTGATATATGGAATTGTATATTGAGAATGGCAAAAAATCTTGGTCTCCCAATATATAAATCCTACAAGCAACCCATTTCTTCTGTCAAAAGGGTTGTCTTGCAGTCTTCCATTTAAAATTATCCCATACAATTAGTATGACCATATAGCTGAAATTGTAATTGACAAGAGATCATATTGTAATTGACAATTGCCAGGCCACCAAGCCCAGTAGTTAAATAGACCCAAGATTTACACAGAAGTGTCTAGGAGGAAAGGAGAATAATTTCTGACTCTCTGTAGGGTTGCTGGAAAATTGTTACAAATTAATAACCCAATAGTATATTATCTCTTTTTAAAAGGTTATGTCAAATTTATGGCAACATTGTAGTCATTACATCGCTCTTGCATGCAAAATGTGCCCCACTGCTAATCTTTGCAGACTCACTGCTTGATTCTCACTACTAGTAAGGTAGCAAATGGTGTGACTCAATGCAGAAAAAAGCTCTGTAAATTCACAGAGAAGGTAATGTTGTCACTGGCTACTGAATTTGTGGCTGTCACTCTAGAGTTTTGCTTTAAAAAAATCAATCAAAAGACAGTTCTGTTGTCCTACAACATTCAGTGACAATTCCCACACCAGCAGCAACATTTTATTCTATCCCTCCAGGCTGTTTTTGTAAAATTCCAAGATCATAGAATGATAGAGCTGGGAGAGACTACAAAGGCCATCCATTCCAAATCCCTGCCATGCAGACAGACCTAATTGAAGGGCTCCTGACAGATGACAATTATCTATAGAGCTATGGGGTTTGAATGTTGACTGGACAAGTTCCCAGTACCACACAGCTTCATCCCCTCCACCCTTCAGAACCCTGTTGCCTTTTTACAGACTGCCATGTGAATGCGCAGATGGCACCAAAAGGCACCAACCACCAATATTTGCTATGCAACTTCTGACTTCCTTGCATTGGTGTGGATGAGTTATGGTTATGGATTCATGAATCCTTGCTTCATGAACCAATCACTATAGTCACCTGCTGTTGCACTAGCTCTTCTGTATTGCATAGAATTTGTCTGCTCTAACTGGAATGAACACATCATTTACTTTCCCCATGCAAAGAATCCACAGAGTTTGAAAGTGAGCAAACAGCAGATAAACGGACAAGTTGTTGTGGGTTAGTAAGGGTGGAAAGAAGAACAGAATCATGACATTCAGTAATAAAACTTAATTGTTAGTTGTTAGACTCCATACTTCAGGACCACTTTCCCCAGCTTGGCAGTTTCCAGGAGCACTGTACTACAAAACCCATCATCTGCTGCCATCAATCAGATTGTGGGGATTGTAGTCCAAAATACCTGGAAAATTCCAGGGGTGAGGGGTGGCAACTTAAAAGCTATAAAAAGAGCAATTTTGACAAAGCTAAAAACAAAATGTCCTACTAAGGCAGTGTTTCTCCATTATTTTCTGTCACGCCCCCCCAGGAAAGAAGAAAACATTTCACGCCCCCCCGCACGATCACATGGGCGGGTTTGGCCAATCAGGATAGAGCTACTGGGGCTGTGCTGGGACAATCTCCCTTTCTCCAGCCGTAACGGGCCCCCCTTTATGGAGCCTCGCGCCCCCCCTGGGGGGCCCGCCCCACTATTTGAGAACCACTGTACTAAGGGAAAATAAATATTCCATTCTCTTCCATAACTTCATTTAAAACTAATGTTTTAATTCATATAGTCTGTGAAAGTTCTTCCTGGGCACCCATTTGCTCCATGCATCTGAGGAAGCAGACCAAGTCTACAAAAGCTCATGCTACAACAACTTTCACACAGTCTCAAAGGTGCTGCAAGATCCTTTTACATACTTATGATTTAATTACAGTAGCATCCAAAACCCACAAAAAGCTAGCTTTTAGCATTGCTAATGGAACTCAAATTTATCTCCTGGATCTTAGAATGCTTTGGTCCCAGTACTACATGCCCAGAAGGAGGAGAGACCTGCATGCATAGATATCCCTCCACAGAACAACACAACACCATGAGAAAATGCAGGCCTGGGACTAACATAGTAATTTTATATATTTTTCTCCTTTATAATTTTTAAACATCTTTGCCTGATGAAGAAGCCAGTGGAGCGTCCAAAACTGCATTGTGTATTTTGAGCATTTTGTTTGGCTGGATTAAGGTATCACTGTTTTGTGGACTTTGGATGCTATTGTACTTTGCTATATGACCAACACGCCTACCCCTGAATATGTTTCTAATAATTTAATTAGGTATAGATGTGACTGATTTTGCCTTCCCAGCATTATCAAAAACAAATTAACCCCCCTTTCAATCAATGTTAGTGCTAAATTTCAAAACTAAAGCAAAAGACAGAACAGGTTGCAATATATAATGGCATAGATGAAAATATTCCAGGACAAAACAGTGAGTCAGAGTAAATACTCAAATTGCATGAATTGGGAGATAGATACAGATACATCCACCATGTTTAAAGCATTAAATCTATCTGTCTTTCTTTCTGGGACTATTTTAGATTATGGAGCAAAGTGTGCTTTAAACTTTAGCAGCCTGTTGAGATTAGAAATATGGCCCTGATGAGAAATTACAGTTGTCTCTCCCTGTTCATGGACTTCTCATTCTTGTTTTGAATTTCTGTGGACGACAAGCCGGGAGGGACAAAATGGCGTGCACGCCCATGGAGCACATACAGCAGAGCACACAGGAGTGCACTGCCATTATAGTCAAAGTGGCTTGAATGTCCATGTTTTTCTATTTCATAGGGTGGTCTGGAATGGATCCCCCATGAATGGGGAGGGATGACTGTATCTGGTAAATGCATATTTGCTGTCTGAAGCTCCACAATGATCAGCCTGTTCTGATATGGAGCATCCCAGCACCCCATCCCATATTATTCAGAAGGATATTCTCCTGATCAAGCTGGAGAAGATTTTCAGGAATGTGTGGGGGGATGGACGGATGGATGATGAGAGCTTCTGTTTCTGAAGCAAAGTTTCTTAAGCAAACTAAGGATCCAAGCAAAATAAAATAAAATAACATTTAATAAATAAAATAAAACAATCCTATTAATTGGACAAATAAGATTAGCTGTCGTTTAAAATCTTATTGGTTAGTTTATCATCCTACCCTCCTGATGATCTGTTTATTCTGTGAATGCGATAAATGACAAATATCCACAATATACACTGCTGATTTAAATCAGATTATGAACAAATAGTACAGCCCCTCCAGATGTTGCTGAATTGCAACTCCCAGCATTCCTCATAGATAGAGCCATCGGGAGATGCAGTGCAACAGCATCTGGAAGGTCACATAATCCAACCCTTGATTAAAATGATAAGACTTTTAAAAATCCAAAACACAATGTTCCAGGCATAACAGAGTGTCATTGACAAGTATATACAAACACATTTGACAACTCCTGTATACATGATAGTTTGTATTAATTCTTTTAACACATATAAGTTTATCAGAAAGACATAAGAAAATGGGGAGAAAAGATAACTGTGAAGCTTAGTAAGTGTTGCAAGATGTTTGTTCCTCCACAAAACCAGCTGAGATCTATATCGAAGAAACCTCCTTTTCACACACAGGCTTTCACTCACTTACTTGCATGCTCAGGGAATATTTACTGCTGGAGCACTTAATGGACTGTAATAAAATAAATTGCTCCCTAATACTACAGAGGATCATGTCATCAGCTTTATACTGACATTTTACTATACCTCATACAGAATCTGCATTTTATAGCACACCCAAAAGGAAATAGTACTTGAAATGGTTAAGGTCAAAATTATTATTCTCTTGACTCTGTAAATCCTCTGAATCTCTGTCTCCAAAACAAGAAACTACAACAAACCATTGCTTCCTTGTACACGATTCCATTGTAACTGTCATGGAAACATGATATGAAATCCTGGGATTTGCAGTTTAGAATTCTCAGTCAGAGAGCTCTTGGGCCTCACTAAACTGCAGACCCAAGAATACACAGAATGGTGCAACAGCAGCTAAAATGGAATATAATGCTGTATCAGTGTACTGTAGTATGATAGGTCCCCAGGAGATTCCATCAGGTTTATTTTCTCAATGGACAGCCTGAGCATGTGGTGGCATGGCTTGAGGAAAAGGAGGGACTGCAGTGGCAGTCTGCTGTGGCTGATGGCAACAACAACAAAGGGCGTTTTCACACGGGGCTTTAGGAGGACACAATCCTATCTCCGTCCGGCCCCACTCCGGATCCATTTCCAGCTTGTTCACATGCACGCCGCAGCAAACCCCGCCCCTTCCGGTGCCATCCCTGCGTCCGTCCGGCTCCTTGCTCCGTGTGTTCAAACGCATGGAGCAGTAAGTCCGGCCTCACTCTGGCCAAACCAACGCTAACTCTGGCTTCAGCGGCTTAAAGGTAATTCCGGGTTTTAAAAGGAATTAGGGTTGCCGCCGCCGAAGCCATTCCGGAATGAGTGGCACGAGCCGTTCCGGAAAGGCTCCAGGCAGCTTAAGCCAGGTAGTGTGAAAACGTCCAAAGTCTTCCCTCAACGCCCTCAGTGTCCTCAATGAAACTATCAAATGCCAGTGTTCATCTAACTCCTATCTCCCTCACTTTGGAACTTTTTGGCAGTGGAGATTTGTACACAGGGCTCCTTCCCTTCCTGCTAACCTCACAGTCTTCAGCACTAGGCTGTTTGGAAGGTGAAGGAAGTCCCTTCCTGCTAACCTCACTATGGGTTGAGGATTTTGAGATTATTATTTACACTTTTGATATATGGCTTTATTAATTAGTTTGTTTTCTTTTTCAGCACAATTTCCACTATTCACTTCTGTAATTTATTATTATAATCCTATTTACATCAAGATAATAGAAAATAAGGGCAAAACATGCAAAAGGGATGTGTTTTCCTCATATTCCATCACAGGCTAAATTTGGACCATGTTAACAGTAAATATTAACTGGTTGCCACATGACAAATCTTCACAGATCAGATGCACCAAGATAACATACCTTCAAAGATTTCTCAGATGAAAATCTGGGACTGAATGAGCACTCATTCACACACATATACCTACTCTTACCATTACTGTCTCCAAAGTTCAAGAAGGAAGAATAATTTGAGCTTATTGCATACTTAAATAAACCATCTTACCTGATCCGGTTTAAAATTTAAATCGGGCAGTATCCTGAAATTATCAGAAGGATTTAGCCCAGGGGTAGGCAACCTTTCCCCTTTAAGGACCGAGGGACTATTGGCCAACATGGCTGAGGCTTCTGGGAGCTGAAGTCCCTCAGCCCTTAAAGGGGAAAGGTTGCCTACCCCTGATTTAGCCCCTGATTCTGCCAACCGGGTCCATCCCTGCTCACAGGGGCATTCCAGAAGTCATTTTCTCAAGCCGGAAAACTCCCGGCTTCAAAAGAGCTGCACTGAGCACCCATGTGAATGGAAATGAACCTGGGATGGACCCGGGCAGCGGATTCACTGATTAAATCCTTCTGATAATATCAGGATGCTGCCTGATTTAAATTTTAAATAAGCTCCATTGTTACAGCAACCAGTTCTCCTGTACAGAATTGGCCATTTCCTGAGTGGGTCTTCACTGGAGCTTCTGTGAGAGTGAAAAGGTCATGGCACAGAGAATTTCTGCATTTATCAAATTCACCTTCCAAACAGCCTAGTGCTGAAGACACATACAAGAAATAAGATCTGTATTTCTCCAATTGGTTTGGTGGTAGGGAAGGGAAAGAAGAAAAGAGTGAGTGAGTGAGCAACAAAAGAGTGACTATTTGCTCCACCATATGGCAGACCTGCATCACCATTGTTGCTTTGCTTTTCAAGTCTTCTTCCCCCCTTGCCTGCTATGTTCTTTTTCTTTGTTTTGCTGGGCAATGTGTGAGTAGCTGTCCCCTTGCACTTGCAAGAAAAATGGAGCTGCTAGGAGATACTAAAGCTGAGGAAATGAAGCAGCAGTAGTGCTAGGAATAAGAGCTGGAGTTGCCACCTCTGGTGCTACCATTGCCACTCTCCCCATCTGCCTCTCTTCTTTCCAAGGCATGAGCATGTGGTGGCATGGCTTGAGGAAAAGAAGGGACTGCAGTGGCAGTCTGCTGTAGTTGATGGCAACAACAACAAAGGGCCTCGGCAGACGGCTAATAGAGCCATCTCCAAGGCAGGGAAGAGGAGGGACAGCCACACACTCGGCTTCCCTTCCTCCTCCCGAGGTTGCCCTCGGAGCTGCCGGCCCTC
>CM034701.1:142715004-142727394 GCA_020142125.1 Phrynosoma platyrhinos | reverse complement strand
AAGAAAGAAAGAAAGAAAGAAAGAAAGAAAGAAAGACCAGGATTTAAAGAAAGACGTCAGGTTTCAGAAGGTCTGCAGACAGAATGTAGTCTGATAAATATTTTCTGTTGTTAATGTGTTTATCCCAGTACAATATGATGTATCTATCCACCCTTCCCTTCCTAACTACTTAGCATTTCTCAGATATTTCCAATAGTTTTCTTTATTTCAAGATTGTTATGCTGACTAGGGGTTGCAGTACCACAATATCTGATACAGACAAGTGCTGTGCTTCTTACTATGTTTAAATAACCTTACTTTCTTCTGCTGTCCAGCAGAGACACAATCAAGGTTTGCTGCTATCTTTCTTTCCATTAGGCATGGAATTAATCTGAATTGCAAAGACTAGAGACTTTATCCCAAAGATCCAAATGTGATTTAATCAAGCCATCACTGCAGCTGGGGTGCACACTATGTGAATTGTCGCCTGTTGTTCAGCCAACATACCCCACACAGTTGACCTAAAGGAATCACAGTCTGTAGGTCTGAACCACAAAAGGATTACAGCCTTTTTCTGTGAATTCATTTCCTTTGCACACATGAAATCTGAAGGGCTCCATGTCCTTCCTTCCTCCCATACTAGAAAAGGTAAAAACTAACAGAACAGTTTTTGTATGTAGCTTGGGTGACAGATACTTCAAGTAGGATTGCTACTTCCCCATTGTTGCATTTTACCACACGCTTCTGATGTTTTGTAGATGAGGGCTTTCCAGACTGTCTGGCTTGAGTCTGGAGCTTCTCTCTAATTATTTCTTTGGAAAATCACAAATAATTTTTCCTTCCGCTATCTTGCTGGAAGAAAATGGATCCTGTTAATTACCACCAGACCGGTATCTATCAAACCCTAGAAACCTTGCAGTGCAGATGACTTCACCTCTAGGAAAACAGACTATCTCAATTGAATATTATAGGTGGTAAAAAGTAGTGCTACTCAAAGTGGTTGTCTCTGGATTGGTGTTGGTCCACAAGCCACTGGTTGCTGGTTTGTGGCAAATTTCCAGGACAGAAGCACTGGAACATCTATCATTGAGTAAGCTGGTGATAATGGAAGTACTTGACAATATTATTTACTTGGGCCAGACTCCCCTCTCAGGAAGGTCCTGATAAAGTCAATAAAATACATAAGCATGTCTCAACTCTGCATGCACAGGTCTTGGGAAATCTGCAGAAAAATGAGAATGTCAAGGAAGAATGAGTGGGAAAGATGGCTGCCTGAAAAAGCATAGGTATCATTGGATGAAACACTAGTCCCTGCAGTAGTTCCAGAAAAACTGTAATGAATAATCTGTGCTTGAGGAGAGATCCAACTCTTTAAAGGTCCTGTCAAAGACAGAATATATAATGACACAGTTCTGACACAGTACTGCCACTCCAAAACATAAGAAAAAATGATTTTATGTAGCAGAAATAAGCTACAACCTTGGCTATCCTCCCTTTCCTCTTCTCCTCTTGTATGCCAGTGTTGAAAAGAGACTTGCTCTGCTCCTGAAAGGAGATCACTTGAACTCATTCCTACTACAGGTTGAGCATCTCTTATCAGGAATTCCAAAATACAAAATACTCCAAAATCCAAAATTATCCACACAAGTAGCTGCAACAATGAGACTTTTGCTTTTTGATGGTGTACCAAACTTTGTTTCATGCACACAACTATTATGTATAAAATTACTTTCAGGCTATGTGCATGAGATGCATATGACACATAAATGAATTTCGTATTTAGATTTGGGTCCCAACTTCAAGATATCTCGTTATGTATATGCAAATATTAAAAATAAAAATAAAATTCAAAACACAAAGCATTTCTGATCCCAAAAAATTTGGATCATGGAGATTCAACCTCAACAACATACTATGACCTTTTTGAAACAGCAACAGGACAAGGGCCTGGTTTAAGAAGGCCTTCAGCATAGTGTCACTAATGAACCCCATCAGCACTGACTGTTTGTTTGGCTTTGCCAGTATTAAATGCTGGGTATTACATTGTGACAGATGAAACACAAATGACATCCATCTGATTGGAGTCAAAGGGATGCTCCATTTTCAGCTCATTACAGCATTACTAGTGCTTTCAGTCTGCTGAAAAGGGAGGTTGTGGCTGGAAGCTGTACCACTATTCTAGTCAGCAACCAAGTTATGGAGAAATGATGAGGAGGCAAGACATTAGCCCAGCTGAGGCACATGGGCCTTGATAGATTCCCAAGTGTACTAACTGCTGAAGGCCTAAATAGGTTTAAATAGCACTGTTATCTTTCTGAACTGGGATGTCCAAACTCCTGAAAGGGAACAGCTCTGTAAGGTGCCCAAATTCATTTACAAATTCATAGCAGAATGTAATATTTACAAAATTATTCACATATGGTTCTATGACCATCCTTACACTAAATCATATCAAAAAATCCTTCTAGTCCTATATTATGATGTCCTGAATATCAGAATGATTCTTTCCCACTTATTACATGAGATAACCAACTCTGATATTGATTTTGCAGACTCATACTTAGAGACATTGCTAAACAATTGTAGTATCTACCAACTGATGGCTGTGGCTACACTGCAATGATTATGCTTCTGTTACACGTAGAAGCTTATCGCATTCTTAAGTAATACGACTTAACTGATCCAGTTTAAAATTTAAAACAGGTGGCATCCCATTATTATCAGAAGGATTTAGCTGCCAAAATCACTGCCTGGGTCCATCCTCGCTCACAGGGGCACTCAGCATGCCTCTTTTCGAAGCTGAGAGTTTTCCGACTTAAGAAAATGGCTGTCAGAGTTGCCCTGGAAGTAGGGATGGACCTGGGTGGTGATTTCAGCGTCTAAATCCTTCTGATATTATCAGGATGTTGCCCGTTTTAAATTTTAAACTGGATCAGGTAAGCCACATTATTTAAGGATGCGACAAGCTTGTAAGAGAATTACATTGCAAACTAGGAACAGAATATACATGGACCAATTTCCTCAGTATGCATACATTTCCTCAGTATGCATACACTTATCCCAAAAACTCTGCTTTTTCTATCTTCACCCAAGTGGAAACTGTTCCACTGTTCTGATTTTGGTAGCCTTTACTTCTCAATACATCACCCTATTCTGCTAGAAAGTCTGTTGTAAAGCAACTAGACTTAATTTGGGGTGCCTTGTGTCTACTTGAGTATACCCAAAACAGATCAGCTTTCATAAGAACAGCCAGAGGTGAGTTATTCTTGGCTCTCATGTTGCTTGCTACTTCCAACAATTAGTTCAGTGATTTTGCTTTACAACTCACATAAAACACATTTGCTAGCAACTTGAGGTTTATATCCCCGATTAATTCCTCATGTTGCTAATTGCAGAAATTTAGGATATTTGGCTAGAATATTAGAGTTGCTATGAGATTTCAGAGTAATGTTCAAAGTAAGTACACACTATGCCTTACCTTTTCTGCATCCTGCTCAAAAAGTCGAAGTTGAAAGCACTGGTCCAGTTTCAATTTCCGGACATGCCACATCTGATGTAGATGTTGCCGTGTTGAATGCAGCTTGTCCAAAAGGCTGGTGATCTTTGGCACAAGACTTTGAAAATCTGCACTTCCAGGAATGCAATTCCTACCAGAAAAACCATCACTGCACCTTATGCATTGTAACAACCTCTGACCTTCACGGTCCAGTTCTTCTACCGGAGCTTTAATTACTTTCTTCTTGAGTTGTGTGTGTTCATCTATCAGTCTTCTTGAACCCTCCACATCCACTGGAAATTCCTTCCTAGCCAACATTTCCTGAAGGTCCTCTAATCTGGATAACAAATGGATGGCGCTGTTAAAAAATTCTTCCAAGGAGACTCTCAGTTCTATCCATTCATCATGATTGTAATCCAAAGATCCTTCAAACTCCTCAGTGAGTTGGGAGGGATCCACCAGTTTTGCTAGGCCTTCCACAGAGACCATGTTTGTCTGAGAAGAGAAAAGGGCACTGAAATAAGATTTAATTTTCAGGAAAAGAAACATAAATGCTGTAATACTGCACCCTCCAGTTAGCTAATTACCTTTTTACCAGACAGTATCATAGGGAGGCAGTAAGGAGGAACCTGGACAACAAGATACAACAAAGAACTTCCTCTTACCACAATTCATGGCTAATCAAAAACTTGTTCAGCCTCAATTTTAATTCAATGGACTGTGATTCTATCACCACACAAGTAGCTTTTTGGCAGAACATTTCACAATTCCCTACCCTTATATTTCTACCCCACTGTGTATCAAAAAGATCTCAGGGTGGCTTATAAATACCATTAAAACAATAAATTAAACTTTTTAAAAGAAATTTCAAAAATTTAAAGAACCTAAAAAAATATTAAGTAGAACACATTACAGTATACTATATATAACATGTAATTTATTATTCCTTCATAATCCATAGAAGGAGGAATGGATTTTCAACACTGACGCAATCATGGGTGTATCTACACTGAAGAAATAATGTAGTTTGATATCACTTTTAACTCCCACGGCTCCTTACTACAGAATTCTGGGATTTAGTTTTGTGAGGTGCCAGCACTCTTTGGCACAGAAGGCCAAAGACCTTGTAAAAGTACAACTCCCAGGATTCCATAAAATGGAGCTACAGCACTTAAAGTGGTGTCAAACTGCATTATTTCCAAAGTGTAGATGCAAATTGTGAATTTTAAATAATGCATTTTAAATGTGGAATGTGTTCTAATATGTGTATATCTTATTTGTCCTTTTAAACTGATGTGTGCTTTAACTGATGTTGTTTGTCTGTTAACTGTTGTTCCTCACTTAGATCCATGGGGAGAGGTCCCCTATGTAACTTTATACTAGAGCATGAGAAAGTTATACTGTTGGTGGATCCTAGAAATTGTAGTTCAAAAAATGAATTTTTCCCAGCTCTCATTACATCAGAATTAATGCCCTCCCTCTCTTCCTAGACAGATTAGTCCTAATTTTGATGACATGTGTACATTACGTTTAGAAGATACGGTCATTTGCACTTGTGTAGTCCCACAGACTCTTTCTATATGAGTGTAGACCAGGGGTAGGCAACCTTTTTGAGACGGGGGCCGGGTTGCTGTCCCTCAGACAATTGGGGGGCCAAAGCACCAAAAATAAATAAATAAATAAATAAATAAATAAATTTAAAAATTAAAAAATATGCATGCACACTCTCTCAGCCCCAGAAAAGCCATGGCAAAACCCCTGTGGAGATTTTGCCAAGAAAACCCCAAGAACAAGTAATAACAACAATAATCAATATCATCATGGCGGCGGCGGCAGGACCAGCCTAGGACCAGTCCAAAGGCCTCAGGGGGCCGCATCCAGTCCCCGGGCCTTAGGTTGCCTACCCCTGGTGTAGATACTTGCTTCCCACAACAGTTCTCCTAAGAATTTATACATGTAAAATGTCCATTTTACAGTTGGAGATCCTGAGGAGTATCTGGTTAGGGTGAACTATTTTTTATTGTGCCATTGCTGAATGTAAATACCTAAGCACACAAAGACACAGCCCATGTGACTTCTGCTTATGAGTACTACCATGTGGGCAATAGAAATCCAAACTGGAAAGAATGCACCAAGTCCTGCACAATATGCTATCCATTTTTTCAAAGCTATTTTCTCTACAGACTATTTTCTCCTATTTTCTCTACAGATCTTCTTGTGGAAACATGCCTTTAGGAGGCAATATGTGTCTTGGTAAAGACAGCCCACATAGCAGGAACCGAAAGCTATTTCTCCATATGCAACATCATTATTACAGCCAATGCCTTGGCACCACATACTAGATTTTTATGAGAAGGATGCTGTGTTAATGGGCTGCTTTTAAACTTATACATTTCACCAAGAGAGCCTCTTTACAGAGCACTGGGGACTATGTTTATTACACATTCCTTGCACAAGGGTTAAGGATGTATGTTTTCATTTGATTACAGGAGCAAACCTTTCTTGAGTTGCTGGCACTTTTGAAGCTGAAAGTAGCCATTAGAAACATACTTTTGGAAGGCAAGACGAAGTTTCTGCAGTGTATCACTTTAACCTGAAGTGTATAGTGTGTATCATCCTAAATATAAATCTTCCCCCTTGCCCTTAGCTATTCTAGCATGAATGCTCTCCTAAGTGGATATGTGATATTACACTGGGTTCTGCTATTTGAATTATATAGCCATTATACTGGTTTCAGGCGTGCGACTGGAAGCAGGTGTCTTATCCTGCCAAAATATACATCTACTGCTTCTTATTTTCTTTCAGATTATTCCAACTGACTTTTCCCACAGGCAGAGCACATGCTTCCATATGGCTGTTATTTTTCAACCCTTCTTAACTATGATTAGGCCAAATTAATATAAAATCTAATTGGCATATGAGTATTTACATAAGAACCTACCACAGATTTCCAACCTAGAAGTCACAATGAAAAAAATTACAACTATTGCTTCTTATTGGGGTTGGAATCAAGCTAGACATCCTTGAACTATAACTCCCAGCAACCAATTAGCCTAGTGAGGAATACTGGTAGGTGCACTCCAGCAACCTTGGGAGAGCCAAATGCTTTCTACCCCTGCTTTAAATGTAACTTTTAATCCATAACATGTTCTGCAACTGTTTTCTTGTTTGGTCTCTTAACAATCAATGGGAGTTACTTGATTTTTATCTTATTTTCAGGTGGAGAACTGAGACCTTAAGACAGGAATTTGTTGCATAAAGCCACCCAATGATTTTTTTTTATTTTTTGGCTATGCAAGAGTTTCAACTACATTTCTCCATGATGCAGCTTCAGTGCTTTAGGCTTTCTATCACACTGACTAGCATTCCATAAGTAATGCCATTCTAATGTATTTAGGCTTTGTTTAGGAGAGTTTGATTCAATGACTAAGGGCCAGTGTAAATGGCCTGTAAGGGGCAGCTCTGTACTGCTCCTGGGAATAGCAGATTGGGGCCATGGAAATCATGTGCCATGGTCCCGATCCTCCTTTTTGCTGCCCCCCACAAAGAGCAGGCAAATGCCATTCCTTTTTGGGGTGCAAAAAGCTGCCGTTAGAGCCACCACAGTGGCTCTTTTGTGCCCCTTTGGCGCAGAGTGTCTACACGCTGCACCAAGAGGGAGCCCTGATGCCACATGGTTGGACACGTGGCATCAGGGTGGAGTCAGGGCAGCCAGCATACAGTCGCCCCACCCCAACTCCACCCCCAGGCCATCCAAAAGTGCCGGTCTTCATCCCCCCTAAGTGAAACGTGTGTTCCCACTTTAACAGCATGCCTCTCCTTGACAGCCAGAGCATACAGAAAGATGATGTGTACTTGTCAGGACCTAAACCACCAGGAAATCTACAATGGATGACATGTTTATGCAGTATAGGTCACAACAGGCAAGAATTCATCCTGGGTACCTATACTAAACTTGGCCAAAGGAAACTGGAATGAAACGTCTGCAGAAACCAGAATAACCATATGCCATTTGGGGGAACTTTGCTACAAGTCTTTCGAAATCTGATTCTAGTGCAATGAGAACCTATTTCAGATTAAATTGTGCCACTGCAGAATTTTTCAGTAGTAGTCAAAAATTGTGACTGGCTCCATGTCACTGTTTCAAATATTGCAAATCTATCACATCACTGAGAACAAATACTTCACTTTGGGCCTAAGCAGACTGCCAGAAATAGTGCACATTAAATTGAGGCCCTGCCCTGGCTCAGTGCTAGGGAATCATGGGAACTGTAATTTATTGTGGTACCAGAGCTCTCTGACAGAGAAGGCTCAATGTCTCAGAAAAAAATACAGTTCCCATGATTCCCTAGCACTGAGCCAGGGCAGGGCCTCAATTTAATGTGCACTATTTCTGGCAGTCTGCTTAGGCCCTTTGTTTACCTCCATCTCTGACATTTACTGAATGCTAATAAGGAAACAAGTGTACTACTGTAATTGGAATTCATGCAATCTTATACAGGGACCATTTTTATAACACTATAAGTTTAAAAGCAGCACATTATTACTTCAGTGATTAAAAGGAATTTCAAAAGATTGGTTAATCCCTGAAAGTAGGTTCTCTTGCCCCAGGAGGATGTTCCCCTGCATCCATATCAGTTCCAGTGGTTTATATGGCATTTTTACCTTGTTAGTGAAAATGCAAACAAATCTCTGAGTGTGTGTGCATATATGTGTGACTCAAGAATAAGATTTAATCCCAAAAATGTGAAATTCTGCTTCATAAATGGACAGTATGCACAAATTCTTGCCTTTCAATTTGAGAATAAATTTACTGTTTCATGATATAAGTGTGCTATATCATGGTATGCACAAGGGAAAACAAAAGAACAAAATTTGGGAACAAATAAAGAAATAATTTGCTTGTTGTAACTTAGGGAGAACCTTCATCCACCCAAATCTCCTCATGCTTCAGAGCTAGAGGTGAAGCCCTACTCCATGGACCATTGTCTTAGAAGGTAAATATCTGCAAAGAGTGAGACCCTTTTTAAAAATGATAGCATCTCTTCCTAATAAATAAGCTTGCCTGGGAATGTCTGCTGGGCACCATTATCTATGGAACAGTTGAAATCATATTATTTCCAAAAGGTTTTAAAGTCTTCTTTCCTCTTGCTATTCTTATAATTAATTTGTTTGTTTCTGTTGTTGTGCTATTCCTGGACATTTTTGGAATATTTTAATTAATCTTTTTAATAGATTGGAATATTACTAATTTGCTCAGCAATGCCTTGAGCTTTGAAGAGAGGGGACATTTGAGAAATCATGTAAACAAATGAGGGCCAAATTCTGGTTATGTTTCCATATTTAGAATAGATACAGCAAAATATACTGCACCATAGTTTCTTAGGTAGAACTCAATCTCATGACAGCCTTGGAGCCAACATTGAAACAAATATCTAGTCTTTGCCTGTTTCCTCATTAACATCTAGTGGAATTCACTTTAGGTTCCCCAACACCACCAGTATCAACCAACAAAATTAAATGGGGACAGAGGGAGGAATTCAATATTACGTGACAAGAAGGCTGCTCCCCAAATGGAACTGTCTCCTCTCCCATTGCATCACCCTACCCTCCTGGATATCCTCTAGAGCACAGAGGGCTGGAGGAAGAAAAACAATGCTTCCAGATCTTCTGATGGAGGGAGTTAATTGGATTCCACTTCAAGTCCATCATAGCATAATGATGTTATCTCACAAGGTGAGTTTTGTGAAGTATCAGCTGAAGGGGGAAACAGATACTGGAGCACAATTTTGGGAGGCTGCAGTCTACAGCTGGCCTCACATTTCTTTTCAAATATATAAACAAAAGCACACAAGTCTCCAAACTACCATGATCATGCTTTGCTGAAAACATCTTGAAATTACTGAAGTAGGAGGGGGAAGGAACTTTAAAGTGAGCATAAGATTATGTTTCACTGTACTGTCTTTCCATTGTTGAGGGGATTAATTATATACAGTAAATCTTTTTTTTAAAAAAAAAAAATCACCTGAAGCTCCTAGGGTCTGCCAATCTAACAGTGGTCCTTTAAAGTTTCAAGAGGATCATTAAATTTGGCACAGAGTATTCCAACACAGGCCGAACAGTCCCCACCTGGTTTTTTAATCTACACAAATATTCCCTCCCTGTCACAATTGGCTTTTTCGACACAAAGATATGACAGGAGGCCTTTTTGTTTAAAGTATTCTACAGATACATTTATTATTCAGATGGGATTCTCCCTGGAGAATTGAAGATGAATAGGAATACATTATCAGATTTCATCAGGAAGGGAGAAGGGATGTGCAAAGACAAGCAAGAGCCTATCGGCTGTCATATTTCTTTATATTTCTAATGCAACCAATCAAAACCACAGCTTGCTCATTCAGTCTTTTCAGGAGAAAAGAAAAATAATTTGCAAAAGCATTTCTGAATTAATGACAAGACAGCTTGTTGGGTCATCGCTCTTGTTGACAGCAAGCTCCTGGAAGTGTCAGTCTTGCGCTCTCTCTCTCTCTCTCTCTCTCTCTCTTTTTTTTTTTTGCTTACCAACAACTTGTGTCCTCTAGGGAAAATATAAATGTAAACCTGGCTACTGCTAGGGCTGCCAAAGTGTCAAAAGAATCAATTCTGCAGATTTTTCTTAGGTAGCCACAACCACAGCAGCACATCCCTCATGGACATCCCTTCTTCACCACCTAAGGAAAGTATCTTGTTTTTCAGCCAACATGGGCAGTCCCCAGTGTGTAGCCATGCAAACTGAATTATACTGGTGTTCACCAATGTAATATACTTGTAGCTAATAATCTTTCCCCACTTATTAGACTAAGACTATGTAGCATTTTTGCCATTGATGTACCTCATCATAAACAAAGAATAAACTAAGGGCCTGAACAGACTGCCAGAAATAATCCAGCTCGAGTCCACTTTAACTGCCTTGGCTCAATGCTAGGGAATCAAGGGAATTGTAGTTGTTTTTTTCTGAGACATTGAGCCTTCTCTGTCAGAGAGCTCTGGTGCCACAATAAACTACAGTTCCCATGATTCCCTAGCACTGAGCCAGGGCAGTTAAAGTGGACTCAAGATGGATTATTTCTGGCAGTCTGTTCAGGCCCTAAATGTTGCTGCCAGAGATATATTTACTAGGTTTAATTTTCAGTTCAATACAGTTTGCTGTGTGAGATGTTTGTGGAGTTCATATGATCTTTCCAAATTTTATATCTCATCACAGATTACTGTATATACTCATATATAAGTCTAGAAATGTAAGTCAAAAAATTAACCTCAAAAACCTAGGTTGACTTATCCATAGTTAAATACTATTTAACTCTTTTTTTTTTAAGGAACCATCCCCTAGTGAAAGGCAAGAGCATAATATGTCCGGGAAGTGCTGACTCCCCTGTATTCTCTCATCCGTCCAGCCTTTAGTATGAGCACAAACAGTTATGCCTGCTGGAATAAAGTTATTTGGCATTGTTTTCCTTTGCTTCCTCCTTTAGATCCTTTGTTACATGACCTTAGGTTTTACCCTCAACTCATCCTTGAGTCATATCAAAATCCAGAATTTTGGCCCCAAAACCTGCCCTTGACTTATAGTTGAGTATATACGGTACATAAGGGTCACCATCTTACCTCAAAGATAAATTTTGAACTTCCAAAATTTGTCTTCTGCTTCTGCCAGAAGTTATCAGGCTTGATTATCAGGGCAACATGGATTTCTGCAGGAAAGGCCTCCTGAAGAGTCTTCAAGAGAGGCTTGATCAAGTCCCATTTAGATCCCCTCATATCAATGATGACAGTGAATCCTCGTTTGCAGACATCTTCACTATAGGAATAAAACAGAGGATAAATAAGATGCCTTCAGATACATACAGTAGTACTCACAGAAATGTGAAGCTACAATCAAACAGAAGTGTTATCCTTTCTGACCTGCTTCTTTTCTGATTCAGTACAATGTCTATTTAGATGATGGTGGCTGCCCTGTTTCCAAATATCTCCATTTAACTGAACTGTTTTATTTTCCTGTGCAATTTGTTCCTCAACTGTTGCCAGTAAAATTGTGAGCACGCAGCCATTCATCTTCAAACTAACCCTCTGGCATAGCTCATTATGATTTACAATATGAAATGAAGATTAAAACCTAGTTTGCTGAAGGTCATGCAATGAACCTCTGACTGAGTATGGATTTTATCTTAAATATCTTCCTGAAAGGAAACCCACAAATATGTTATAGACCTAAAAATAACAATAAAAGAACATTTATAACATGTAGTTATCAATTGCAATTTCCAAGGTCCCTGAGAAGCATGTGTCCGTGAAAATGGTAAATTTTGTACAGTGAAATACTGTATCGTAAATGAAATGTTGACAGCCTTGCTGTTGCAGACAAAGGAACTACAAAGAACATTTTTTTCAATGCTTCCAAATGAAGCTGCCATTTGCTGGAAATTTGTTAATTACCAATATCATGGGAACTACTTAACACATCATTATGCAACCTCAATCCATGCAGCAGAGTCAAACAAAACACTACTGGGAAGAAAACTGTACTTACTGAGGAATAGCAAGTGGAAGTCTTAATTGCTGTTTTAAAGGGCTAAATCCAGTGTTATGGGATCAGAATTCCAGTTTCATAAAGGAAGTATGTGTAAGAGCTTAAGAGGATGGTGGGGGAAGGAGGGGGAAATTTTGATATACCAATGATTCTGCTCAGGACACCACTCAATAGAATTGAAACTGATCTGTGATACTCCAAGAGTGGCATTGCAATAGTTGTATTTTGTTATGATTTTGTTTGCTTTAATCCCTATAAACTGTCCAGTAAACTTTAATTATACAGCACTGTACTCCATTGCCCTGCTTAATTCCTGCAACCCCTTAATACCCAAAGTGACCTCCTT
>CM034701.1:142697818-142714904 GCA_020142125.1 Phrynosoma platyrhinos | reverse complement strand
CAGATCTGTGAGGTTTTCTACTAGTATTATGGTGTCCTCTGCATATCTGAAATTCTTGATATTCCTTCCTCCTATTTTCACTCCTCCTTCTTCTGTGTCCAAGCCTGCTTTTCTTATAATATGTTCTGCATACAAGTTGAATAGGTAGGGTGAAAGGATGCAGCCTTGTCTGACCCCTTTGCCAATTGGGGACCATTCTGTTTTTCCGTGTTCTGTTCTGACAGTAGCCTCTTGTCCTGAGCACAGATTCCTTCTCAGAACTTTCAGATGTGTTGGCACTCCCATGTCTTTAAGGGAATTCCATAGTCTTGATCTATGCAGTCAAAGGCTTTGCTGTAGTCTATAAAGCACATGCTGATTTTCTTCTGGAACTCCCTGGTGCACTCCATTAGCCATCGTATGTTTGCAATGTGGTCCCTAGTGCCTCTTCCTTTCCTGAACCCCACTTGGACTTCTGGCATTTCTCTCTCCATGTATGGTTGGACTCTTATATTGCAGAATTTTGAACATGTTAAAAATAACATAACCTTTTATTACCCCCATAAGCATTACTTGGGGAAACTCTATTGTACCGTGATTTTATAATATGTGATTCATATTCTGTATAACACAAAAATACTCTGTACTACTTAGCAAGAAAAGCATCAGGATGGCTAATTCTACACAGAACACCAGATCTTGCATAGTAACTTACTCCTAGATCTCAGAGCTCAAACAACTATTACCCTATCATGGGGTTTTCTTATTAAATTTTTTCAGGAGGAGTTTGGCTATGCCTCCTTCTGAGGCTGCAAATTGCCCAAGGTTATCCAGTGGGTTTCCACAGTTGAGAGGGGATTTGAACCGTGGTCTCCAGAGTCATTGCCCAACACCTCAAGGCAGCTCTTCTATGGGTTGTAGCACAGTCTAAAACACTTTATTAGCCTTTAGACACTATACACCTACAGAAATATTATTGCAGTACACTTTTACATGTATTACTCTGATATAATCTAAATACTCTAAAGGCACCTGATCCTGTCCAACCTTAGAGGCTAAGCAGGGTCAGCCCTGGTTAGTACTTGGATGGGAGACTGCCAACAAATACCAGGTGTTGTAAGCTATATTTCAGAGGAAAGAAGTGGCAAAATTACTGAGTATTCTTTGCCTAAGCATTTCCTGTGAAATTAATGGAGTCGGCCTAAGTTGACAGGCGACTTGAAGGTACATGCACACAATTCCAGACATTCCTCTGTTATTAGAACTCTTGAGACAGTGCTGAGCATGCCAGTGCTCATTGACTGTTATACATTTCTACTAAGAAACAAAACAAAGCCAAATGTTTATAATATGATTTCTTAATTAAATTCCTAAACTAAAAGCAAAGGGATTAGTTCAGTTTCAAACTTTATTCACAATAAGTCTATAAAAGTTGATGTAATAGCTTTATTTGATACCTTTAAATTCCAGAATGCTATAAAGATCACAAAGTAAAGAACTATGATTAAAAATTATAAATGGCTCTCTTCTTAATGTTTGCATTTTAACGTTAGTTTTTTATTTATTATTGTCAGTGAATTATGAATTTGTTTCTATTTTATACTGTTTCTTATATTTGGAGGTTATCTCTCAGTTTTGATTTGGAATCTTATTTTTACAGTTAATCTTTTAAAAAAACTTTTCAAAAACCTGGCCAAAGACCTTCCATTCACTCTGTTAATTTGGCACCAGTGGCATCACTAGGGAGTGTGGTGAGTGCGGACCACACCAAATGATACGCTAAGTTGGGGTGACACCACTTCTCCTCAAATAACTACCTTTTGGCAGAAATGGGCTGTGGCATTCATTTGTTTGAAGAGATAGTGGGGGTGGGATGAAGCTCAGTGGGAGGAGAAATATTGAAAATTAAAACTTCAAATTTCAAAATTCTATTTTTAAAAAAAATTTAAAAAATTGAATTTTTTGAATTTTTTATTTTTTTAACCAAAATTTCACTATATATATGTAAATACATTTAGGTAATGCATATTGTAATTTGAATGTATATTCTTTAATTTTTCAAGTTGTTTATGGCACAAATATTCACATTATATTCAATGGTATATGAAATTCTGATTTACCAGTAACATTCGTGCCAAAAAGCATTCCTAAGGATTCTATACAGTGTGAAATGAGAGGAGGTCAATGGGGGGTGGCACCATGAGTTACTGCATCAGGTGACACCAACCATAGGGACCTTGATATTTGCATGTACTAGCATGTTGAATAAGGCTATAAAGTTTGCCCTGACTTTGCAATTTGTTACTTTGCTGTTAGCAATGTATTTTCTCTGAAGTAACTAAAATTATAGCAGCTTCACTACAGCTGAAAATCTTGCTTACTTACATATCAAAACAGTGAGTTGCCAAGTCACATCCTATGAATATGCAAAAGCACAAACAAACAAGAAAAGGTTGAAATCCCTATTGTGCATGTTTGAAGTTTTCAAGTGGGATGTTAATTCACATTTACATTTAAATTCATCATTTGTGAAATTGTGGAGTTTTTGAAACTCCATTTTCTCTTCAGTGATCCAGCTGCAGTTGCAGATATGAAAGAAGCTATGCCTTGCAGTGCTTGGGATCAAAACAGAACAGGCTTGGTTTAACTGAATAGCCTGCGGAACAGTGGAAATATTATACGGATCAAAAGTGCTGGGAGTGGAAGGAACTACCCCAGGAAGACTATTTACATACAAACATTGCATCAAATATGCAGTCATACCATGCCACCATAGAATGGTAGTTGCTGTTGAGATCCTTCATCCAGTTAAGGATGCTGAAACCTTTGAGAAGCTGTAATGAGACCTTAACTATATGTAATTTAAAAATATATATATCTTTAAGCATGGAAGCACCATGACCTCATTTGATGCTCAGCCATCTTCTCACGACAGCTTATCCCAGCACATGTACCCCTCTAAACTCAGTCTTCTAAATAACTGGTAATTAGCGGGAGGCTATTTGGCTGGTGGCAGATTACTCCGAATTAACTAATAGCATCTGACATATAGCTTCAGATGTTGGATGCTAAAATTTGTACAAAAGCAGCACACAATTATCATGATGCCAGATAGTTCACATTCAGTGGATGAAATACAGGACCTGGAGGCTCTTCTAGATGAATGCCATTAACCTAATTAAAGAATTAGCAGGAGAGAAAAGTGAATTTCTGAAATGGGATGGAGGAGGAAGGAGGGAGAGGGAGAGAGTCAGCCTTGATTCAAAAAGAATGTCTAGATTAGTATTATAATTACAAATATTATAAAATTGTTTAGAGTAAAATTAACAAACAAAGAAAAGGAAAATACACAAGAAGCTATCAAGTGAATGAAAATATGGCTATAACATCTCCTACCCTCATCTGCAGTGTGCTATAAGAGCAAAATTTTTGGAGATATATTAGGATGTACATGACTGAAGAGAAAACTCTCAAAAGAAAATGTAAAATGTGTATATCTACCAAATTTCAGATGTAAGGAATCTCCTGATGCAAGATTTGGAGTTAGGTTTGAGTCATGAAGTGGCCATATTTGCTAGTGAAGCTATATTATTTAGGGAAGGCAGAACAAAAACAGATTGTGAAGAGCTGCAAAATGGTATGTTCAAACTGAGGGAATAAGCATTAAAATAGCAAATGAAAATTCAGTCTCAACAAATATAAAACAAGGCATAATGGGGCAACCCCAACTTTCCATATATATTGATGGGATCTGAGCTGGCAGCAACTGATCCTAGTTTAACTTTATCCCAGTTAAAAACTGCTCCTGTTTTGGTTCATCATGCTATCAATATGACTACAAAACTACAGTAATTAATTAAAAAATGGAGACTATATGAATGTACAATACAATATTCTTCTTCCTATATCATGCACAACAAGATCACTAAGAGCAAAGGACCACCTTGGAGGGGAATGGACTCTCATTTGTTGGAAGTTTTTAAGATGAGATTGGATGGCCATCACCCAGGGATGCTTTAGCTGTGGACTGCTGCACTGGGATTAGTTTGGACTATATGGTACTTTCAAACTCTAGGATTGTAGAATTCAAACAGAAGCTGTTGATGGCAGAAAGCAATAAAGTACGAAAAGAAAGTAACTGCAGAACATATTTAGAATGAAAAAATAAAGGAAAAAAGAACATACTTTGTCAATTATATTCACTCAAAGACAACTGTAGCAGATCTTTCTTCTTCAGATTTTTCTCCAACACTATTAGAATAATGGCTGCTGGAAGCTCACGTGTCTTTGTCTCTTACTCCAAGAAGTAATCCTATACTTGGTTCAACAAAACAACTAAAGAGCACAGATACTTCATTAGGCCACTGAAGGCAGGGCAGTCTATTACCACAGTGCCTTGAAACAGTGTCAGAAGAAAGGAAATGATCTCTTCCATCCATTATCATTCAATCAGTCATGACTATGAAGACTCATGAAAGCACCATGTCTACCTAGAAGTTCCTTCCATGTGTTTCCAAGTCAGTGTACATGAAGTTGATTGCATTTGGCACACAACTACAATAGTAGTCTTAATATTTTTGTAGTATGTGTAGGTGTGTGCTTGATCATGGATGTCACTTCTGATTGATTCCTTAGGGGGCACAATTACATATTAATCTTGGGGTTGGGAAGCTCAGTTCCCAAAACCTAAACTTAAAGAGCCTCCAACCCACACTATGCTCCCCCTATTCTGGAGTGGATAAATACAACATGCATTGGTAAGACAATATCAAAGCTTTAGATGGATGTACACTAAAAATGTTATATGCACATGACTTTTTTTTATCAATATAAACTGTAGAGGATTAATCAACTCCCTGAAAGTGTTATATTAATAACTTGCTTACTTTTGTTAAATCTTTATTTTATTAACATATAAGTCACCTATCACATTAGATAGTAACTACTGATCCAGGTCTGTAAAATTTAAGATTTATAATTGGGAATTAGGAAGCCTTGAAAACTGGCAGGGAACAAAGGGGTCAAGGAGGAGGAGGAAAACAACAATTTCTATAATCTACTTTAACTGTTGGTTTTGATTTTCTTTTGGAAGGGGTCTGAAAGTTTCAAGTATCTTTCCACCTCTTACATGTTTTAAATGGTCTTAATGGCAGTGCATGGGTAAGGTTGTATACTAATTAGCACAGATACTAACAACTGTGATTTCCTTTGAGAAGCAATAGAAAGCCTGGGAGAGTCAGTATTGTTTTTCAAGAAATACACTCAAAATCAAGGAGGTTAACAAGAATAAATTCCCCTGGAAATTAATTACAGACTATGGGTCAAAGTATATATTTATCACTATATACTCCCTTCATCATCCAAAGCATTAATTTAACTTGTACTTCTGGGAGGGCTTAATTCAACTTGTACTTGTGGGAAGGTAAAAGATCACTCTTGAATAGTAATCAAAGATTCCTGTTGTCACTATTTATTATCTGTTCATATTACATTGTCATGATTACCATTACTCAGTGCAAATATATGCTTAGCTCTAAGACCACCAACATTTCTGCCTCTCTTTTTCTAGTTTTTCATGTGCATATTCTTTCTTTTTGTTTCATAATTCACTTTCTTCCTCAGTGCAATAAGTAGTCTCACTATTAATGTTAAAAATATAGACAGTTGAGCTTTATGTTGTCCTCTGGAATATCCCCCAAATAGCATTGAAACTCATACCACTTGAATGTGTTGGTAGGTATTATAATATTTGCAAAGTTGGTATTACTCATGTGCTGACTTTACTCATGTGTGTACTCACACACATATACTAACAAATACAGGACTGCATATGCTCTCACTATGCTGTGGATGTGTGAATATACAGACACGTGTAACTGAGAGGTGTAGAGGGAGGTAGTTTAGTGGAATCTTAATATTAGGATTCCTTGAAAATTCCACATAGAAGTCTAGTCCCTATTTAAACAACGAATAAATTCAGCATTGCAACATTAATCCAGCCATCTGTGTGACTGTATGAAATGAATTTTTATGGATTCTTGTCATGATGCCATCACATTAGGAGTTCTTTGCTTCTGACAGCCAATGACAAAGACAAGAAAAATAAAAAATTGGTGACATCATTTTACATGGTGAACATTCCTAAATATTAGGAAACAGTTGGGATGCCATTTTCAGGGTCATCTCTGCAGCCAGTATAATATTTTCTTGCACTTTTAGACATTTTAAAAATTTAAAAGTTTGTTTCATCCTGTTTCTACATCAATCTGCCATTTTTAAAAACTCTACACAGCAAACTATACACATTCTGATTTTTTTTAAAAAAATGAAAAACTGCATTGCAAAATTTTGTCAAGTGTGAATACTCAAGAACAGCTGCATTTCAGTCTGGTTCAGGAAATGTGAATTAGCAAAGTTGACCTTAAAATTAACATTCAAACTGAGCAATCCCTCCTCCCTCTCCCATTTCTATATTTAACAGGGATATCTGTCTTTTAAAGCAGTGCAAACTATGTAAGCACAGTTTCTATCAGTGCCTATACCAATTCCCACATTTTTTTTTTAAAAAAGTACAGAAACCAGGGGGGTGGGGAGAGGAGGGGGGAAATCTTTTAATTTTAATTCAACTGAGCAAACTCACACCTGTAACAAATGTAATTTCAGAATCACTTCTGTAAAGTTATACTTTTACAGTATATATTCCCATATATCTAAAGCTAACTGGATGATATTGCTATCACATACCTTTTTTATTGGAAAGAATTAGCTTAATGTTAAACAATTTACTGAACATTTCCCTTTACTTTATATTTCAGATATCTGTTAATCATTACATGTATCTTCTGTTCTCCATAGTTTGCTCTAAGCCTTATGACATTTTGAATACTTGTATTGATTAGATGAAGTTATCTAATATTTTTAAACAGCCTAAAGTAAACATGAGTGGATGGCAAGCATGCTACTTTATCATTTCTTAGATTTCAGACTTTTCCTGTCACTTCTTAACTATGCATGAGAAAAATAGTCTTTATTGGCACCTGTTTGGCCACTACAATAGTCATTATGTTGTCTTGGCTATAGAATTCACATATTTGGTAGGTATGAGCCAAATTCCAAAAAACTAATCCTAACCTGCTTTGAAAATTCCCATATTACAGATTAATATCTAGTACAACCTGTTCAAACTATTTTCCTTCAAACTAGAATGAAACGAACTACATCTGTTCATACTGGTTTTCTATAACCCTCTTTAAAGGGCAGTTCTTCACTTATGTTCTATATGCCTTATTGTTTTAATATTAAAATCAGTCAGTGGGGCTGCTAAGCAAAAATATGTGATTCATGCATATATATTTGAAAGGGAAAAGAGGTTGCAGAGTTGTAGATGTACAGTAGTTTCTAAATCCTTATAGATTTGAGTAATGATTGCAGCTGCTACTGGACTCAGCATGCAGGATGTTTCCTATCATCATGGATCTCACAGGTATTCCTGGAGAGCAGCAATCCTCCAAATAGTAGCTAGATGGAAGTGAGTAGAATAAAAATAGTTTATGCAGTGCATACATTCTCATTCTTGTATGGCCACACAGCCCATAAAGTATTGTATTCATCTGCAAGTCATCTGTGCACCTGGCAGGAAGTTAAAGTCTGGCAAAGCAACCTTCCAGATGGGAACAAGGAAATATTGGAGGCAGCTTTACCTCTGTAGTATATGGCTCCTGTGTCTGTACAGAATTACCAAACTACAGCTGTCAAGTTATAAGGGAAAGTGGGAAGGTGAATTGCAGAACCATTGGATCCATCATTTTCATGTAAACTGATGGGTTTCTCCTGTCCATGTGCCAGCAAATACACTTACTTTGAGCACTACAAGCTTGTGCCATTCTAACAACATAAAGAAGCCACATGATCTAGCAACAGTTCTCCTACCCCACTAGTCTCTTGAGAGATTTAGGAATTGCAACAGTGCCTCTTCTCAGTTAGTTCTTGCTGAATAAAGACAGTGGTGAAAGCTTTGACTGTTCCTCAGCTGTTATTCAGTGACATGTTTCAAATGTCCCTTATAATCCGTGACATATTTGTGACATCTGACACCCAAAGATGTTTAATAATATATTGGTTTATTTGTCAGGTGGGTTGGGAACATTAAGCACTCTTATAAGGAAGCTTCCATAACCACTTCAAATGAAAAAAAAAATATAATAATAAATTATTGTTAATTCCATTCTAATATTTCCAACCTTTCACAAGCCTCTCTGTGTATTTAAGAACACTGAAACATCATGCAATTGTTGTATGTATTTGTGTCTGTGTTATATAAAAGAAAGAGTATGAGAAACAGAAAGAAGAAACCTCTGGTTTTATATTTCAATTCATTTATAATTTCTTGATTTTGGGGAAAGAATGTCAATGCCTAAGGGGGGGGGGGAGATACAGACAGCTCCTGGATTGGGGCAGGGCAAATAGAAGCCCAGCCCCAATCCAGCCAGATTCCACCCCAAAAAGGAGCAGATAATATTTTCTCCTTTTTGGGGTGGAAAAAAGCCGCACTTCCCCCAATCCAGCTCTGGGGCGAGTGGCATATAAATGTTATGCCCCCAAGTGGGAGAGAAGCCAGCTGGTGTGTAATCACCAGTCCAGCTTCTCTCTTGCTTGGTGGCGTGGTGCATCTGAACGCCCACAAACCAGCATTAAGTTGGACAAAATGGGCCATCCGTTCCGGCCCTAAATTAGGTTACATTTCTCCAGAACTAAAAAAAAACCCCACAATTTATTTATTATCAATGGATTCAAGCATCATATATAAATTCCAAAAAGAAAACCTTGATTTTGCCATTTTATATATGAAACCATTTTACTATGCCATTGTATTTGATGGGAGCATCCACAGATATTGGTAGCTTGATGATTTGTTTCTAGTCCCTCAGACCCATTCCCCTGGAGACCCTGAGACAGAGGACCTTTACAGACTGCCAGAAATAGTGCCAACTGAGTCCACTTTAACTGCCCTGTCTCAGTGCTAGGGAATCATGGGAACTGGAGTTTATTGTGGCACCAGAGCTCTCTGACAGAGAAGGCTCAATGTCTCAGAAAAAAAACTACAATTCCCGTGATTCCCTAGTACTGAGCCAGGGCAGTTAAAGTGGACTCAAGTTGCATTATTTCTGGTAGTCTGTAAAGGCCCAGAGTCTCTAAACCCCTTGTTGTTTCAGATCAAAGTATGTGACTTAGTGGCAATCTTAACTGACAATAATAATTTAACATGATTGCAGTGGTATAGCTGTTAACACTAGAACCTTCCATTTTATTTCATTTGCCAACAAACACAGCTTGCCCAGATGGACTGCCAAATGGACTGTGAAAGGTAGAGTTTCAATGAGTGGGAACATTTAGATTGCACAAATAGGCCTGTGGGGAGGGGTCTTGGAACCAAACCCCAGTGGATACCAAGGACTCACTGTATACTGTCTCTCCTTCTTACACACAAGGACCTAAAACTAATTTTCATTTCATTAGAAATAGACTTAACAGATGATGGCCCAAATTATATTGTGGTACTGATCAAACAGAGTCATTGAATCAGCTGGATTTACCTCAACATTTACTCATCATTCAACAACTGACTGAATATATTGAGTCCATTGGGATTAACCATAAGGATTCCAGCCCTTCACTGGTAGTTTTTAATGTTATACTTCTAAAGAGAACTGTGATCAGCAGAAAGTGGATGCTCAAATCTTACTATGGTCAAGAGATATTACAACCTGAAGGGGCACAAGACAACTGTGAATGAAACAAGCATGTAGATGTGAATCTACACAGTGTCTGGACCCATTTGGCCAAAAGTGCTGGCTAAATACCAAGAGATGAGAAAATAAATGAAAAGGTAAAATGCAAGTCTGGCAACAAAGCTGAATGGAAAAAGGAAGTACTCATGTTGTTTCAAAGAAGTGCTATAATATGTGGCAAACTAAGGCTCAGGCCATTAAATTTAACTCTGCATATTGAAAACCCACACAAAATGACTCTAAAGAGTTATAATTTCACTTTTATTTTACAGACTTTTTCTTGAATCTTTTGGGGCAGTTAGTGAACATTAAGGAATATAAATCATGTCTTTTTTCTCTCCTTTTCTTATATCTCATGCATATGAGCATGGCATAATTTCTGGAAATGTTTGTTTTAAGATGCTGAACAACATTCAACATTCTTGGTTATGAAAGCATATTCTCACATGTCTGATTCCCACAGAACACCTTTTTGCAATTTTTACCAGTTAAGCAGCTTTCCACAACCTGATGTGATCCAGATGTGTTGACTACAATTCCCATAATCTGTAGCCACTGTGGTCATTGACCAGAGTGTAACAGGAGATTAGTGTGACACATCTGAAGGGTACTAAGTTAGATCATTGGATGCATGTGGTGAAGAGTGCTATGGTCCAGTTGTATTGGATGCCATCTTTTCAGGCCTGGACCACTGTTAGAACAAAATGTGGAGAAACAGAATGGTCCCCAATTGGCATGCGGTTCAGACAAGCCTTATTTTTATACAAAGAGCAGGAGAAGGAGCCTAGAAGGAGTAAACATAGGAGGAAGGAACATCAACAATCTAAGATATGTGGGTGACACCATACTACTAGTAGGAAACATACTAGACTTGGAACAATTACTTAGGAAGGTCACAGAAGAAAGTGCAAAAGCAAGCTTGCTGCTGAACATAAAACAAAAATAATGACTACATACAATCTACATAAATTCAACCTAGACAATGAGGAAATTGACATAGTTAAAGATTTTCTGTATCTTGGATCAAACATTGATCAGAATGGATACTACAGTCAAGAAATAGAAGACTAGGAATGGGACAGGCAGCCATGAAAGACCTAGACAAGATCCTAAAGAGTAAAGATATACAATTGAGCACTAAAGTTAGAATCATCCAATCCATTGTATCCTCATCACTAGGTATGGATGTGAGAGCTGGACAGTGAAGAAAGCAGATCAAAAGAAAACAACTCATTTGAGATGTGGTGCTGGAGAGGAGTGCTGAGAATACTATGGACAGCCAAAAAGACAAACAAATGGGTCCTTGAACAAGCCGGAACCCTCCCTGGAAGCCAAGATGATTAAACTGAGGCTGTCATACTTTGGCCATATCATGAGAAAGCATGACTCATTAGAAAAGACAATAATGCTAGGAAAGGTAGAAGGTAGTAGGAAAAGAAGAAGACTACACATCAGATGACTAGACTTAGGGCCTCGGCAGACAGCTTAAAAAGCCGTCCTCGGGGCAAGGAAGGGGAGGGGCAGCCACACGCTCAGAGCCCCTTCTTCCTCCCGAGGTCGTCCTCGGAGCTGCCAGCCCTCCGCACAGCCGGCGCTCCGAGGACAGCCTCCCGCCGCAGCGTCCAGACACGTTGCGGTGGAAAAGTCAGCGAAAGTGCACCACAAGCTTTTGAGGTGCACTTTCGCTGACTTGTGAAAGGAGCACTATTTTAGCGCTCCTTTCAGGGGCGGCGAAGGTGCGCCACAGGATCGAGGCGTGGGGATGCCTCAGTCCCGCGGCGCACCTTCCCAGGGCGGCCCCATGCCGCCAGTCTGCTTAGGCCCTTAATCAGGGAGGCCACATGCCTGAATCTACAAGATCTAAGCAGAGCAGTGGAGGATGGGGGGAGCTTGGAGATGTCTCAACCACAGAGTCACCGTGAGTCAAGGTTGACTCAAGGGCAGTCAACAACAACAATATAGAATCATAGAATCATAGAATCATAGAGTTGGAAGAGACCGCACGGGCCATCCAGTCCAACCCCCTGCCATGCAGGAAATCCAAATCAAAGCATCCCCAACAGATGGCCATCCAGCCTCTGCTTAAAGACCTCCAAGGAAGGAGAATCCACTACACTCCGAGGGAGTGTGTTCCACTGTCGAACAGCCCTTACTGTCAGGAAGTTCTTCCTAATGTTGAGGTGGAAACTCTTTTCCTGTAGCTTGCATCCATTTTTCCGGGTCCTGTTCTCTCGAGCAGCAGAAAACAAGCTTGCTCCCTCCTCAATATGACATCCTTTCAAATATTTTATATAATAAAGTACAGAATGGAACCTAGTATAACCTATAGAATATAGAACATTTAAGATATAATACAGGAAGCCAGGTATATTACAATGTGTGTGCATATCAGTGAGAACCTGGTGTCAGCTTATGGCTGGGAAAATGCCTACTCAAATGTTAAGAAGGCATGATTAGGAATAATCTCACACTGTGCATGGTAGCAGATGTGACTTGTAATAACTTTTAGCAGATGTAATGTGCTCAATTGAAATTTAGATAAAAGGATGTCCAGTAGACTTGACCAAGAATAACCTCATAACAGATGCTTTGATGATTGATGGAAATAGAAGGGTGGGTAGCCAAAGACTCCAACTGCACCTGAGTACCCTCCTATCTAAAGATTTGTGTTTTGATTTTATAAGCATATTCAAAGTATTGCCTGCATCTTTGTTTTGTTTTATTTTGATATTCTGGGCAACTGATATTCTGGGCAGGGCTAAGGAGAGAATAAAAGAAGCCAAGACTGGACTGGCACTGATGAAGACTAATAGGCTGATAACCTGCCCATACATACTGAAAGATGGTATTGGTAAGACAATCACCTAGGCTACTAAAATAGATATATGCCCCATTTTTATTGTAATGGATGCCCATTAAGATGCTTATGACTATAATGGATACTGTTAAGATATCAATGTTCAAGAAAATTAACCCTTGAATGCCTATGTGCCACAGATGCCTGTTTAGAGATTACAGGGTCTACAGATGAGACTGCGTTCCTTGATATGGATAAGATACATGGGACAGAGTTCTGTAAATGTGAAAGCATTTATGAAATATCTGTAGAACACCACAATACACACTATGAAAATATGAAAGAACCTGATGATGATGATGATGATGAAGATGAAGACTCATATATGCCTAAATTATACTGTTTAAGATTATAATATTCACAGCCAGTGTGGTATAGTGATTTGAATGTTGAGCTACAACTCTGGATACCAGAATTTGATCCCTGCTCAGCCATGGAAACCCACTGGTTGACCGTGGGCAAGTCACATGCTCTCAGCTTCAGGAGAAGGCAATGGCAAACCTCGTCTGAACAAACCTTGCCAAGAAAACCCCATGATATGTTTGCCTTAGGTTAGGGTCACCATAAGTTGGAAATGGCTTGAAGGTGCACAACAAGCAGCAAGTAGATATTCAGACACATAAAAGGTCCAGCCCTAGTGAAAAACCTTATGAACATGTAATATCTTAATGGTCACATGGCGTAATGTAATGAATGTATGCTGCCTTACATGTAATGTAATGTGATGTGATGAAGTAAGCACCCAGACATTGACATGTCTGTGTTTCTCCCTAGGAGGAATGTATATGCTTATATATTTATGCATGCATATAATAGCCTAAAATATACCAGAGAGACTGCTCATTTTCCAAGTATATATCCTGAGATTCCACAACTTAAAAATGTTTAAGTGAGTGTTTGTTTATATCTGGTTTAACCATCATCATGAATTGGGCACTCCAGTGGCCAGAAAATGATAATGGAACCCCAGATAAAATCCAGACTAGCTAACAAATAGAATGTCTCCTGTTGGTGCAATGCCATCTCATGCGTGGAAATATTCCTCTTACATAATAAGAACAAGATATTGTTCTCTTCACTGCCATGAAATAAAATTCATGTTTTATATGAACCCATGAAAATCTCAATTTCACTATCCTTTCTTCTTCTCTGGAACTCACTCTTCTTTCATCAAGATCCCTCCCCATTCCCCAAAAAACCTCACCACCATACTTTGCAAAAGCAGGAGAGCACAGCACATAGTGGAAGGCTCCCTGGAGACTAAAGACATTTAACAGAGCCTTCTCCTTACCTATGAATATAATAAATAAACCTTTATATATCACCTGCCTAAATATACCCATATGCATCTACAGTCTACATTCCAGTACTTTTCCCCCACTTTACCAGAACTGAGCAGGATAGAAGTCCCACTCTTTTCTTGAACTGAGTTACTTCAAAATCTCAAGGTCTTTGCTGTAGCATAATGCTTGACACACAGTATTCAGCAGCTCATGTGTGTGGCTGAATAAGTTTGATGTTATTGGTAGTAAGGAACAAAAGTGTTGGTCTGGGCATAGATATAGCCTACAAATGTCTTTTGAATTGGCCTATACTGTAAGCCAGGGACCGGCAACCTACGGCTCAGGGGCCAGTTAAGGCCCTGGGCCCAGGACTTACCGGCCCAGGCCGAAGGTTGCCGCCATCGCCACCGCTACTGCTGCCGCTGCCGCGCGCCGCGGTCAGGGCGCGTTTTCGGTGGCGCATGTCGCAGCTGCCATTTTGGAAGTCAAAATGGCGGTCACAACACGTTTGTGCATGCTCAATACTCTTGCGCATACGTAAACGCGTCACGGCCGCCATTTTGACTTCCAAAATGGTGGCCGCAACATACGCCGTGGCGGTTGTGGCTGCGCGCTCTACGGTGGCGGCCACGGTAGCAGCCGCAGCGGCCGTGTGCGCAGGGGGGTTGCGCGCGGAGGAGGAGGGTGCACGTGTGTGCATGAGCGCGTGTGCCGCCATTCCCCCCCCCTCGGCCCAGCCGAGACCTGGGCTACAGGAGACCAGCCCAGGTCTCAAAAAGGTTGCCTGTCCCTGCTGTAAGCCAACAAGTGTCTATCAAGTTCTCTCTTGACACATGAATATGAATAAATATGGTTTTCTTTAGGTCTCTTTTTAATAAAATTAAATATCAAAAAATTCTATTACTTATGTTAACTGTTGTGTCTGAGTTTAGAACTATATCATATACCAAATCATACCAGTTACTGATTTTTTAGGATTTTTCAAGGAAAAGAGAAAGCTGTGGGAGATAAAGAAAAGAGGAAAAAAGAGGAGGGAAAAAAGTAAAATTGGATCTCATGTTACAGGCTAAGGATCTAGAAACCACAGAAATCTATGAAGTACTATCATTACATTCCTCTGGCAATTAGACATTGCACCCCATCATGAACTTTATCCATCCTTTATTGTCACTGATTTCTTGCAACTGCACAGAAGTGGTGAATCTGTGCAATGGATGTGTGCATGTGCGCGGGTACATTGCAAAGTATCCAGCAACAATAAACATCTGGTGGGTTGCATTCAACTTTGTGTGTCACAGTTTTGTAGGCCTGCTCCTGATAGTTCTATTATTCATAAATTATCTAATCCTCACAGCAGAACTTGGGGGCGGCATTTGTTAGGGTACTATCACAGCCTTGAGGATGGGATACAGTAATAGTACATAAACTTTATTATCTTAACACAGCAGTATAATGCAGATGTGTTTAGATTCCAAAGAGCAGACATAACCAGAGTTGTAAAAAAGCAGTTCAGATTTGTGTTTAAACCAGGCAAATGTCTGATGATTTTGCATCATCCCCACTTGCCCTCTTCTGCTGATGTTATTACAGATTTACCACAGTCAGCAGTTATCTGTCAGGTTCTCTAGTGAGTCAAATGGAAATTTTTATATTAATCAGGTCTTCTTTCTTTTTAATAAAATGAAAAATCCAAGATTAAAAGGTGATACAGTACACATATTATCTTATCTTTGTAACAAACATGGCTCTTTCCCATCCAGTGAGATGTCATAGAATCATAGAATCATAGAATCATAGAATCATAGAGTTGAAAGAGACCACAAGGGCCATCCAGTCCAACCCCCTGCCATGCAGGAACTCCCAATCAAAGCATCCCTGACAGATGGCCATCCAGCCTCTGCTTAAAGACCTCCAGGGAAGGAGACTCCACTACTCTCCGGGGGAGTGTGTTCCACTGTCGAACCGCCCTTACTGTCAGGTCCTTTAGATCTCAGAAAGAGTCTTCTTACCACCACCAGAGGTACATGGACATATCTGAGACTGGTGTGGAAACTCTTCATTTAATTCAGAGGTATCCATGTGGCAGGCTGCAGAACATACTTCAGAACACTAAGAGGGTGATTGTCTATATACTTTTCACGTATTTTCTAGAAATGTTGATATGACATTGACATACTTCTCTAGTGACTGCTGTCCTATTATCTCCTTACCATCTAGTATCTCTTCCCTCCTAGTCATTTGGCAGCAATAAAAAGAAGCTTGATTGAATGAAAATCAATACAGAATTCCTACTTGCTGAGAAATTAACTGCTAGAACTATCATGTCCTTCAGAGAAATACACTGAGGGACACTGGGTTATCTGAGAACATTTCTGAGGATGCAGCTGAGCTCATCTGAAAACGTAACTTCTGCTATTATCAATAAATGTATTCTTAGCATGGCAAAGCCAGACACTGTAAGGAGAATAAACTCCATATCTTAGATTTGGCCTCTGAACAGGGGGCCAAACATGCAATTGCAATAAAATTTAATCACAAAACAGAATCTAATGGAACTAGTCATTCCCATGTTTCTGTGATAATAAATACTTATTTAAGGTACAGCTGGTCAGGGACCATTATATAGATAAATTGACTGATTCAAGGAAAGTTTGAATGTACATAAAACCTGCCTAGTAAACATTTTAGAGGAAAATGGCACCAGATGTTGCACAAAGATACAGAAAAAATGTTGTATGTATGATAAAAGATATTCAGTGGTGTTGAAGTGTTGTACTGAATAACTGCCATGTTTGATTTTTGTTCTAAAAAGTAACCTTTTGGGAGAGAAGTTTCAATAATTTTTAAAAAATCCTATTGAAAAATAGGTGTTGAATTGCATGTTTGCTCTGCCTTTTAGTACAGTACTCCCCATAATGTACTATGTTTTTCATTCTCTGCTTGATCAAACATGCAAGATTTATCTGTTCAAGTATTACATTGCTATAATAGTTATTTCAGCTCCATTTCAGTCCAGTGGAAATACAGCCAATAAGAAAAGATAAGAAATTTGACTTTTGTGGTACCACATCTTGTCATGGGCCCTCGGTGGCAGAACACACAGGTATCAAAACAACCATAAGCAGGATAACCATCGGGCCTAGAATAAGAAGAAGAGTCCTCCCTCCATTACCATCCGA
>CM034701.1:142674315-142685758 GCA_020142125.1 Phrynosoma platyrhinos | reverse complement strand
CCCTATGGATGAGACATCTCCAAGACCCCCTGTCCTCCACTGCTCTTCGTAATTCTTGCAAACATGGAGAGGGAAATCCCAGATGTCCAGGTGGGGTTCAGGGAAGGGAGAGGCACTAGGGACCACACTGCAAACATTCAGTGGCTAATGGAGTGCACCAGGGAATTCTAAAAGAAAATAAGCATACACTTCATAGACTACAGCAAATACTTCAACTGCATAGATCATGAAAGGCTAGAGAACAGCTTAAAGACATGGAAGTGCCAACACATCTGATAGTTCTGATGAGGAATCTGTACTCAGGACAAGAGGCTACTGTCAGAAAAGAACACAGAGAAACCTGTTCAACTTGTACACAGAATACATTATAAGAAAAGCAGGCTTGGACACAGAAGAGGGAGGAGTGGAAATAGGAGGAAGGAATATCAACAATCCAATATCCATCAGATTGCGAGCTTAAGGAGCTTTAAAAAGGCTGTGAAGATGGATCTCTTTCGGCAGACCTTTTCTGACTAGAATTCCCAGCCTCAGGAGTCTATTTATTTTTACCTCTTCCATTTCTCGCGTCGCTGCCCTTGTTTTTATATTGTTTGTTCTAGTTAATTATTTTATTTTGACGTTTTATTCTATGCTGTTTTAATGATATTTGGTTTAATATTTTTTAAGGGGTAGGTGGATTTGGGGGTTTTAGAGTGCATTTTGAGATAAATGATTGTATGGAATTTTAGTTGTTGTAAGCCACCCCAATTGTTTGACACAGGGGCGAGATAGAAATAATAATAATAATAATAATAATAATAATAATAATAATAATAATAATAATTTATTAAGATATGCAGATGACACCATAGTACTAGCAGAAAACCTCACAGACCTGGAACACCTATTAATGAAGATCAAAGAAGAAAGTGCAAAGGCAAGCTTAATGTTGAACATAAAGAAAACAAAAGTAATGACCATTGAGGACCTTCACAAGTTCAACCTAGTCTATGAAGAAATAGAAATAGTAAAAGAATTTTAATTGTTGTTGTTTGTTGTTAACAGCCCTCGAGTCTATCTCAACTCCTGCCAGCCCTATGGATGAAACATCTCCAAGACCCCTCTCCTTTACTGCTCTGCTTAACACCTGCAAACCCATACCCATGACCTCCTTAATAGAGTCCATCCATCTAGCATGTGGCCTTCCTCTTTTCCTACTTTCCTACACTTTCCCCAACATTATTGTTTTTTCCAATGAGTCCTACAACTAAAAAAGATTCTAAAATGCAAAGATATATAACTCAGAACAAAAGTTAGAATCATACAAGCCATTGTATTCCCTATTACCATGTATGGATGTGAAAGCTGGACAGTTAAGGAAGATGATAGGGGAAAAAAAATCAATTTGTTTGAAATGTGGTGCTGGAGAACAGTGCAGAGGATCCCATGGACAGCCAAAAGGAGCCATAAACAAGTGGGCCTTAGAGCAGATCAAGCCGGAAACCTCCCTGGAAGCCAAGATGGCCAAACTGAGGTTGTTGTACTTTGGACACATCATGAGAAGGCATGTCCGGTTGGAAAAAACAACAATAATGCTAGAAAAGATGGAGGGAAACAGAAAGAGAGAAAGGCCACATGCTAGATGGATGGACTCTATCAGGGAGTTCACACGTATGAGTTTACAGGAACTAAGCAGAGCAGTGGGGAAAGGGGGTCTTGGAGATGTCTCATCCACAGGAGCACCATGGTCACAATCAACTCGAGGGCAGGTAACAACAAAATAAGCTTGGTAGATCAGAAGAATGCTGTTGCTGTAGCACAGCTTGACTTTAGTAAAGTTTTTGACAAGGTCCTCCAAGATATTCTTAAAGGTGAGCTGGTGAACTGTGGGTCAGACAGTGGTACTATTAGGTGGATCTGGAATTGGTTGACTGTAACCAGAGAGTGCTCATCAATGGTTATTCTTCATGCTGGTGGGAAGTGTCTAGTGCAATGCCTCAGGGTTCTTTTCTGAGTCTAGTGTTGTTAAAACAACTTTATAAGTAACTTAGCTGATGGAATAGAAGTCATGCTTATCAAATTGGCAGATGACACCAAAATACTCCAGAGGACAAGATCAAAATTCAGAATTACCTTCACATATTGAAAATTTGGGCTGAAATTATTAACATGGATTTCAACAGGGATACATCTAGGGAGGAAAAATTAAATGCACAAATATAAGACAGGTGACACTTGGCTTGAAAGTAGTGCAAGTGAAAAAAGGTCTAGAAGTTTTAGTAGACCACCAGCTAAACATGAGTCAATGTTATGGCCTACTACATATTTAATAAACCTCCTAATTATGCTACTTTCTGGGTACCACAACACACACACACACACACACAAAAAGGGAGGGAGACATTATCCAACTTCCAGGGCATAATAGATACCTGGCAGGTTAAGTGTGACTTTGGTAGGTCACACATTGCTCAAGTCTAGGTTAAGTTGTATCATATAAGCTGTCATAATAATAAAAATAATAAAAAGAAAACAGGAAAAAAGCAGCAGCATTTTTTCACTGTTGTCTTTAAATGTCCACCAGAGATAAGCTGGAACTCAGCATTTAGTTTCCTGGTATATGGTGCACTCAGTGAATGACTTTCAGACAGAGACTACCATATGGTTCACCACACAGAATCCATCTTGTTTTCAATATCTGTTTTGGTGAACTCTGGAATATATGTTCCACCAGCACTTTAAAGACTCCTTAAACCATTACTGCTTCTTTGAATTATTACTCAAGTCCTCAGTAAACCATCAATATATGGAATAGGCTTAATTCTCTTCACATGGGAAAAAAATTAGATGACACCATTAAAGAAAGCACCAAGATCCATTAACTTTACCAGTTTCAGCTCAGTTATTAATGGATCCTTTATATGCATATGTGTTGCCAAATCGTAACCTGGCAGAGGATGCCACATATCTAGTTACTCAAATTAGAATTAAATCCCTTGTGTTATTTTTTAAAACATGTGGTTATTTATTTGATAATACTACAATAGCCTGCCGGGGGGTGGTGGTTCTCAATAAGCTTTCTTTATATTAGGATAATGTAACAGATAATAGAGCCCCAGCATTTAATCCATATCAATCGACAAAATGAATTTCGCACTATTTCTAGTATGCCTTGCTAATATGTACTGTATTTTGAGATCATCAAGAAGCTGCTTGAAATTAAGCCAGGACAGCACTTTACATTAGTAAATTCTGCCAAATCAAAAATCTGTCCCTAATATAAGCCACTTGGGTTTTTCTTTTTAAATGGGCTATGATTAGTTTAAATCGACTCAGAAAAGAAATTCCAACTTCTCAGTCTGTCTATAATACTTTCTTTCTTGCCATTGCCTTTCACAGTCTTGGAAATCCTCCAGCACCAATGAAATATTTGAGGATATTTTCTTGACTGCGGACAAATGTATTAGGCATATATAAAACATTAAGTCTCAAAGGTATCATGTGTTTTTACCACAGAAGTGATGAGAATCTTGGCTCCCCAACAGGCTGATGCATTCAGCAGAAAAGTCATCTGTGTTGAGATATTACCTTTGCCATATGGAAACAGGACACAAATAATGCAAATGAAGACAATGCATAGGCCAACTTTTGGTGTCTTTTGCAGGATGTCTAGAAAGTGACATCGCATGTCCACTGCACTTTTCAAAAATTTCTTATCCACAGAAAATGAGAGCTGGTGCACCCTTGGCTCCCAGGTGTGTTTTTACTTGACAACTATAATGAAATATTTCAATAGAAATCTGGTAACCTGGTATAGTGGGAAATTTGTATTTTGTAGCTGTGAAAACTGGGACTGGGTAGAAAAGTGAAGCATTTACCAATTCCTAATAATTAGGTTCTACTGAAGTCCAGTATAGGTGACTTTAACTTGATCCTAACAGATATCATGTTCAAACTTGGTGCCAGCTGGGGTTTGGTTCCACAACCCCCCATGGATACAAAAATCTATAGATGCTGAAGTCCCATTACATACAACAGCACAGTAAAATGGTATCCCTTATATAAAATGGCAAAATAAAGGTTTGCTTTTTGGAATTTATAATTTTATTTTAATTTATTTTATTGGAATATTTTCAAGCCATGGCTGGTTGAATCTGTGGATAAACAGTCAATTGATACGGAGCTCTGACTGTACCACCAAAAGATGTATATAAGCTAAAGAAGGATGAATCATGCAATTCCTGGAAAGATGAGAAACTGATTGAAAATGGCTATCCTTACTCTTTGTAGCTGCTCTGATCTTTTGCAGAGTAGAGTATGCATTTAATCAAGACCAACACCAGCATTTGGTGCCACAAGGACCAACATTTGGTGCACCCTTGGGCTCCCAGATGTGTTTTTAGCTGACAACTGTAGTGAAAGATGGCAATTTAATTTACCACAATGTTGTAACCTAGTCCAGCTCACACACAAAGTGTTAAGCAAGAATGACAATGGGTTCTCAAAGTCTATAATGTTAGACTTGCCAAATGAGTCACAGCAGCCATGCCCTTCTCCCTCTTTGCTCTCCCATCATTCCAGTAGCCCACACTGAATGTGATAAGCAAACATTGTTATTATGTTTTTGTTTGTTTATTTAAATCCCAGCGTCCTTCCAGTATAGGGACTCAAGACAGCTAACAAAATTTAAAACAGTCCAAGTTAAAACAATACAAGCATTAAAAATGCAAAGTTTAAAAAACATTTTAGTATTTGAAACAGTTTGGACTCTTTTTTCCACATTCTCAGAGACTGAACAGAAGTCGGAAGGATCTTCCCTATGGAAAAAGAAAGAAACAGGTGGACAGCTTGTGAGGACTCCTCGATCTATTCCCAAAGCCCAAGTAGACTTTGTGGCTCAGAGTGCTTGGTGTCAGCTTTGACTGTTGGGCCAGCTGCAGCCTTTCCTGGACAGAGATAAACTAGTCACTCTATGCACAAACAACTTCCCAATTAAATAACCAGTAAGGGGCTTTTCAGCTTAGGCACCCCAACTGTGGAATGGCCTCCCCTTGCAGGGCTGATTGGCAAGAACTCTGTAGGTATCAAGTAAAACTTTAGCTGTTTAGCAAAGCCATTGGGCCTCACTGATTCCTCCCAAATACTAATGTACACCGTTTTAATCTTTAAAATCTGTTTTAACTCCTGAATATGTTTAACATGTTTTTAAGTTATTTAAATTACTTTTAGTAACTTGAAGTGTTTTATTGTCTTAAAGTGTTCTAAACTGTTTGTTTCCATTTTACTTACAAGCTGTCATGAAACCTTTTGATATAGAGTAGGGTAGAAATATTTCAATAAAATAAGTACAGTTGGCCCTCTGTTCCTACAGAATCTTTATCCGTGGATTCTATCGTGTATGGCTTGAATATATATAAATCTCAAATAGTAAATCTGAATTTTGCCAATTATATAAGGAACAACAATTTATTACCCCACAGTATAATATGGGACTTGAGCATCCACAGATTTTGGGGGTGGAGGGGAGAGGGATGGCCTGGAACCACACCTCAATGGATATCATGAGACCACTGTAAACAAACAAACCTTCTGATATATTTTGTCTCAATTAGCATCTTCCTCTACAACAGAGGTACACCACTATTTTGGGCCCCAAGGATTTCATCTGGTTTTCGCTAGGATTCCACAGGACCATATTAATACATCCCCATCCAAAACAATAGAACACAAACATGCCCTTCTTCTTCTCCAAAATAAAACTCAGCATGCACTCTTCCTCCTGTAATGTCCAAGGATATCAAGAATAATTTGCAAAACAGAACTCTGTAGTTTTTTTCCTGGCAGATCTGTTGATCAAATTGGACTGTAGGCAAAAGGAGGAAAGGATTGCTAGCTTTATGGGCCACACAGGTGAGCAGCTGAGAACTACCCAAGGACTCAGGACAGCAGATTGCTGAACCCTGCTCTACACAAATGAAGAGGGGGTGATGCCTGGGAATCACTTTGCTTTCATGTCTCCCCTACCCCTGCTGAGTGTGCCATATATGTGCAATTATGCCACAAATCACAATAAAATGTATCAAAGGTTGTCTGGGAAAAGCACACCCAAACTTTTTACCAATCAGACTTAAGTTCAACGCCATTCCACCATTGGCCAGCTGTTTCAAACCAGGGTGGGCAACTATGTGGGGGAATATTTGCATCTCTGCACACCCTACCCCAAAGGCTGCACCTGTGTATTACCTTTAAAATCCCATAAAATAAAATTGGGAGAGATTGAGGGGACTGAAGGTCTCCAGAATATTTCAGGGAGAACAAAGGGGACTCGGGGGTTCATGTGCCCCATAGGTCACATTTTCCCCAGCCTTGGCCTAACCTAACACACATGGCTGTTATGAGGATAAAATGTTAACAAGAACCAGAGACTTCACCTTGAGCTTCTTACGGAGAAGACAGGCTAAAAGTATAATCCATAAAAACAGATTCTTAAATTATATGAATTAAGGTTGGAATTGTGCCATATATGTATAAGGATTACCTTCTTGTCTGCTATATCTCCTGTGCATATATTTAATCCACAGCTGTTAAAATAAGGTGAATAAATAAGATCTAAAATATTGCCAGCTGTGTTTTGAATTCCCTCCTAATTTATCACCATATTCCAGTACTGATTTTATACCTTTATGAAGCCCAGAGAAATGTACTGCTGCTGCCTTTTCCATTAAAAGAGATATGTGGGGTCAACTGATAGATAGCATCAATAAGGAGAATAATATGTCTCATTTTCTGGCTGGAGGCAGAAAGAACAAAGTAGAGACTGTTAAAAGTAAGGTCAATATGACAAATTACAGTTCTTTTTGCTGAGGACGAGCTTTGTCTGGAGCTCTTCTATTAGTCTAGCCTCATGAGTGTATGAGAGTGGTGAGAACTTGAGAATCCTAGAATATGAACCCATTCTGTTCAGGATCTGGAATGAAATACCAAGCAGTACAAAACAAAAGACAAAGTACAGGTGAGCCTTACCAATCTTAGAAACAAACCTTCAATTCTGACACAGCTCTAGCCAAAGCTGAGCATTTTTAAGACCTATTTCACACGAACTATTTATTTATTAATTTCATTTTATTTCTATGCTGCCTTTCTCTCAGAAAGGGACCCAAGGCAGCTCATAAATAAACCCATTCAAAACTTTCAAAATTTAAAAGACAAATGAAAGCATCTAGCTAAAAAACAGTATAAAATTACAAAAACATGCAAAAGTTAAAAACATAACTAAAACACACACCCCATATAAAACCCTTCCTGGCACAATTATACCTGTTGAGCATACTGGGTGAAGCCATGTGCATACTTCAAATAATGCTCTACCATATGACATACTGTCCCTTATGACACATGTCAAATGATGCTCTCCCACATAATGCTTTCCCACATTACATGAATACCATAATTGTATAGGGAAAGTTAATGAAATAAGTGTTTCAGAACCCTTCCAATGAGATATTGACAGGGTAGGAAATACCCACCCAATTAACTTTGTCTTGTTGTGGTCTTATCACATTCTGCAGGTATTTATAGTTTTCAGTGTGTACTTAGAGAGCTTGGGTCACTTAAGAGGAGAGGAGAGAAGAGGAGAGTAAATGAAGCATATGTATAACATTCTCCACTTTAAATCAGTTAACATTAGAAAGGGCCTAACTTTATCAGAGTTGTGTTTTGTATAATTCTAGAATATTTGAATAGTTTGTTAATTTCAAGGAATGAAACAGAATATAGAAAACCACTACTGAAGGAAGGAATACCAGTAGATGAAAATGCACATCTAAATCATAGTTCAGTTGTTTTTCCAGAACCTCCTGAGAGTATTCTTGTCATCTAATGTTGCAATACACAGTGGGCCCTTTGTATACATGGGGGATCTGTTCTGGACACACACATACACCCCACGTATGGAAAAAAGCACAGGACGTCAAGTCTTGTTGATTTTAATGGCAGTGTGCTCCCGCAGGTGTGCACACCATTTTCCCCCCATGCTTGCTGTCCATGTGACCTCAAGTCAACATATGGCAAGCCCATGTATGGGGTGGACAGACTGTAAACTGAAACAAATTAGGAGATACTGATTGCTAGATTCTGGTAAATGCAGGACAGTTGAGTGTCCAGGGAAGCTAATGAAATACACTTATCCCTCCCGGTTTGTGGACTTGGAGTCTACGGTCTCACTCCTTTGCAGATGGCAAACAGGGAGGAACAAAATGGTTAGTGCGCCTGAGGCACGCATGCAGCACTGTGCACAGGAGTGTGTACCCATTTTAACCAATGGGCTTTGAATATTTGCAGTTTTTCCAATTCATGGGGTGGGGTCTGGAACGGATCCCCCACAAATTGGGAGCGATGACTGTATACTGATAGAATTAAAGGACGGGTGGGATTTGGGATTTTTATGTTCTGTTTAGATTGTATTAATATATCTGTATGGAAATTTTAATGTTGTAATCTGCCCCGATTACTCTGCAGAGGGGCGGGATATTATTATTATTATTATTATTATTATTATTATTTAGAGTAGTAGATCATATCAAAACATAGGTCATGTATTAATGTATTAATAAGGCTATTTTTAATAGAAAGGAGTGCTAGCAAGCTAATTATAGCACTCAACACTTCATAAAAAAAAACACAAAAGTAATAATCTTTTCTTGTTAATGAGGTCTTTAAGAATTTACAAAGAGCTGATGGATGCCAAGATCAGGAACTGTTTAACAGTTGTATGATCTGATAATGGAGTGAAATACTGAGCTGAGTAGATAGGCACAGCTAGTAATCATAAGCAGCTTCATTTATATACTGCTTCATACAGCACTATGCAGTGTCTAAGCAGTTTACAACTGTAAGCTCAAAGACAGATGTGGTGTGGTAGGAGGTTGCTGTGGCCACAACATCCACTGCAGGTACACTTCCAAGAGGACCGAATTCACATATTACATTAACCAGCACAGACATTGTACCACATTGCACCACTTTACCATCTGCAAAAATTCTTTTGTGGTTTATGCCATGTAATGCAAGGGCCAAAAAGTTTATGAAAACAAGTAGAACTGTTAAGAAACATATAGGGAAACACTTTTGTAATATAAAGAACAAGAAAACAGGTACTCCCTTGGTGAGTCACTTCTTGCAATAATGTCATTATACAACAGACCTCAAGAGTTTGGACAAGGTGAACATTATTGATGAGAAAATTCTGTTGAAAAGGGAGTGGGGTGGATTTTAAAATTAACATCTTTGGTCCTGAAACCTGAACGACGAGCTTCACCTTTTCTCCCAGGTGTGAAATATTTCTGAGTTTTAAAATGGATTGTTTCTTTTTAGCCTAGATACATCCAATGTGCCCTTGGATGATATCAATATTTTTTCTACTATCTTCTGACAATATGTTAAGAACCCTTCAGCCTTTGCCCATATGTTTTCTTTTGTTCAGTAAATGGTTCAATAGTTCCTGGTTGAGAAATTTCTGAAGTCTGATTCTAAATAGGTATAGACTGGTTATAGGCAATGAAGAAATGTAGTAAATTATTTAAGCAACATGAAATTACATATTCATGTGTTGCCTTTTTATGATATTATATAGTTCCCTGAAAAAGGCTGTAAGTGTACAAATAGGCCAAAATGCATTGGACTTTTCTACCAATAAACCTATGAGTATTCTGAGACATGTCCCTTTTTTCTTCTGTGAATTCTATTGGATGCTCTCCAGTTTTTTCTTCCTTTACATTGCTTGGCACTCATGGTCCATCACTGTGTACCAGGCAGAGCTTTTAGTTTAACATGATGTCTGGACTATTTTTACAAGTTGTAAGAAAGAGGAAGTGGAAAACTATAGACTTAGAAATAGAGCTATGTAAGAAGACAACTAGTTCAAATGTGACAAAGTGAGCTGATTGCTGTTTTGCAAATCAGCTCATATACTCCACTCTTGTGTAAAAAATGTTTATTAAAATGTTCACAAATGATCCAGAAGAGGCAAAGAAGCAAGGTTTTCTGATAATAATCTCAATTCAATAATTTGGTTTTAAGTGTAAAAGGGCATGGAAAGTTAGACAGCTCAGACAGCACTCAGTTATATAAGTGGCTGAAGAGTATCACACATGTTAACCCATATCAATGCACAATTCGTAAACCACACTTTTAAAAAAATGAAAAAGAATGAGGGGGATTATAAGAAAACAGAAATGTATAATTCTCCTATACAAACTAAATATAATAAATAAATAAATAAAATAGGTTATATTCACATTTTATGGGCAAAAGCACACTAAGAAGAAATACTATAAAACCAGTAAGAATACCAGCAAGTGCCTCAGAAATCCATCACTTCATCTAGAAATTACTACGTAGATAAGTTCTTATCTTGGGTTGAGTGATCTGATATCAGCCATGTTGCTATTGTTAACTGCCCTCTAGTTGGCCCCAATTCATGGTGGCTCTGTGGATGAGACATCTCCAAGCCCCCCGATCCTCCACAGCTCTGCTTAGATCCTGCAAATTCGCACCTATGACACCCCCCCCCATTGAGTCTATCCATCTGGCATACAGTCTTCCTCTCTTTCTTCTACCTTCTACCTTTTGTAGCATTATTGTCTTTTCTAATGAGTCATGCCTTCTCATGAGGCAGCAAAATCACGACAGCCTCAACTTGGTCATCTTGGCTTCCAGGGAAATCTCAGGCCTGATCTCTTCAATGATTCATTTGTTTGTGCATTTGGCCATCCACGGCATCCTCAACACTCCTCTCCAGCACCACATCTCAAATGAAAAGATGTCCTTCTTGTCCACGTTTTTCACTGTCTAGCTCTCACATCTATACATGGTGATAGGTAATGCAATGGCTTGGACAATTTACAGTACTCCTATAAAGGACAGGGGGTTGTGCAAGATGATATATTTGCTAACTGTATTATTCTGCTGATGGAAAGCTGTACTGTAAGTATGAAATGGGGACAGTCCATAGTTCAGTGATATGGTTCACAAACATGTCTTAAATAGAATTCCCAATACATCCAGCTAAAGCAAGTAGTGGGCAACTCTGAAAGACCTGAGCAGGAAGGGGAAACAGTTAGCAAACTAGTTAAAATTAACTAGTTATTCTAAGCTTTACTAGTGAGTGTCCATTGACCAAGAAATTAATTTGTTAAGTATCTATGGAAAGGGGTGTTGAAGTAATTAGTGTATAACTAGTTACACTTAACTACTTATTTCAAAATACTTCTCAAGTCTAAGATATTTATTTTTATGAGATTTCTGTAACATGCAGAATCTGAGAATACCATATTTATCAATAGGAACTGATTGGCACAATTGGATCTACTGGTGTTTCAAATTTGATTCACTGATTACCTTAAAGGAAGTAACTACTGTATTTTCCAGCGTATAAGACGACTGGGCATATAAGATGACCCCCAAC
>CM034701.1:142654401-142666080 GCA_020142125.1 Phrynosoma platyrhinos | reverse complement strand
ATGTCCACAGATGTAATGTCCCTTGACAATCAAACTATTTTGTACAACTGGAAAAGCAAAGTCTGCCCGTACTAATATATTTTTGATGTTTTGAGTACATTTATAGGCAAACATAGGTTTGTTTTTATATCCGGGTATATTTTCCAGCAGGTGCCAATGTTTCATAATGCTTTCTTTAACCCTCTGTGAGTGTGTGTGGTATAACCACCCTATCAGGTGCTCTCTTAGGTCTGGAATCAAACAGAAGTTTCTTTCAATTTAACTTACAAACTTTGTCTTGTGCCTCTTTTATAACGTTTAAGGGATACACTTTCTCCACAAACTGGAGGCATGTAATATTCGATTCCCTTTCAAACTCTTCCAGTGTTTTACAATTTTGTCTGATACGTAAGAATTGTGAATACGGAAGGTTGTTTTTAAGAGTCGTTGGATGATAGCTGTCATATCTTAAAAATGAATTAACATCCTTTGGTTTTCTATATAAGTTTGTTTCAAATGAGCCCTTTTTTGTTTGAATATTTATATCTAGGAAATTCACTGTACAGGAATTATATACCATATCAAATTTGATGCTTTCATGGATACCATTAAGAAAAGCTAGATTCTGGGAACAGCCATGGAGAAGACCCTTTTCATATTTCCAGTAAACATATCTGTGAAGGTGGTGGGATAAAAAGAAGTGCCTCCCTAAAGAGCTTAAAGATTGCATAAGCTCACCTGGGAAGAGATGATTCTTCAGAAAGCATGGACCCAGGTGTATACAGTTTTATAGGTCAAAACCAGCACTTTGAATTGTGCTTGGAGATAGACTGCCAACTGGGACCTCGTTGTTATCATAGGTTGGTTTCAGGAAACATAGTGGCAGTTTACAGCACAGAAAAAAAGCAGGTACAGATTTTTTTTAAAAAAACTTGATGATAAAACATTAAAATACAATCAAATAAGCTACCCTATTTGAACACCACTATTTTAAAGCAATATTAAAACATTTTAAAAACTTAACAGTAGGCGTCTTTTTTCTCCTTTACAGGTTATCTATGCCTGTAAATTGCTTAAATCACATAGCAAAAATCCCTTCTGATACTATCATGCAACCAGATTTTTAAAAATTACATTGCGATTTAATCAGTGCACAGTAGTTGGACAGCAGGAGACAAATGCTTGAAATTATAGCAATTATAGCAGAATATGTGCCAATTTTCAAAATTTCTGGAAATGACCCAAACTTAAACATGAAGATAGGAAGAGTAGATTTCTTGGTAGATCTAGCCCACAAAGTAACAGAACCATTCCTGTTCCTGGTATAGACACAGCTTTGTCTCAGATACTCCTGTCCCTGATTTCAAAATAAGAATACAATCCAACTACTATTCTCTTTGAATTATTAAACTAAATGCTGTGACTTTAAGACTGCAGATCAAAATATCCTTATTGTTTTTAATGCTATGTCCACCACTGATTATAAATTTTATTGTATGTTGGTGTATTATTAGATTTTTGTTCTTTTTATAAGGCTTATACAGAGACTTGGGGGGTTGCAGACTGCCAGAAAAGTGCAAATTCAGTCCACTTTTAGGGTTAGTGTTAGGGTTAGGGAATCATGGGAACTGTAGTTTATTGTGGCACTAGAGCTCTCTGACAGAGAAGGCTCAATGTCTCAGATAAAAAACAATTCCCATGATTCCCTAGCTCTAACCCTAACCCTAAAAGTGGACTGAATTTGCACTTTGCACATCTGACAGTCTGCAATCCCTGTTGGTTCTAGAAGGTATATATATATGTGGATCAACACCCATCATTGGACTTCTACAGATGAATTATAGGGTAATCAGGAAGAAATGATTCCATGCATGCCTTTCAGAGATGTTTTTCAGGGGGCCTCCAATGGTTTCAGCAGAGAGGGGAGAGGAAGAAAATTCTGTCGCACTGGCACTGTATCATCAGCATGATGTTGGGATTAAGTTTTGAAATTAAAGAAAGAAATAATGTTTAGAAGAAAGAAAAATCAATTAAAGACATAATGGCCTTCTTCTAAGTAAATATGTACAGGTTAGTCTAGAATATGACACTTTTTATCATACTAAGTGCAGGATATAATGCAAAGGAGCAGCATTTTTGAGAAGAATTTATGTTTATTCTAGCCAATCTGGATCCCACATTCAGGTTATAAATGTAACAAGTGTTTGTGAAAGTGCACAAAAACAAACAAATCCACACCTGATCCATTTCTCTTTTTCTAATATGAATAGAATAAAATAAAAAAAGAGTGGTTCCTTTGTGCATATAAACAAAAATGAAGCTAAACCTCCAACCCTATTTAAGAAAGCCAGTTTTTGTTCTTCTCTCATGTGGTTGTGTATTTGTGCATATATCCTACCCCATTTGGCTGGATAAGATATAATAGGAATATATGTGAAAGACAGAGGTGCTGTTTTCCTTGCTAGTCAGAGCAAAAGAGTACTAAAGGCCAATACATGGAAATAAGCAGCTTGCCAACAATATATTATCTCCGCTAATGCTTCTCCTTTGAACTTTTACCTCGGTACACTAGCCAAGTAAGTCACAAGTTTCCGAAGGTCTTCCTGCCTTATTCTGTCATGATTGCTGCGTGCTGGAAATGTCAAGATGGGACCGCCACGTTTATCACGGCCACCTGCAGAAAAATAAGATTGTTAGAAAAGGAATCAGGAAGCACATTACATTATGTGAGTCAAACTGAAAAAAAATATATAAACTACTGAGATGCAACTTCCTGATAAAGGCTTCCTCTTGCTTTATGGTACTTGAGCGGGGTATGTTTCCTATTCCAAGCAGAACAGATTGTCCTGTGGGAACTGACCTATGACTACCAATATTGTGTTCACAGTTTAAGGATGCACACAAGCAGCTTGGCATGATCTGTAATAATTGCACAATCTACAGGTTCCATGGAAGATACAGAACAAGTATAGAGACATTTTTAGAATCACCAAAACACTGTTTTCTATGCAGCCCTATACATTTCAGAAGCATCTGCCTAGAAAACACATAGAGAAGAATGGCTTTAGAGATACGAAGATTGTACCTTCCCTAATCTGGTGAAGATAAAAGTAGATTACTTCTCAAAGGTAAGGGAAACACAGAGTGAAAAGACAATAAGAGAATGTTTCCCTCTTTGTCTGTCCTGGCAGGTTGTTTAGGTAGTTGAAATTAAAAGTGTTCATCACTAAGGCATATCAATCTTGGTGTCCTATTGTGAAATAGACCTAAAACTGTTGTTGTGCATAGGAGAATCAGGCTTTGTATAATGTGCTGGACTTTTATTTGTTGCTGTTGTTTTTAATGGTTTATGTTTTAACTGATTTTAGTTTTATGATAGTTTAATTGCTTTTAACTTTCACATGCTGCATTTTTAAACTACGGTATATTGTTTTAATCAACCTAGGTTCCATACTGGGAAGCCACCTTGAGTCCCATGCTACTGCTCCTCCTCCTTGTCCTCCTCCTCCTCCTCCTCCTCCTCCTCCTCCTCCTCCTCCTCCTTCGTCTTTGTGCAATACTCCCTCCCCCCCTTTCCAGGAATTAAAACACCCACACTTACAGCCTCCACAAAAGGATAGGTTTATTGTTCAAAAAGATGCACACAACCCAACATGTCATTGCAGATATTTTTGCAATATTTTTCTTTCTTTACAGATGGGGGAATACTGAGGGTGAGAGAAAGTGAATCAGTGATGGAGGACTCCATAGCACATTTAGTCATAAAAACTGGCCAGGGTTCAGTGACAGACTTCTGTTCAGCACAACAGTTTTAGGTCTACAGGGCACCAAAACTGATATGCCATTACAAAGGCCTACCTTAATAAAAAGGGGGTTTACTCCTTGCAAAAAGATAATAAGGAGAATGCCAATCTAGCCTTGCTGGGAAGGGAGTTCCAGAGGCTGGGAGCAGCCATTGAGAAGACTTTCTCCCATGTTCCCATCAAATGTACCTGTGAGGCTGGTGGGACAGAGAGAAGGATGGGTAGGTCCCTAGGAATGGTAAGTTACTCAGCATGATCCTGTTGAATAAAGAACGAGATTCTTTTTTTAAAAAAAAAAACCTATTCTTTACATCCCTACCTCGAAGATCTGGAAAACAAAGGTATCCCCAAAATTATTATTAAACAATATTCCAATGTACTGAGCACTTACCATGCATAGAAAAATGAAATTTTGCACTTAACATGAAACATCATATTTAGGGCTACATCCCCAATGTTGAAAAAAATCTTGCTTTTGCTGTTTTAGAAGAAAATACATTTCTAGAAAGCTCACTGTACAAAAACACAGTTACCAACATTTCTATAATGAGCAGTCATTAACTTTTAAGTTGAATTAGAGGTTACATTCTCGCTTGTTGTTTTGACCTGAACAAAGCTCTCACCACCCCAGGTGATCAGGATTGTTCTGAGATAATTGATGCTTAATCCTAAGCAGTCTGTACCTTCTTAATGACGAGGGAATCAATCTATGTCATGCCAATTTCCATGGGAACCTTAACACAAAATCTTTTAATAAAAGATGGGTCTTGACAGGCTGAGTTTTATTATATTTGTGGGTGTTACTAGTCACAGCTAGGATAGAGCTGTAAGGAGGCCTGCCCTGAAACTTCTGCTTTATATTTCATTTTACGCGAGAACACATTCTCACAGGTCTGAGACATTTATACATTAAACTGGTTGTTTCATCTTGTCCCTTCTTAGGTTTTTAACATATCCATCAGTAGTCCATATGTGCAGAGGATCTGCAAGAAATAAATCCTGCACACATCAGTGCACTACAGACATGGTCAGACTTTCCCCCCACAAATTGATGTGCAGCAATCCTGTGGGAAAAGCTCTGAATCAGGGTGAGAATGAGAGGAAAGGGCTGGGAGGGGCAGCTGGAAAAGGGAGAAATATGATCCTCAAAGTTTGAATGGGGAACTTAAGAAAGGAACAATAAGGAGAAACTCCTGTTCTGTTAGCCAAGAATGGACCCAAGCCAGGCTCCTGATATTTATATTTGGTCTAATACTAATTAAAGCAGATAACCCTTTCTCCTGATTTCCAATGTTTTTCAGCTAAGTCCTCAAAACTTTCTGCTTATGGAAAAAATCCAAGATGATCACAAGTAGGGAATTTCTCTTGGCTAACAAACTGGGCCCTGGACACAGCACTTCAGGAGGCCTGTAATCAGACTAAATTTAAAGATGGCATCAAACTACACAATTCTGATTGAGCACTCAAAAGTTCAGGAAGCCTGAATAAACAAAAGAAATACTATTCTCCCCTAGAAATTATACCAAGACTTATAAGCTGCTCCTACAAGGAGAATTAAAGTAACAGAATATGTCATTTTGTTTGTCAGCTATATTTACTCACTGTCAAATCAAAAGATTTATTTTCAATATATTTTCTTAAATGGAGGAGGTTTTTTTGCCATTGATTTTTCATTAAGCAAGCACATATTCCACAGCTATTAGCACAAGGGTGAGTTTTTTTGCAGGCAAAAAGTATACCGCAAACAAAATTATCAAAGTTTTTTTGTCACTGCATTCTCATTACTAAAAACTTCTTGTTCAGTTACCTCTCTATCTTTCTCTCTCTGACTTATCCCATTTTTTGCCCAAATGGGAGTCAACGTGGCTTACAATATAAATTAAAACAGACAGTTAAAACAGTATGAAGTACAAAAGTTTAAAAATTAATTAAATAGTACATTCAGTTAAAACATTGCTTTTAAAACACTGAAATTTAAAACAATTTAAACATTTAAAATACGCAATGCATATTAAAACAGCACCCCCAATTAGATTCCACTCCATCCTGGTCAACCAAGACTGGAGGACAGTATAAACAAGCAGGTCTTTGCCTGCCACAGAAAAGACAACAGAGAGGGTTCAGATCGAACCTCTCCTGGAAGGGAGCCCCAAAGCCCGGGAGCAGGCACTGAGAAGGCTCTCTCCTGAGTCCCAACCAATTGAGCCTCAGAGGATGGTGGGATGGAGAGAAAGCCCTCCCCCTAAAGATTATAAGACTTAGGCAGGCTCGTATGGGGAGATATAGGACGTTATCACACGTGGGCCAGAAAGCGATAATAAAGTGGAAATGAGGCATTCCGGAAATAAACCGAAAATAAATCTTGATTCTACAAATGGCTTTCACACGTAATTACCTTAATTGCAAAATTACAGTAAGCGCATTTAATGTTCACACACAAGTGAGAAAAGCCCGTAAATGTACTAGAAATGAGCTTCTTGCACATGCGCAGATAGAGGAATGATCACCACAGAACCATGGGAAAAAGCAGGGAAATGCTCCCAAATGCGCATTTACTTTTCACATTACAGTAAATGCGAAATTACAGTAATTTCGCAAATGCATTTCCTCAAAACTACCGAATTTCAAAAGATCTCAGATAACACCAGTTTCTGTCCAATTTCTGTCCAGTTTCTGTGCAACGTCGTGTGAAATCGTGAGGCACAAATCCAGTTTCTGTTTGGGATTTGTGTGGATTAAGCAGCATATTTCCCCTGTGTGATAACGTCCATAGACATTCCAATAGTCTGGGCCTAAGCTGCATAGAGCTTTATAGGTCAAAGCCAGCATTCTGAAATGTGACCGGAAACAGATCAGTGACCTGGTGAAGCTGTTTCCAAAAGGGGGCTATGCTTTCTTTAAGTTAAGACTAGTTAACATTGAGCTGTCACAACAGTCTCTTTCACACTTTGGACACATCTTGTCTGGCCACCCTGGTTCAGTGGCATCCCCACCCCTGGTGTCACTGGTGCAGGGGGAGCTGGGGGGTTGCGAGGGGGAGACAGCCAAAAGGGCACACTTGTCCTTCTCCTTTGCCACAACAGCGGCCTCCTCCAGAGCAAAGCTGGAAGAGGCATGCTCACCTTTTCTCACCTTGCAGCTGGAGGAGGATGCAATCGGATCTCTCAACATTTGCATAGCTAATTGTATTTATCCTAAAATAGATATGTCTAGGTTTTGTCCATATTTCAGAAAACAATGGCATCTCAAAATTCAGAGAACTACAAATAAGTTTTGAAGGTGTGTATCAGATTGGTTAAACTTGAAATGCATAGTTAATAAAACCCTCAGACATCACTACCTGAATCACTCATCTTCACTACTTTCTAGTCAGTACAGTTGGTGAATCTGATTGATCCAAATTTGTTTCTGTGTTAGGTGTGCTACACCCAATAGCAAATCAGGAGTACTTCAATATTACATCTCCAATTTCTTGTCAGCCAGTCTGACTTTAAGCAGATGAAGAACATATGTACTTTCTGATTAAATACATCATTCTGAGCCAATGTTACCATACCAAGGCCTTTTATCAAATCAAAGAATCAATATCCTGGTAGGTTGTTTGGTATACCCCATCCCAGAATAGCATATGTGAGGATTTTATCTCCCTGTCTATTATACAATGATGGTACTTCATATGCTATTTTGTCCAATTTCCAACAGTCCCAATCACATGACTAAAGATACAGGATGGTGGGAGTTACAATTAAAAAGAAACATCTGGAAGGCCACAGGTTCTACATTATAACACTCTCATTCCATTAACCCATCTCATGTATGTTCAAAAATTCAGCAGGTCAGGCTATTATAGCCATATGAGCAAAGTCCAATAGACTATGTCCTAAAAATAATCCCTAGTTGTTGATGGACACAACAACTCTATATATTCCTTTTTTAACACTATTAATTATATCGCCATCACTCATGCTATTTAACTTGTCTCACTATATTTAGTCTGGTCCAACAACTGTCACAGCAATGACTTAAAAATGCATGGCAGATCTGAGGAGAGAGGCAGGTCTTGTGAGAGTCTGAGGGTGACTTTGGAAGCTTCTGCGGATTCCAGGGGAATTTTCAGTTAGCTTTAACTCTAGGCTGTACTTTAGCAGGTTTATGAGTGAAAAGGATTCAGGTGGGTGAAAGTTTGATCCCTCTCTAGTTTTACTGGTCCCCAGAGGAAGTACTGGAGCTAAGCAAGTCAGCATATGTGGCCTCATTAACCCTGATCAAACTAGTTAAAGGAATGTCTTTAAGGTTTCTCTCAGGTTGGAAACAGATGCAAGTTTTGATGGCATCTGGAAAACATACAGGGAGAAATGACAGACAAGAGCTATACTATTATAGTTATGGTTAAAACACATGCACAGGGAAATAGTGCCTGTTGGAACAGTTCTATCACAAGTGAAGCAGATTCTGATGGCCAGTCACAACTGGAGGATTATTGAGGCTGAATGTTCCCTTCACCTCTTCTCTTAAATTCCCTTCACCCCACTGTTCCCACAGCTTGGTGTTATGTCAGCAGTCTTGCCTAAGGGCAAGCCTGCTTGAGGGTGCTCCTTAATCCCAGTTCAGAACTCTGGATCTAAGATTTCCACCATTCATACCAGCCGTGTTTGGCCACTTCTGAGAAGAATCTGACATACAGACATGTGCAGGTTAAAATCCTCTTATTACCTTTTCTGACAGTTTTAATATTGCAAAAGCTTCACCAGCTTAAAAAAAACTCTGTCCAATGGGAACCCTGCTTAGTTTTTCCAGAATTTCCAACTTTCTCAGGAATTTCTCTGTGACCCTCTCTATGCAAATTTAACCAATAAATTACATTTAAAAATAAAGATATCAAGAAATACTGAACCTATTCTTCTAGAATAAAGCTGTCTCTCCAATGCATTCCTGATTCTAAAAGCACCATTTTACAGGGGTTAAAATTACCTCAAATCCATGAACCATAGGCACATCTATATATACAAATATGAACAGTCTGTTCTTTGTAATTTTATGAATTAAATGTTATATATCTGTATTCAGATTGAGACCACAGCAGAGAGGAAAGAGTTAAAGATCCCATACCACCTACCCCTACGTTCTCATACCACCTACCCCATACATACTGGGACCTCACATTGGCTCATTACTTTAAAAAAAGCCATTCACACAACTGTTTATCACAAAAGCTGTATCTGTTCTGGTTTGCTTCCTCTTCAGTTCAAAGGAAAGATAGGCAGACAGTCAGTCAGATATTATAAACATCAAAATTTAATATATGCTTATGAAATGAGATATGACAAAATATGGTGACATGCTTGGAAAGTACATATAAGTTCTAGGCTTTCATGGCCAGCATCCATAGTTTTTTTGTGGGTTTTTTCGGGCTGTGTGGCCATGTTCTAGAAGAGTTTCTTTCTGACGTTTCGCCAGCATCTGTGGCTAGCATCTTCAGAGAAAACCTGGTTTTCTCTGAAGATGCTAGCCACAGATGCTGGCGAAACGTCAGAAAGAAACTCTTCTAGAACATGGCCACACAGCCTGAAAAAACCCACAAAAAAACTACATATAAGTTGCCTTTCACAAAATAACATGAAGGTTCCCCCCCCCCCCCTTTATGTGGAAAATTTCCAGGTGAAGCATTTGATTCATTTTTCTACCAATTGAGTGCTTTTCAAATGAGACTTATTTTGTGGATGAATACCTGTATGCATGTCAGCAATTAAATAACTGAATAAGAATTTTAGTTATGAGTGCCTGCAAACATTACACAGTTTTCATAAATAATTTGTCTCACATGGTGGGTTTTTTAAATGTAGCGTAAATGGTAGTATGCTACATTTCCTTTTTCTCATGTCCATTCCAGTCTTGGGAAGAGTTCTACATAACATTCCCAGATCTTTCCAAACATCTTCATTCCTGATAATAGATACACTGAGCACTGCCAAAATGCAGGTTGGCCAACATTCATGGTAGTTTTCAGCATATACCTTAGCTGAGTTTCAAAGAAAGCTATTCATGATCTTGTTAATAATATTTATATTGTGCACTAGGGTCTTAGGTCTCTCTCTCTCTCTCTCTCTCTCACACACACACACACACACACACACACACACACACTACCTGAAGGAACTTCCAATTTATACTCTGAGAGTGGGGAAAACAAAAAGAAAGATATGAGGTTAAAGAAGAGGCAAGTATGAAAGTACATAAGAAGAGGCAAGAGAATGAATATGATCACAATAAAATTGTATTCTTTGGGGTTTAGGGGTAACATCTAAAGTAAGGGTTATGAATGTCTTTCAGCCTAACAGCCAGTGGTGTCCCTAGGGTTAGTGTCACCCGGTGCAGTCACTGATTGGAGTGGGTGGGGCTTATGGGGGCAGGACTTCCAGTGTGCAACTTTTGGTGCACTTCTGGTGCATGCAGGAGCATGAGTACATGGCCAGAAATGCCCCGCGCTCCCCAGGGAAAGGCCAGGGAGGGCTAGAGAAGGCTCACATGCCCCCAGGGAACAGGCCCACCACCGCAAGCAGCCCTGTAAACAAGACCTGAGGCTGTGGGGAGGCCTCATGGGGGGGTGAGACCAGCCGGGTGTCACCTCCTCTTCTAGAGTGTCACCCCCTTCTGGGGTGTCACCCAGTGTATTTTACACACATCACACCCACCCAGTGACACTACTGCTAACAGCTATTTGATTTCAGAGAAATCCTCAGGGAATATATTGCATTGGTAAGCATGAGGGCATGAGTCATATCCCAGGCATCCTGAGATCCCCCAATCCTGGACTAAAGGGTTAAAGAAATGGATTTGTGGAAAGTGAGTCTTATACATGGATTTTAAGGGTACTCCTCAAAACATTTAAATGTCCTTCAAAGATGTGAAAGTTATATTAAGGTTTTTATATATATATATATATATTAATAGAAGGAGAAACAATGTGGTGCTATGGTTTGAGCGTTGATCTAGGACTCCAGCAGACAGGGTTAGAATCTCTGGTCTGGCATAGAGACCTGCTGGCTGGTCTTGGCCAAGTAACACTTTTTCAGCCTTAGAGGATGGCAATGATCAGAAATTGCTAAGAACTGGAAAACAGGTGAACTTTTAATAGAAAATTAGTGGAGGAAAACTTAGGGCATATGACTGATGGAGGCACTCAAAGACAATACAAGACAATCAAAAGGACAATTTGGAAGAACATCATTTATTGAAAAATGGTTCCTCTTCAATGAATGCATTAAAAATAATTTGTGACAGATACAACCTCCACCATGTCATGTAATGTTATGGAAAGACATTCTACATGGCGACTCAACTGTGCTGGGATCATACCAACATTAGGACCCCCATAGAGAAGATGGCAAAAAGTTAACAGGGGACAGAAAAAAGGCAGAATTATTGAACACCTTCTTTGCTTCAGTCTTCTCAGAAAAGGCAAAGGGTGCTCAATCTGAGGATAATGGAGCAGAGGACAGAATACGAGAATTTCAGCACAGAATAAGTAAAGAGGCAGTACAGGAATACCTGGTTAATCTACATGAATATAAGTCTCCAGGACCAGATGAATTACATCCAAGGGTATTAAAAGAACTGGCAAATGTAATATCGGAATCATTAGCAATAATCTTTGAGAACTCCTGGAGAACAGGAGAAGTCCCAGCAGACTGGAAGAGGGCAAACATTGTCCCCATCTTCAAAAAGGGAAAAAAAGAGGATCCCAACAATTATCGTCCAGTTATCATCCAGAATACCTGGAAGGTATTCCATAATCATAAAAAGTCAACATGGGTTTGAGAGAAACAAGTCATGCCAGACAAATCTGACTTCTTTTTTTGATAAAATTACCAGCTTGGTAGATAAAGGGAATGCTGTA
>CM034701.1:142624363-142645965 GCA_020142125.1 Phrynosoma platyrhinos | reverse complement strand
CTGCTGGAACGAATTAATTTCGTAAGTAGAGGTACCACTGTATATCCTGTTGTTGTCATTTTACAGAAAAAGCACATGCACATACATGCAAACACACACACACACACATTTAGCAACTATACCCCCCCAAATATAACTAAAAATGGCTGCACTTCCAGCCTATATCCTTTAATGCTACCCAGCTTCAGAATGTGCCAATGCATCTGATGAAATAACACTAAAACACAAGTAACAGGAGTTTCAATGGTTTATGATTTCTTACAGCATTGAATATAATTTGCTGTACTCTTTGATGGGGGAAGTGTATTATGTTGGCTTGATTGTTTGGCCCTGTACCTTTCTCTTCATTCAGGCATGTATAGAAAGTGGGCTTTATCTTTTGAAGAAGAAGAAGAAGAAATCATCACTTTGGATTTTTGAGGAAGGCCAATGAAATACAGATTTCCTGCCAGTCCAAAACCAGGAGCATGTCTGCACTTTGCCAAGGTGAATGAGTCATTCCTTGGCAGACCTGAAGCTGTTCAGCTGTAGTTTAAGAGTCTGAGGGAGGACATTTTTTGGTTGCCATGGTACTTTAGGAAGTGAATGCAATACATGCTCCCCCATCCCGTGTGATAGCAACCATACAGTTATAAATCCACCTACAAAGTCAAGACAACAAAGGTTATGTACAAAGAAACATATAGTTTTCTAGCTGAAAAACCAAGATATCCAGGGCAGAAGACAAGCCATTCGATTAGAAGAAACATTTTCTCCACTAGCCTGAAATGAAGATCTCTCCTTTTTCAGGGTTACCTGGCAATATATTTTCTGTGTTTTAATCTTTCTAAAGAGATGTGATGAACATGATCAGCTTTACATTTGGTTTTTTTTATTGCACATCTGAAAGTCAGCAGGGAAAGCAAATTTGCTCTCTTGAAGCATGCTTACCCAAAGTGTCACATTTTAATCCCAAAAGAAACCATATTGGCAAAATTTGTGCCAAGAATACAGTTCAAGTAAAAGTCTCCATTTACACAAATGATTCAGCCTATAGAGCTAGAAGTTCCAATAATGGATGTGATTGCCCCTTCAATATTAGTATCTATGCAAAAAGACAAAAATTAAGACAGGTGCAACTTCTTCTGTCAGAGATCTGTAAAAGCAAACTCTACCCAGTCCCATGATGAATTTGACAAAGCTGTTCTACTTCCCTGAGGAAGTAGGTTTCCCTTAGAAACCATTCTGGGAAAAACACCCAAGGTTTTACTTTAGCCCAAACTGGTTTCATATCTGTAAGAGCTCACACTGTTAGAAAGGCTCCCTAAATCTCCTGGAGAATTCATATCTCCACGGTATTCTCCCCTCACAAATATTACCCATGTGCCTCAGACACTTGAAAAATACACAGGTCTCCTCCATGTCAAACTTCCTTATTTTAAAAATATGGTATTAGCTGTTACAAATATCATTCAGAACTCTAAACTAAATTTATATAGCTCCCAAATGTGTTGGTTCTAACATAAGAAAACTCTTGGTCACAGTACTCGAATTATGAAGACACAAACAGGCGAAGGTACTTAATGTAATTCCATATGTATTTAATGTAATCCACTGGCTCTGTCCTGTTCCAGACAAATCATCCCCTCTATACTGAAGCAAAGCAGCTTCATTTATATACCACTTCATATTGCGCTATGGGATGTCTAAGCAGTTTACAAGTGTAAGCTCATTGCCCCCCCAACAAGCTGGGTACTCATTTTAGCGACCTCAAAAGGATGCAGGCCTGAGTCAAGCCTCAGCCCTGGCTGGTATTGAACTTGCAACCTTGTGGTTTATGAGTGAGTGGCTGCAGTACAGGCATTTAACCACACCAAGCCTTCCAAAAAAAGAAAAAGAAAAGAAAAAAGCTTAGGGGGACAGGTTCACAAAAGATAAATACAGGTTGAGTCTCCCTTATCTTAAATGCTTGAGACCAGAAGTGTTTTGGATTTTGGAATACCTGTACCGTACGGAATGTGGTATCTTGGAGATGGGACCCAAGTCTAAACACAAAATTCATTTGCATTTCATATACATTTATACACACATAGCCAGAAGGTAATTTTATACAATATTTTTAATAATTCTGTGCATGAAATAAAATATATGTACACTGAACCATCTAAAGGCAAAGGTGTCACTATCTTACCACCCATGAAACAAAGTTTTGGTCTTTTGAATATTTTGAATTTCAGAATTCTGGATAAGGGAAACTCAACCTGTACTCCCTCTGAAGATATCAGAATTATCAACCATCAAGGATACAATATTAAGCCAGTTTTGGGGTGCGGTGTCATCAATATGCAGATGACACTCAACTCTACCACTCCTTTCCACCTCAATTAAAGGAGGCTGTCCTGGTCCTAAACCAGTGTCTGTCATCAGTAATGTACTAGATGAGGGTAAACAAGTTGAAACTTAATCCAGACAAGACAGAAGCGCTCCTGGTCAGCTGGAAGGCAGATCAGGGAATAGGGATCCAGCCTGTGTTTGACCCCTAAAGATACAGGTTCACAGTTTGGGGTTACTCTTGGACTCAGCTTTGAATGTGGAGGCTCAGGTCTGTGCAGTGACCAAGAGTGCTTTTGCACATTTAAAGCTTGTGTGCCAACTGTGCCCATTCCTTGAGATGCTGTATCTGGCCTCAGTGGTGCATACCTTGCTTACATCCTGTTTGGACTACTGTAATGGGATCTACGTGAGGCTGCCTTTGAAGAGTGTTCAGAAACTTCAGCTGGTCCAAAAAGCTGCAGCCAGACTGTTAACTGGGGCACATTACAAAGACCACACAAGGCCAGGTCTCTGTTGAAACAGCTTCATGGCTGCCAGTTTGTTTCCAGCCACATTTCAATGGGCTGGTTATGACCTATAAAGCCTTATATGGCTCAGATCCACGCTTTTTGGCATCTCCCTATATGAACCAGCCCGGGCTCTGAGATCCTCTGAAGAGGTCCTTCTCTCCATCCCAACACCAATCACAAGGAGAGTTGATGGGGACATAAGAGAGGGCCTTTTCCATGGCTGCCTCTAGACTTTGGAACTCTCTGCCCAGGAAGACCAGAATGGCTCTCTCCTTGTGGGCCTTCTTCTGGCAGGCTAAGACTTACCTGTTTAGACAGGATTTTAAAACAGGATGTTTGTAAAAGACCAGCTTGGGATGTTGTTTCATTTTAAAGTGCTTTATACAGTTTTATATTTTAAAAATGTATTTTAATTGTTTAATAGCTATCTAGTTTAACATTGTAATGATCTCATCCCTTTTTAATGCACCTGTTTTAATGTTTTTAATTGTATTTTTTTTTAATATTTGAAGCTACTCTGAATCCCAGTTCTGGGAAAAGAGTGGGATATAAATAAATAAATAAATAAATAAATAAATAAAATGGATGGGGGCAGGGGAATATTGATCCTTGGATAAGGAAAGTATGTGAATGTCAAGAAGTTTCCTAAGGGAAACTCCTGAACAATCAGGCCTAAAATTGCCTGTGCATATATGTATATATCTTTATGTTCCCAAACAACAAATCAGTCAGAAGCCATCCCCACACTGACATCACTTCAACCCAGGTCCATTCATTCTTGCCTATCCTCTTCTCTTGCGTCTAGAAAGACAAAAGTAGATGTGACCATTGCAAATGCATTTGTTATTCATTTCTACCCCAAGCCATATAAAATAGTGTCTTGGTGTATACTTTTATAGTACACTAAAGGAAGATGAAATAGTTGGTCACACACACACACATACAAAACAGGTGATCCTGGCAACAAGAGGCTATTAGAAGATATCACTACAAAGCACTTCACTGTTAAAGAACAGAGTAAGTCCTCTATGGCAACATTTGGCTGTACAGCTGGACAAGCCCAATTAATTACATATAAAAATCATACCAGGGTAATAGACCAGATAAATACATTTACAGAGAACATACTTCTCAAGCATTTAAGAAACAGCAGAATTATAATGTCAGCAGAATCACATTTGTAGTTCATGTATATTGCCCTCCTTGGCTCATTCAAACAGCTAGAGAGGAACTAGTTGAACAGTTAATGGGAATTGTGAATGACTCACTGCAGTAAGGCAGGATTCTGTCTTGCCTCAAAGAGGCTGTGATGTGGCCTTTACTGGAGGAAAAAGCCCCACTGAACCCCATCATATTAGACAATTATCAACCAGTCCCCAGTATCCCTTTTGGGGGCAAAGTTCTGGAGCATATTGGGGCCTTCCAACTCCATGGGATCTTGGATGAAACAGAATACCTAGATCCATTTCAATCTTTCAGGCCTGGGTTATGGGACACAGATGACATTAGTTATTTTGGTGGATCACCTATGCCAGGAACTTTACAGTTGGTTCTGCTAGACCTCTCAGCCAACATTAACCATGGTACTATCAACCATGGTACCCTTCTGGGTCACTTCTGAGGGACAGGACTTGGAGGCACTGTTTTACTGTGCCTCCAGTTTTCTGGAGGGACACACTCAGAAGGTGTTCAATACCCTAGTCTGTGATATGCCTCTGGATTCTGTTTTGGCCTCCATGCAATTTAATATGTACATAAAACTGCAGGAACATTTGCTCAGAGACTTGGGGTTCAGTATCACCAGTATGTCAATGACACCCAACTCTATGTCTCCTTTCTACCTAACTCCAAGGAAACTTGTGCAAATGCATTGCTTGGTACTAAACCAGTGTCTTTTGTCAGTTGTGGGCAGGGTGAGAATGAACAAGTTGAACCTTAATCCAGAAAAGACAAAGATGTTCTTGGTCAATCATAAAATCAACGAGGGAATAGGGATTCATCCTGTGCTGCAATGGCTTACACTGCCCCTGAAATTTCAGATTTGTAGATTGGGTGTACTCTTGAACTTAATACTGAACCTGTGCAGTTTTCAATGGTAGCCAGCAATGCATTTGCATTTGCACAATTAAAATTAGTAGGATAGCTGCATCCATTGCTAAAAAATGTCAGATCTGGCCAGTATACCACATGCCTTGTTTACATCTGTTTGGGTTATTGTAACTCATTGTACATGGGGCTGCCTTTGAAACTTGTTTGGAAACTTTTAGCAGTTCAAAAATGCTCCAGCCAGTGGTTCCCAAACTTTGATCCTCCAAGCATTTTGGACTTCATTACCCAGAAGCCCTAGCTAACTTGGCCAATAGTCAGGAATTTTGGGGGCTGAAGTCCCAAACATCCGGAGAACCAAAGTTTGGGAACCACTGAGCTAGGAGAAAGCAAAGGCAAAAGCAAATCCACTCTGAACAAATGTTGCAAGAAAACCCTTGTGGTAGGTTCGCTTCAAGGTCACCATAAGTCATAAAGACTTGAAGGCACACAACAAGAAGACTGCTAGATAGGGCTGGTTATAGATTAGATTAAGTCATTTATTGAAACAACTTTTCTGGCTACATGTCCATTTCCAGGCATAATGTAAAGTGCTGGTTATGACCTATGAAGCCCTATATGGCATAGATCCAGACTATTTGAAAGCCTGCATCTCCTCATGTGAGCCTGCCGGGGTTTTACAGTCTTTGGAGTAGTGCTCTTTCTCCTTCCCACCACCTTCCCAGGCTTGTCTGGCAAGGAAAATACCTTTCTCAGTGGCTGCTCCTAGGCAATGGAACTCCCTCCTCCTGAGTGAGGGTCAGCTGGAGTCCTCTTTGCTCTCTTTTTGCTGACAGGCACAGACCTTCCTAATGCAACAGGCTTTCATCATGTAACTCATTGGGATGTGCTTTTTAAAAAATATGTAATATGCCTTTTATGTGTCTGTGATTGTTTCAATTAATGTCTTTAAAGTAAAGTTTTAATGGATTGATTGTTTAATTCCTTTTAAACTTTTGCACCACTTATTGTTTTGACTATTTTAACTTATATTGTAACTCATTTTGAGTCCTGTTAGAAGGGAAAGGTGGGAACAGCAGCAGCAATTAAGGGACAAGGAAGGGGCACTGATTTGGGAGATTCTAATAATGGTCTGCCAAATGCCTCTGGAAATTTAAAACCAGCCATAATCCTCTTGTCTTTTCTGTGGCTATCTTCCACAGTTAGTTTGGTTTTATTTTCTGTTACAGGAGCATATTTTCTCTGATGCTGAAGATTCTATTTAGCCATTGTAATTAAAAATAGCCATTGGCAGACTTATTCTCCTAGACTTTGTTCTAAGCCAGGTACTTTATGTTTTAAAATAAATTAGTTATTTTTTTCTCATTACAACAGAGGTGGGCAAAATGTGTCTTGTGAGGCACATGACTATATGATCTCTGCCCAATTAAAAAAAAAATAAATACTGGAGAGGCTCTCTCACCCCAGTGGCATCACTAGGGGGGTGCTGAGCGCACCAGGTGACCCCCTAAGGGAGGTGACACCACTGCTCCTGAAACATGTACCTTTTGGCAGAAACAGGCTGGGGCATTCATCTGCTTCCCTTTAAAAAGCTTTAAGAGCTGATGGGAGGGGTGAAGCTCAGTGGAAGGAGAAAGGAGAGGTCCCAGAATTTTTGAAATTAAAATTTAAAATTTCAAAATTTAATTTTTTTTTAAAAAAAAATAAAACTTCTTTGAAATTATTTTTAAAATATTATTTTTAATTTTTTTTAAGAACATCACATTTTAACCAGCTCTTCACTACGTATATGTAAATACATTTAGGTTGTGCATATGATATTTTAATTTGAAGGTATAATTTTAATGTTGCTAGTTGGTGGTATATGGGAATTATGATTTATGAGTAACATTAGTGCAAAAAAAGCATTCTGTATGGGTTGAAATAGGAGGAGGTCAATGGGAGGGGGGTTAACACCCCAAATTACCTCACTAGGTGATACCAACCCTAGTGACACTACTGTCTCACCTCCCTCTAAGAACCATTGGGGGAAATTTCTCCATGTTTTGAGATGCCCAGACCTATTTTTGAGGTGATTGCTGGCCATTTTTTATTTGAGAAAAAGACCTCACCTATATCTGCAATAGGCCTAAATACCCTAAATGGGCCTAAATATCCAAAAACCATCAAATCCTGTATGATCTTTGAAGGTAAGCAGGGCAAGCCATGGTTAGTACTTGGATGGGAAACTGCCAACAAATATGAAGTGCTGTAGGCTATATTTCATAGGAAAGAACTGGAAAAATCACCTCTGAGTATTCCTTGCCTAAAATAACCCATTGAAATTCATCAGGTTGCCATAGATTGAGATGATTTGAAGGCACACAGAGATGCATATGTCTACAATAGCCTATGACTCACTTCTCAAAACATGACAAAGTCCCTCACTCCAATGCCTGTAGAGGGCATGAAGCCATTCAGTATATGTATGTGGTTGGATAGACAGATAGATAGAGATAGATGATAGATGTTTCAGATAGGGGGATGTAGAGGGAGATTCAGAGGCTGGCCACTCCTGCCTGACATTGCTGAAAACTGTGTTACATCTTACATTACTTATTTCATTCTATTGCATTTTGCAATATTTTTTAATTTAAAAAATTCTTTATGAATGTAAGAACATGGCATAAAACTTAAAACCATTCAAAACAGCTTTTTAAGAATATTTAGGAATTCCCTTTAAAATTAACATTTAAGCCAGGGGTAGACAACCTAAGGCCCAGGGACCAGATGCACCCCCCCAAGGCTTTTGGACCAGCCCCAGGCCAGTCTTGCCGCCGCCACCCCCCGCCGCTGCCCACCATGATGATATTGATTATTGTTGTTATTACTTGTTCTTGGGGTTTTCTTGGCAAAATCTCTACAGGGGTTTTGCCATGGCTTTTCTGGGGCTGAGAGAGTGTGCATGCATATTTTTCATTTATTTATTATTATTTTTATTTATTTTTATCATTTTTTTATTTTTGGTGCTTCGGCCCACCAATTGTCTGAGGGACAGCAACCTGGCCCCCGGCTCAAACAGGTTGCCTACCCCTGATTTAAGCATTTAGAAAATATTATTTAAGACACAAAGAAAGCAATATTCTTCCCACTGCTTACATTGCTTTTGAAATGTAGCATTGTTGTGCCCTCATTACTACACCAATCTGTTCCTGCCTACCTTGTAACCTGTTGCTTCTAAGCTCTGATCTTTCCTCATTCTTTTAATTAGTCATTACATCTTGTGCTAGCAAATTCCTTAAGTTAATGATGAATGTGAGAAGTAGTACCTGCCCTAAACATGTAACCAATTGGTTTTACTTAATTACTCCAAATTCTAGGACTATGAGAGATTGGGAAAATTTCTATATCCATAAAAGGCACAAAAACCAAACTAGCATGTCAGGATGTGGGTTAGTCTAGAAACCCCCTACCTGACATGCTAGTTTTCTAAGTGCACAGCAGGAGAATACACACAGAAACATATAATCCATACATGTAGTTCAGTATGGCCCAGTTTAGTATGGACTGTGTTATTGTTTTTAGTAAGTTCCAACTTGCTAATACATTGAACTAAAAACTTCCTATATACTGAATGATCCCTGTCTTTGTTGGGAAAGTGTGCCTATTTCTAAATATTAATGGGTCACAGATAAATGATTCAGTTGTTTTGTAACTGACAGGAACTTTTGGCTCTCAAACTGCTATGGCTACTATTGAACTGAGGAAGTCTTTACATACCATGAGGCACAACAAAACACACACCACATGTCCTGTGCTCTGAACCATTTTCCTGGGGAACTTTTAAAAAGATTTCACTCCAGAGAACCATGGAAACCAAACAGGCCATCTGCACAGTAGACTAATCCCACTGCCCCATACACCAGCCCATTTGTTCCACACAAAACAAAGGCTATATTCACTTTATAGCTGAAATTTATTCTTAGATGAGAAAGATTAATGTCATTGGTGTGTATTACTTAGACCACATCCAAGACTAATATTTTCTCCCAGTTTTCTTGTCCTGTCTTTCCTCCTATTAATTATACATCCCCACTACTTGCAGTAACATCCTTCCCATTGCAAGCCATATGGGTAGCTGAAGCTTTCCAAAGCCTCAAAGACTTTTGCCAAGATTTATTTGAGAGCCAGCACTTTGGACCCATTTTTAAAAGGTCTGTCTCTGAGATTTCCCGGTTTCTGGATCTTCACAGCAGTAGCCTTTGTTTGGAGGCAAAAAAGAAAGCCTCCACCTTTCTTTGCTGTCTCCCCTCCTTCCTCATAGCACTGAATTCTGGTAAAGGTGTGTAAGGGAGAGGATTTTATTTTCCTGCTGCCATCCATTGCTAAGGTTTGTTCTTTACTTGAATGCTTTTGGCAGTGCATGTAGTGCCTGAATGAACAAAACATCTAAAGTGAGGATTCCCTCCCCTTCGGCAGCTTGACAGAAGGCCAAAAGAATCAGGGCTGGCACAGCACTTTGTTCCAAAAAAGGCAGATGCAATAAAGCTTCTTACATCCCTGAAAGATGGACAAACTCCATTATGTAATGTCAACAACAACAGCAAAGTCAAACAATACAATAGCTTTGACCCAACAGCCACACCTTGCTGTTTTGGACAATGGAACACAGACACAAAAAAATGTCTGTCACATCCGTGACTAAGGGCCTCTACAGACAGGTGGCCATGGGCTGCCCCGAGAAGCCGCAGATTGAGACCAAGGCTGCCCCATGCCTCAGCCCTGATCCACCCTTATGGCACCTCTGAAAAGGAACGCTAAAATAGTGCTCCTTTCAGAGGAGTCAATGGGGTGCTAGAAGATGCACTGGGTGCCTCTTCCGCACTCCTTCCGGCTCAGTGTGTCTGGATGCTAAGCCAGAAGGACGTCATCGGAGCGCCCGCTGTGCGCAATGGTGGGTGTTCCGATAATGTCCTCAGGAAGGGGTTGGGGCGCCTGGCATCTGGCGTCTGGCTGCCCCTCCCCTTCCTGGGATTGAAGACGGCACTTTTCACCGTCTGCATCCCCCTACGATGACTTCTCATCCCATCATGCCCTCCAGTTGTTCACAAAAGAAAACAGGGATGCAATGTTAACTGATTTCTCCCATCAAAGATTCCTACCCAAGATCACCCATTTTTCAGTTGGTGAAGAAGTTGCTAACTCAGGAGTAAGAGGAGCAAAATGGGGCAATTGCTCTCAAACAGGAATTCTCTCTTCACAGTGAAATTTTCTTTTGCTTCCTAAATTTCTAACATTGCAATGACTTTGCAGGGAGCTGAACTGGAGGTCCTTCTGGTCTCTTCCAACTCTATAATTCTATGACTTAAAACTTTAGCTGAGTATTTAGAAATGCAGTCTGGGCCACCCAAAGAAAAGGGACAGGCTAAGTTACCAAGGGAATAGAAACACAGTAAATGCAAGTGTTCTAGGTGTGAATAATTTTCGATGTCTCACTCTCTGCAATGCCAGAAATGTGGAGATAGAAGAAAAATGGCATGGGGGGGGGGAACAGAATTCTTATCTAAGCGACAAGGCTTTCATGGTACCCATTTACCCCCCAAATCTGACTATAGCTATGCATTAACTTTACCTTCCACATTTTGTTTTGTTTTGAAATTATTCTTCTGACTGCAACCTGTCTCAAACTGTTTGAAAAGCCAACAAGGTGTTGCTTCTTTAGGTTAAAGATTCAACACACACACACACACACACACACACACACACACTATTCTACAATCTGTTGGTATCAGCAGTTCAAATGAACCTCACCTCACCTCATGGTTATGGAACAACAGACTACATGGCACCTTAATTTCCTGGTTTATGCCATAAGGACAAGAGACATCCACATTATGCCTTTGAGATTTAACATCTGTAGATCCCAAGAAAGAGTGTACATCCTGAAGAGTAATACCACAAGACAAATCACACTAAAAGACTCACCTCAATGCTGTCGAGGGGTAGCATTTGTGGTGGGCCACTTGGGGGGACTGTTGCCAAATCTCCATGCTCAGAGCTCCAGTCAAAGTCTGGAGCCATCACTCCAGACCATAGTGAGAGTTCCTGACATTGGGCAAGGTTTCACGTCAGTTCTCACCAAATCTCACAGGATTTCATAATCTCAAATCTCTCAAGCAAGATTTGGCTGGTATTTTAAGGCTAGCCTATGAGGTGTTCAGCCATTTTGACCCCAGATGTTCTCATGATCTGCCCATCCACCCTCATTTCATTCTTCAATGGCACTACATCCCCAGGCCTTTGGCTGGTTGCCTTCAGAACTAGGAAGGAATTTTCCCATGTTATTGGAGCATGGTTTTTTCGCCTTCCTCTGGGGTGTGGAATTTGAAGGATATATATGTGTATGTGTTGTGGCATGCTTTCTACAATTATTGCTTAGCTTCCTTTGTAGGGGTTTGTGTAATTTTATTATCGTACATTAGTGTTTTATTGTCCTTACACATGTTTAGTATATCCATGCAGGTGTGCCTTGATGTATGAGCACCAAATGCTACTCTGCTTTGTCACAACTGGCAGTTATTGGAAGGAGGGGAAAATCAGACTCGATAAAAAGTGGGTGAGAGAGAGCATGTGGGAGATAACAAAGCCAATGGGAGACAACTTCTCAAGTTGAGCTTAATCATGTTGATTTCCTGGGGCATGTGCCCTACACAGGGATTTAACAGGACAGGAACGGGTCAAAGTCCCACTGAACAACAATAAGTAAGAAAATCATCAAGTCTCATGTCCTCTCCATCTGAATTTGCATATTGTGGGGTCTTGCCATCCGCGATCTGAGCATCTGCGGACAGCAAGCCCCATTGTTCTCAATGGAAGCATGTACATGCAGCAGCATTTTTTCTTATCCACTGAAGGTGTCTGGAACAGACCCCCCATGGATACAAAGGGCCAACTGTAAATTACAGTGATTGATTAGTGGTAATATGAATTATTTGTAGTGGCACTTTGGATGATTCACAGTGGCAATATGATTGACTTATAACCTCTGTATTATGCCTTGTAGTTGTGACCATTGCACCGGCACAAAGGACTCTGCACGCCTTTTCTTTGGGTAATAACTGGCCAGAGTCTTAAACAATTTTAATAAACAATCATTACAAAATAGCAGAATTTCTTCTTGACACATGTGTCCGTGTAGATAACTAAACTGTTATTAAAGTAAACTGCATCTATCACAACACGTGTCAAGAAGATCTGTTTGAATCAAATGCATAACAACAAATTATCTCCCCCCCCACCGGAAATGATGTCATAATCAATCATATGACATAAGTAAGTCATGACATCATCAAATTATTTGATGACATCATATAAAATTTAATTAACTTAATGCCGTAAACTCATCATTGAATTTAATTAACCCAATTTGTAATTTCCAATTAACCGGATTATCCCCCGGGGGGGTCCCTGCCCACCATAAATTGCACTACAATAGAATAGCCTTAACCAACGTAGACCCTGATCCCCAAAGTTGAGACAAAAAGCAAGGTGTTGTAACACGAGAATACATCTCTTTAGAAATAACAAATTCAGAAATGGCAATGTATCAACCCACACTATTACTCTTAAGAATTATTATTGTTAATATCATTATGATCATTCTCAGGGAGGGTGAAAAACCCAGGGTACGAGACTCTGTGAAAATTCCCTCCTGGCCCCCGAAGGTTATCAGCCAAAGCCTGAGAGTAAATAATATGAACAGATATTAATTAAGGGTTGGTGGGTTGGGTGGGTTGGGTCGCACGGCTGCAGCACAGAAAATGGCTGCCACCATGTGGCAGCCAAGGGCTAAATAGCCCTCAAATCTCGCGGGTAATCTTGCAAGGCCTAAAGTCTCATGAGATTACCCAGCATGCTTTGGATCCCACGGGATCCAATTCGATTGGCTGGGTGGCCCAGGAAGGACGGGACTTCCTGCCCACCCAGCCAATTAGGCGTCAGCTTCCTTTAAGAAGCCGGCGCAATATAGAACCCCTCCCAATGTGTTGGGGGGGTGTCTTTCTGTAAACCCATGTATCAGTGTCCGCCGCCCACTGGTACTGAAACATTTTTTAAACAAAGGCAGAAACAGGGACAGCATGCAGTCAACAATTTACTATGGAGAGGAACAAACCAACAACTGTCTAAAATAATTAAAGAAATTAACAGGAAAGATCTCAGCAAGCTGGGAGTTAGCTACTCTGAACTTTTTTAAAAAACAAAAACAAAAACAGGAATATGGTCCAGGAATATGGACCAGGATTAACACCATACTGCCACTACAATAGATGGCATAACTGAAAAAGCTCTAGGTCTCAATGATTCAGCAACATCAACTACTATTGAATAACTGTTAAAAATTTGAATCATTATCTTATCCTAAGCATGCAGTCCCACTTTTGAATTTACCTCTAATTTGTTAAGGTTTGTTCAGCAGATTCACCCTCAAACCCATGTGTAGAAACAAAGTCCTGACACCAGATTTGATGGTGAGTAAAGTTTATTCAGCAGGTTGTAATGATAAGAAATGCATATTATGATCATACTCAATGCATTTATCCTTTGTCTCTTACATGTGCCCAAAAGAACATTAGTCCATTAATTGCATGGATTCACAGTTGTAATTCAGAAAAACATCATCCTTGAGGAGTCAGACATTAAGCATTCCCTCCAGCATAATTTCCTGAAAGTCTTCACAGCAACATAAACAAACATAAACTCCAGCATACCTTGACATCCCTTCCATACTGCCACCATCTTGGTTCTATGCAAACTCTTTTTAAAGCTCCTTACAGGGTAATTCAACAGCAATAGCATGTATTTTTATCAATTTATTTAAGCACCCCCTAAGCGGTTTACAAAGAGTAAGCTAATTTTCCCCAAGAAGCTGGGCAATCATTTTAGTGACCTCAGAAGGATGCCAGGCCGAGTCTACCTTGAGCTCCTGGCTGGTATTGAACTCACAACCTTGTGGTTTGTGAGTGAGTGGATGCAGTACAGGCATTTAACCACTGCACCATCAGGGCTCTTACATTTCTTGTAACTTGACTGCATTCACCTGTCTTGCTTATCCCAGCTTTCCTACATTTAATCCTTTATTCTATTGTAAAATACATACAACTACTAACATAATTGATTGTGCTTAGTTTTACAATCCAAGCAATGCACTCAAGAAGAGAAGAAGGAAATCTTAGTTTTTAAAAATCTTTTTTATTGAAAATTTTACAGTACAGCACTAAAACTGCACAAAGTAGAAAAGAAAGAAAGGAGTTTATCACATGGGAGGGATCCTGTGCAAAAACAGGATTTAAATTGGGAAAAACCCACAAAAGCGGATTGATTTTCAGACAACATTGGGGTTAATGACCATTAACGCAACATTAACCCAGACAGAAAGTCAACAAAATGCACTGGTTTTTACTTTCAGAAAATCCCAAAAGTAAAAAGCAGCATGTTTTGTTGACTTTCTGTCTGGGTTAATGTTGCATTAATGCTCATTAACCCCAATGTGCTGAAAATCAAACTGTTTTTGCGGGGTTTTCCCAGGTTTTAAATCCCATTTCTGCATGGGATTTGGGCACTTTGCCTCCCATGTGATAACTCCAAAGAAAGAAAGAAAGAAAAAGAAGGAAGGAAGGAAAGAAGGAAGGAAGGAAGGAAGGGGGGAGAAAAAAGAAAGAAAGAAAGAAAGAAAGAAAGAAAGAAAGAAAGAAAGAAAGAAAGAAAGAAAGAAAGAGAAAAAAAGCTATTTACCTTCATTTCAATGGTTATACATGTAATTTGTTTTCCATTCCTTCCTTTTTGACAAACAAGTTATCCTTCTTTAAATAGCTTACTCATTCTGATCATCAAACCCCAGTGTCACCAAGTCATTTTCTTTTTTACTGCTAAAAGTCAATAGGGGCCCAGTCTTTAAGAATTATCCCTAAAAATCTGTAGTTAAAACAGACAACCTACTTATTTCTAGGAAATTTATCAACTTCAACCCCTTCATAACATGGATAACGTAAAATGTCTAGATTCTTTGAACTAAAAGAGTTTTACTACCATACAAGTATTCATACACATTCTAATCAACATTCTACACAAACAATTCCCAACTTTAAAAAAACTTATCTTTACAATCTTAATATAATATCAATTACAAATTCCTTTAACTATATTTTCCATTATTCCAGCTACATATTGTAATCCTAATTTTAATCCATCCTCTGCAGCACACACACACACACACACACACACGCTTTCTAATATCATAAACCAACAATACTTCATTTTGAAGAGGTTTCCTTTAACATCTTAACATATTGTAACTTTAATTTCCTTAAGCCATATTTTCCATTAATCTTTCCTCATATTGAAGCCCAAATTCTTAAACCTCTCTATCCTTCCTCCCCAACCTCTTCCTCACCTTGTATGGTTCATCTTTTAGCAAAGCTGGAGATATCTGAAACAAACAGAATGTGTTAAAAAGAGCTTATTTTGCTACATAGGTTTTTCCCAACAATAACAGGCTTAGTCTCTCCTCTTTTACTATTGTCCTGGCAAGACAGGACAAGTATTTTCAGTTGTGCTCCTTATTTTACCATCATCACTATGGGATATCATCACAACAGTAGCCAAATATTCAACTTTCTTCTCAATTTCAAATCCCAATTGCTCCATCAGCTCAACTTGATCTTGTGCAATCATCTTTTTTTTATTAACAGAGGTTGTACCAACAAATCAGATTTTTTTAAATCAATGCTCAGCTGTCCAACTTCTTTCCCATCTCTTCATCTGTAATTTGAATTTTATTCTTCACATATTCCATGTCTCCTCTTTGTTTTCTATCTCCTATCGATTCTTCCTCCATCTCTTCCTTCCCTTCTAAAGGCTTTCCATTTGCACCCTTCATTTCTCTCCTCAAAGCTCTGGTCTAACAGCTCCTGCAAAAGTGCTAGTTCTTGTTCTTCTGTAATATTTGCCATTCTTCAAGTAATTGTTATATTTAATCAATCCACAATACAAGTTCAGCAATTATAGGGTGAAAAGCTAAGACAATCACACAGATTCCACAGTTTCAATAAAGCCATCCAGTCTTATCTTTTTGAAGAGAACATTCCACCTTCTCACAGGAGCAGTTTCTTTAACTCTTTGTTTACCACACTTCAAAGTTTCTAATAAACAAACATTAAAACAAGAAATCCACAAAATCCTTTTAAAACCACTGTTCCCTTTGTCCATTGAGATCTTCACTAAATCATCTTTACTGTCAAGCTTTTTGCTTCTTTTTATGTCTGTTATAAATAGGCTTTGTTTTCTCGGTTCTTAGTCAGCAAAAGAAGGCATCACAATTACTATCGAAACAGAGGATCTCTCTTTAGATGTATATTAAGTCATTAGATAATGAGTGGTTAAGAAAGTTGGAAGTTTGGGAGGCCCAGAGTCCAGGCCGCAGCCTGTTGGTAATCCTTGCCCCCCTCAACTTCTAAATTCACCTTTCTGACCACTGCAATTTCAGTGGTTGCCTTGTGAGTCACAGCATTTTTGGAGCAACATGTGAGCAATCTCAATGCTTTCTCTTTGTCTGGAGAAAGACTTGCCAGCTGGCGCTTGTCCCCTGGCTGGCTGTTTGGCCATTAAAGCTTCTCCTGCCTGTGAAATTCACAGCATGAGCCTGAATCTGCCATCTTCCCCACCCGGACATCACAAAATCATGTTAGTGAAGCTTAACTGGATAAACTTATTAGGCAACTGATATGATAGCATATGGCTAATAAAAAACTTCTGATTTACAAAATCATGCTCTTAAATTAGCTTTTCTTCTTGTCTCTAACAATGGACAAATCAGTCCATTCCATTCACTATTGTATTTGAATATCTAAAACATCACATTCTTTCTATGCTAAATACATGTATGTATTTTAGTAAATTCTCACAAAAATGAACTAAAATGGGATCTTTAAAACTTCCTTAATTGTTAGAGCAGGGGTAGGCAACTTTTTGAACCAGGGGCCAGGTTGCTATCCCTCAGACAATTTTTGGGGGGGGGGGAGAGGAGGAGCACAATAAATAAATAAATAAATAAAAATTAAAACAAATTTAAAAAAATTAAAAAATATGCATGCACACTCTTTCAGCCCCAGAAAAGCCATGGCAAAACCCCTGTGGAGATTTTGCCAAGAAAACCCCAAGAACAAGTAATAACAACAATAATCAATATCATCATGGCAGGCAGCGGCGGCGGCGGCAGCGGGGGGGGGGGCGGCGGCAGGACCGGCCTGGGGCCGGTCCAAAGACCTCGGGGGGGCCGCATTCAGCCCCTGGGCCTTAGGTTGCCTACCCCTGTGTTAGACAGTCAGGATTCCAGAGGGAGGCAGGCAGAAGACAAGTAGTCTGGAACACCAATTTATCTCAGTTTATACAGACTAAGGTTCAAACCAGAAGTCAAGAACAATGTTTAGTTGTCATGATTAACCTGTGATCCATTCCACAGTAAGATTTGCTCAAAAATACATGCCTCGACCATCAGGTTTGCACATTAAACCTGTACTTGTCTTCCAGAGATCAATAAAAAAAGTAAACATGTTAAATGCAAGAGTGCCACTAAGGGTAATAATGTGCTATGACAATTAGATGTCTTTTGCATTTGGGCAAGCTCCTCTGCAAACAAACAAAAAAAAGGGGGGGAAAGACCACGATTAACTAGTTTGACTCTGAGGGAAGGCATCTGGGAGCTTCATCAGACTGGCCTTCTCATGTCATTGATGCTCCTGTACCAGAACAAATCTAAGCACTTGTAATAATATTTTTCAAGTTCCCTTCATCAAGCAGTAACTGTAAACTGCAAAGGAAACAAAGGGCTACTTCCACACTCTCCAACATTTCACAGATGAAAACTGGAACAAATGTGGTCAAACCACAACAGAGTGTGGTCAAGAAAGCAGAAGCTATTAATGAGGAAGAACACACAAGCCTGGAGAGGCTGTAGCAGTTAGCTTTTGCCTGAGCCTACAGGGAAGGGCAACATTTTGCCCCTTCCTGTCCTCTCCCTCCTGCTGAGTTAACTGAGTACAAATTGCTTTCACACTCTGAATGCAGTTGGCAGTGATTGAAATGAGGACAAAGGGGGAAATTGGGAGGGGGAGAAAAAAATTGGGAGATTTTAAAAGAAGCTGAAAAGATGAACAGAGGATCAATAGAAACTATTCCTGGCTGGTAGGTAGCTCCTAGCTAGTGGATCTCAGCATTTGGATCCTGATATATTAATAATTCTGATTATGTGAAATTGACTATTAATGACAATTTACATCTTGATTCCAGTATGTGAGCCAAAGCATCTGCTTGCAAGGCAAGTTCCAGGCAGCATTGGAATACATTATTGAAATGGCATCACCTAAGGGGAGTGACATCAGTGCTCCTCAAAGATCTGACTTTTGGCAAAAACAGGTTTGGCATTCACCTGTGTCCCATTAAAATGCTGAAGAGATGGTGTGAGTGGGGTGAGGATCAGTTGGAGGAGAAAGAAGAGGCCCCAGTTTTTTAAAAAATTCAATTAAAAAAAAAAGAAAAGAAAAATATTTTAAATTTTTTCCATTAAAAACATCACATTTTAACCAAATTTTCACTTTAAGCACATGAAACTATGTAAATGTAAATATATTTAGGCTGTGTGTATGATAATCTAATTTAAAAATATCATTTTAATTGTGCCAGTTGTTTATGTCACAACTATTACCATTGTTGTTAGCTGATTTTGAGTCCATCTTGACTCATGGTGACCCTGTGAATGAGATGTCTCCCCTATCTTATACCTCCCTGCTCAGGTTGTGCAAGCTCAGGCCTGTGGCCTCCCTGATTGAGTCTATCCATCTGGCTTTTGGTCTTCCTCTGTTTCAACTTCTCTCGACCTTCGCCAGTATCGTTGTCTTTTCTAATGAGTCCTTTCTTCTCATGATGTGTCCAAAATACAACAGCCTCAATTGAGTCATCTTGGTTTCCAGGGAGAGTTCAGGCTTTATTTGTTCTAGGAGCCATTTGTTTGCCTTTTTGGTCATCCACAATATCCTCATCACTTTCTCCAGCACCACATCTCAAATGAATTAATTTTCTTCCTATCTGTTTTCTTCACCGTCCAGCTCTCACAGCCATACATGGTAACAGGGAATACAATGGCTTGAACAATTCAAACTTTAGTGTTCAGCTGTGTATCTTTTACATTTTAAGATTTTGTCTAGTTCTTTCATAGCTGCCCTTTCCATTCCTAATTACATGTATATGACAATTACAATGAATGTGTAACATTAGTACAAAAAACATGACTAAGGATTTTGTACGGCATGTGAGGTGGTCAATGGGGTGTGGGATGACATCATGAGTTACAGCACTGGGTGACACCAACTCTATGGATGCCACTGTATCATTGCTTGTATTTAGGGTTCCCTAAGTCTTAAGGCCTTTTCTTCAGTTCTGAATGTGAAGGTGAGGAATCTCATAGCAAGGATGGTGCCTTGAAGTAAGTGTGTGTGTGTTTTCCTTATTTACTAGACTTAGTGCTTTTGATTTGAATGGTACATTCTGTGCAACTATGGTTAGTCCTTAAGATGCTTAATGACATCACAAGAGGATGCTGCTTGTAACATTGCCTTTATAACATCATCAGGCCTCATCACCTGGGATAACTGAAAGGGCCTCAGATTCTGGCCCTGAAATCTCAGGACCTAAAATAGTCCTAACCTGGAAACTGTATTATTTCCTACTAACATTGCAGACAGCATGTTCAAACTTTTGCCTTTTGCTTGTATAAGAAACCCTAAGATGTATTCACGCATGATATGAAACACACTTTTTTACATATATTCATACTCTAAAAATAAAATTATTGATGGCATATACATTTGATTTAAAATGCTTATTTTCCACTTTCTATCTCATATTATACTTAAAGAGAGAGATTCAAGAGAAATGTAATGAAGATGGACAGAAGCCAAGCCACTGGGTTCCACTCTAGAAATAGTTGGCATACCTACACTTTAAATTTAGATTTCACTGAATGTTGGACTTATTTCTGATTCTGGATCCTGCAAGTGTACTTCCTAGAACTTTCTAGGGTTTGTTAGGTTGTAAGAGTTTCAGAAATTTAAATGATATTATGGGTTGCATCACATAAGCACAGAGGCCTTCCTAACCAATATGGCATGTCATACTGTATTTCCAATACAATGATACAGAATGTGTTTATGTATATATTGGTTACAACATTGCTGAAAGTTCCCAGTGAGGTAGCTGTGTTCGTTGGTTATAGCAAAAACAACTAAGCTACCTTAAAGCTTTTAAGTGGACTGCAGCCTAGTTCATCTATTATTATTATTATTATTATTATTATTATTATTATTATTATTATTATTATTATTATTATCCTGCCCCTCTGCAGTGCATTTACTTACTTGCCACAAGGAATACCTCTGATGAAGTGGGCTATAGTCCAGAAAAGCCTATGCCAAATAAAACTTTTAAGTCATCACAAGATTTCTAATGAAATCTTCAAAGTGAAGCCTCCCACTTAACAACCCTTGCCAATTCTGTAGCATCCTTGGTCCAGTCTAGCATGGCTTCATTTCCACCACAGGTGGAACCACATATCTGCCACCGGATTCTGCATAAAAGTGGATTTTAGCCATTTTCTTTAGCTTTCATTATTATGTGAAAATGCCTTTATGACCCAACCACTAGTCTAGTATTAAATAACCATCTGTAGTAGAAAGTATAAATAACATTCTACTTTATATCACTCTTGAGGGTTGATTATGAAAGAATACAACTTGTAATGCTGCTAATTCAACACTTTTTACACTGTTTTCAATAAGCTAACACACACACATACAACTGTAAGTATAAAACAGATATTTCTTCAGATTTAAAGTCCCCATTCTTGCCAGGGAACTGCACAAGACTTTTTATTTTATAGGGATTCTAAGCACCAAATGAGATGCATAACTTCAGTGATCATGATCCTGAATTATATATAGTGGTCAGAGGTGTCGTCTTCAAATACAAAAGAAGAATATGGCACAAATTCCCCCAAACATCTGGTCCCCATAAGATTTTTATGCCAGACACTTAAAGAGCAGCTTTAATTACAGGGCAACTCAGATCCTCATTTTACAGCCTTTAATTTACATAAGAACCTCTCTTTAAAAACAAAATGAGAATAGATATAGTCCTTCTCCTGTCACCTTTCACCTGTAATCCAATTAAAAGGGACTCTGTTCAATTCTTTCTTTTAAGGTTTATCACCCTTTACTATTATGTGGTTAACAAGGTACATGTCCAGTGGTCCATCTCTTCCCATTCTTTTCACTCCTTCTCTCGTAAAGTACTTTTGACTCAATTGGGAGGTTTGCCAATCAGATCTTACAGCCATCTCTGTTGTAGCTTTCACCAAGACAACACTGTGAAAGCACATGTAATTCAAAAGACAAAGCACCCTCATTTTCTTCACTAAGGGCCTTTGCAGACTGCCAGAAATAATGCACATTAAATTGAGGCACTGCCCTGGATCTGGCAGTCTGCAAAGGCCCTTAGTTTCACAGCTAAGGAAAAGGTACTAGTTCTGCACAGAGGCCTCATTTCCACTTACATTTAAATCGGTTTGCGATTCGCCTTCGCTCTGTGTCAGTGAATCAATTCCACTATGAAAGCGGATCTTTTCATTATTCCCTTGTAATCACTTCT
>CM034701.1:142609338-142624263 GCA_020142125.1 Phrynosoma platyrhinos | reverse complement strand
TTGGCTACCAGTCCTGCAAAATAGAAACATCAGCACTCAACAAATACAAATGGGAAAACACCCAGGGCCAGGGGCTTTCCCAGCAGACAATGAACACCAGTTACCAGACAATAATCCTCGTTTGCATATCCTCTTACCCTGAGGCCCTGCCATCAACACAGAACAATACACAGTTTACATTGGAATCACTCCTCCCTACGCAGGGTCTCACACATTCCAGCATTCTCTGAAGATACCAGCCACAGATGCTGGTGAAACATCAGAAAGAAACTCTTCTAAAACATGGCCACACAGCCCGAAAAACCCACAAAAAACTATGGATGCCAGCCATGAAAGCCTACAACTTCACAAAAGACTACCTTTCTTCACACCCTAGTATGTGCTCTTTGCCACTGCATCTACCTGAGTCTTTCATGATGGAGATGAATGCAAGAGCTCATCCAGACTGTGCATCTATCCCTTTTGTGGGAGTGCAATCTCACTTAAGATCAATAAATTACCCACCCAATGGACTTGGAGTTGTGGTGCCCCATTGGACAGGAAATGGGATTTTTTACTGTCTCCTTGCTGTTCTGTTTTTAAAAGCAGACTGAGATGCCAAAATAAAGCAGCTGAAGCCCTATTTGGTATGCAGGTACAATTTGAAAGCAGATGGGAAAGGTTGCTCTTGTGTCAGGTTCCTATTAATGCACAGAAGCAGATCTGGTAAATATGTGTATATGTCTGTGTCTCTAGAACAACCTTGCTCCTTTAACCTCATTCTGCTAGAAACAGCTGCCCAGACATAACTATGACATTCACTCTGTCTTTATGACCGTCAGCTGATGATGTGACAGTCATTGTGTCTCCCGCCTGAACTCTCCTTCATGGGCCTTCTCATCCACCCCAAACTGCTCCCTGTGACAGCCTAATAAACTATATCTGCCACACATGTACCACAAGTGACAGAGCAGGAGGAGGAGGAGGTGGCAGACACAAGGTACATGAAAAGAATGGGTGAAAGAAGCATCTCCTACTTGTCTTAATAGGATAAAATGAGCCTCTAGGCTGAGAAGTTGGGGGTATTCTGTTGTGATGCAGATTTATCAACCACTTCTCAGAACCAATCCTAAAAGGGACCCGTCCATACATATTGTGCCTACAAATGAGGTTCCAACCCAGCTAAGTGTTTGGTTATTCACCTGGCCCTAAGACAATTTTCATAATAAACATAATGCAGTCATTATAGACGTAATAAGTAATACAAATTCAAGAAACACATTCTCCAAGCCCAAATGGTATCCATGACATGACTCCACATTTCATGTAAAGAGGTCTTGAAATAATCCTACTTTATAGGTGATGAGTACTATCTGCCAGACAGTGCTATAAATCTGAACAAAACTAGAACACTTTACATATGTCAGCTGTGAGGGGCTGGGAAGGCAAAGGGGGTGGGGGGAGAAGAAACCTAAATAATTTATGTGTGCCGCTTATATATTCTGACATCTCTGACACACTTTTTAAAACATTAATGAAAAATCATTTTATGGATGGCTGAGTCATGACTGTCAGTCTGTAAAGGTTCCATATCTCTCCACCTGCCTCCTTCATACGCTTTTAGCTCTCTTGACAGAGCCAAGCTGCTGGTAAGGAACGTTCAACCCAACAACTCCAGGAAGATACTGAGCCCACAGATGTTTCAGTAAACAGTAGAAGCAAACATTCCAAGAAGCTGACTATAGAAAGATCAATTCCTTCTTCAATGGTGTTTTTCTGTTTAAGCCACCAGGTCCTAATCCCGCTGCTCTCGCTTTTTCAACCCTGCTGTTTTGATAATTAGTTAAACTGCAATGCCAAGACTGCTAATTGTTTAGAAAAAACAAATTACAGCCTTCATATCTGAAGGGCTTTTCTACAGATTCAGGGACTTTAGCACAGCAGCCTAAATCATGTCTGCTACTTTATTACATCTGTAACCAGCCTGTCCATGAATGGGAAATGAATTTGCTGGATTTATATTTCCTTATGGAAATACCCAGTCCACATTCTGGCAGCAGAACAGAATGCATGTTGCTGCAGAAATCCAAACATTGGCAAGGCTTCTGATGCATTTGGGAGAACAAAATGTACATGAAACAATGCATAGGTTTTAAAACTGCAATCACTAAAAATATTTACATTTTAAATAACGCACACAACTGTGTTTCAGTCAATGAAAAAAAAAACACAAACCAACAACCCCCAAAACCCACATAATCACAAATATATGTCTATGGGAAAAATGTGTAAAAACATGCCTACATTTTGAAGAGATATGCTCAATAACATGTACAAATTTCCATGTGGGCAGAATAAATATAGACTCACAATTCAATATGGAAGTGGAACAAAACAAAGATTCCAGTAAGAAATATAAAGAACAAAAATGAGAAAGAACAAAAATGAGAGTGACAGATATTCACCTCCTTATTAAGGAGCTCATGGTAACATATATGGATTTCTCCTAGTCCAGCAATAGAACAGCTGTTGCCTGCTAAACATTTTGGGCCACAACTCTCATATTCCGAAACAGCATGCTCATTCAAGGACTTTTGGAAGATATCACATGGACTTGGACTGGGGAAGGCAATCTCTACAAGCCTTATAGGTAGGTTAACTGGCTGTATAAATGCTTGTTAGAGGTAGAACCCACATTTGACTTGTTTAATATCCCATATACCTCATGCCAACAATGAGATAGGAAACCATCATCATTCATGCTCAGACATGCATTTGCCAGGATATCACAGAATCTAGCAGAACACTATTAGCAGCAACAAATACTTCTAGTTTTCAGACAATGGGCTGGCAAATCACAAGAGAGACTTCATTGTGGATCTCCACCACAAAGGAAATGTAAAAATGAAAAAAAAAATCCCAAGGACATATAGTGAAAACTGCAGAGTCTTGCCACATCTTAAAGGCCAACAGGTTTTATTCAGGCATGAGCTCTTGAGGAGTGCAGCTCATTCTGGAATGTTCAAAACCTTATGCCTTTTAAACATTTGTTAGTCCTTAAAGTGCTACAGAACTGTTGTTTTTTTACTCCCAAAAGCAAACATTACCATTTTGCTTTCACCTCAAACAGTGGCAAAATTGAGTGACTTCATTTAACTGGTTGAAATGCTGTCAAAAAAGCATAGATTTCATCAGTTTCCTTCCCACCCTACCCCCTGCAAGACTTTGCATGAAAAAGAGTAGCATACAAAATACTTTAAAAACAACACTGCTTAGTGTTTAAACAGAAAGGCTGGATTTATAATTTCTTCCCACATATCCTATCACATTAAATAAGTGAATGGCTTAGTAAACAGTAACATGATCTTCAACCCAAACATGCTTTTTCTTACATGGGGAAGGGGAATATGTAACAAGATTAAATTAGCCACTGCTTAATTCTACAAACTGGCTTCTTTCCACTAAACACAGTTCCTCCATGCCACACAAAGAACTAGCTGCAGGTTACTGAAACTTGACTGATCTCCAGTGGGAGCAAGCTGCTGCTGTATAGGTCCCTGACATCTGTGATGAAATGACCATCTAGCTTGTCCATAATGCACATAAACAAAAACAACAAACCCATTCTAGACACCTCCTTCCAGACAAAGCTACATTTTAATCATCACTGCCAGGTTTCAAAAATGGCATCAAACTGAGAGCATTATTTAATGGCAGGGCTGAATAGAGTACTTCAGTGCTTTGTATTATCTATAATTACTTTAAAAAACAACAACCACCACTATTCTACAAAGCCATTTTCAAGCACACACTAGCCTCTTATATTAAAAGAAAAATCAATAGTTGTTATTTTCTTTTGATCGGGTGTTCTATTAAGCTAAACAACACACTACAGAAATTAGAAAATCCAAGTAGGAGAGAGAGAAAAGACCAAATAAACAAGAGTCTTGTCATTAGTCCACAAAGCAGTGTTTAAAAGCATCTTCCAGAAAATAAAGAGTTTTTGGAGGCCTAAGTCTATTCATGACTACCTAGATTTCTTTCACACAGTTTCAATTAAAATGTTGACAACACTATTCAGTCATGAAGGTAAAGTAAGTCAAATTTCTTCAACAATAACAGAAGCCATACTGGTGTGACTCCAGTCACCTGTGTGACTGCCCTCAGTGATTAGTATTTTTATTTTTTATTTTCACTCACCAACTGAGTTTTTCAACCATCTGTGGTGACCAGGAGATCTGGTGTTGCCAAAGAAATAATGACTGAAAGGTTCTCAGATTCATGAAAATGGGTTACAGATCAGAATTTTGGTGTGTGGGGGATTCTTTTCTATTGACAATTGAAAATTAAAAACTAGATGGCATCTTAAGGCCCTTTTATAAAAGGAGAACAGATGCAAATTTGACTAGAAGGTTCAAACATTTTCTCCTTGCAGGTGTGATTGCAAGTATTTGTGATATTTTCTAAGGCTTTTCTTTCAAAATACTTTCCCTATGACTTTCTGCATTTTGGCACCATTTTGTGAACAAATGTTTTACACAAAAAGCACTACATTTTGCACATAGTAATTTTTGTGCAAATATATTGTTCAAAATCAATTTTTTTTTGCACAAAAATTAACAAATCAGTAAACAATGTTTTTTTTTTTCTTTCATTCAGAAGTAAAAACTGTCAGTTGCCTATTTTTTCCCCCATAGGGTTCCTTAATGTGCTAAGACTCCCTTTCTCACTGAGGACAAGAAAACATCTGAATCTACAATTGTAACAAGCAGCAGAATATAGTAACAGATTATTCCTGGGCTATGGAAGGGTACATATTTAAATGTTCCCACTGAGGTGAGATCCACCCTAATGTGTGAAGAGCTCACATATAATAGAAATGTGTTTACTCTCATCCTTTTGCTGACACAATATTTTTCTATGAGCAGGAATTCCTTCTCTCTGCATGTAGGACTTTTCTAACATGCACTCCCTCCTCATCTGCATCCTGAAATGTTATACCTCAGAAGAAGGTCTTTACCAGGGAATTCTGCTCAACTTATTCTCATCTTCTCATGCATGAGAGACTTGCAGACTGCCAGAAACAGTGCAAATTCAGTCCACTTTTAGGGTTAGGGTTAGAGCTAGGGAATCATGGGAATTGTTTTTTTCTGAGACATTGAGCCTTCTCTGTCAGAGAGCTCTAGTGCCACAATAAACTACAGTTCCCATGATTCCCTAACCCTAACCCTAAAAGTGGACTGAATTTGCACTTTTTCTGGCAGTCTGCAACCCCCCAAAGTCAACTGCAGGGGTTCTGGAAGAATGCATCAGTGGAAGAAATTGTTCAGTACACCATATCAAAATTAGCAAGAAAATAAAACATATATTCTCACTTGCGATTTCCTTAAACAAGATGTACCTCAGAAGGCCATTTTAGGACCACTGTCCTTAATGATAACTAGGACACTTAACTGAATAAATTTAGATAACAGATTGAATAAATGATCCCTTTTTCTGGATTCAGTGCAAAAAATATGATACTACCTCTATAGTGTAATCTCCATTCATGACTCCAAGCAATAGTAGCTGAAAATAATGGGATCTGTATAACATAGTGACCAAAAAATTAAGTTATGAACCAGAAAATTCAAATTAGTTGTCTTTAAGCAAACTACAAGGTTGAGTTTGCCTTATTTGAAATGCTTAGGACCAGAAGTGTTTCGGATTTCAGTTTGTTTTTTTCTTCAGATTTTGGACTATTTACCTATATATATTTTGGAGATGGGACCCAAGTCTAAACATGAAATTCATTTATGTTTCGTATATGTACCTGAAACACATAGCCCAGGGGTAGGCAACCTTTCCCCTTTAAGGGCCGAGGGACTTCAGCTCCCAGAAGCCTCAGCCATGTTGGCCAATAGTCCCATGTTGGCCAATAGCTCCTGGGATTCTGGGAGCTGAAGTCCCTCGGCCCTTAAAGGGGAAAGGTTGCCTACCCCTGACATAGCCTGAAGGTAATTTTATAAAATATTTTTTTTCTCAGATCAGGATAGCAGCAGCCAATGTTGCAAACAGGGCAGACACCTCATTCCACAGTGTGACGCAGCTCATTGAGAATCATCTCTAGACCGCTTCAGTCTTCATTCTAGTCCAACTGTCATGGTTGCTTTAAATTTACCATTCTGCAGACATTCTGGTCAGTTCTGAAGTAAGTAGTTTCTCCTCCTCAGCTGTAGACTTTCTCAAACTGTCATTGTTTGAAATAAGTTCACCCTTTGTTTGTAGTCTTCCTTCACTGCTGTTTAAATTCTTAGGCAGAATGCTACCTCTTCTGGTTTCTTTTCCCATTAATATAGGCTCCCCTCATGATGGCCTGTTGCTGAGTACAAAAATCTTTAACTGCTTCCACAGTGAAATGTGGCCTTAAATCTGCTCAACCAAAAACCTCAGGGCAATTATTTTACTACTGAGTAGAAATATCCCAAATTCTTCTATCCATCCTCATAGGGGTTGAGCAGCTGGGACAGGATCTCATGGGCTGAGCCTGTGGTGTCCTGGCCCCAGTGCTTACCCAGGTTTACACACCTGTCCCTGCACCAACCCAGGGCCTGGGACAGGTGCATGCTCCTTACTTTGGTGTGCCATTGCTCTGACTGAGAAGCCCCCTATCACCACATCTGATGTGAAAATGGGGCATCTGATTGTCAAAGTGAAGTACAGCAAGGTAGGAATGTGAGGCAGCATGTTCCAGATGACATCACATTAAAAGGGGAAGTTAATATCTCAGAGGACTGAATCAGGATTCAAAATAAGCTTAAAATATTGGAGACTTGTACCAAATCTAACTAAGGGGCTTTGCAGACTGCCAGAAATAGTGCAAATTGAGTCCACTTTAAGGGTTAGGGTTAGTGCTAGGGAATCATGGGAAATTTTTCTTTCTGAGACATTGAGCCTTCTCTGTCAGAGAGCTCTGGTGCCACAATAAAATACAATTCCCATAATTCCCTAACCCTAACCCTAACCCTTAAAGTGGACTCAATTTGCACTACTTCTAGCAGTCTGAAAAGGCCCTAAATGAATTTTGACGAACAAATGCAAGGTACTACATTTGGGCAAGAAAAATGAAATGCAAAATATAGGATGGGAGAAATCTGGCATGATAACATACATGTGAAAAAGATGTAGGGTTCTGAATAGACCACAAGCTAAACATGAGTCAACAGTGTGATGCAGCTGCCAACAACAACATCAACACAATTTTAAGCTGCCATCAACAGGATTCTAGTGTCCAGAATAAGAGAAGTAAGAGTATATTCTATCCAACTTTTGTCAGATCTTACCTGGAATGCTACACAGTTCTAGGCCCTACAGATCAAGAAGGATATTAACAAGCTGGAACATGTCCAACTCAGTGTGACCAAGATGGCAAAAAGTCGGAGGAACAGAGTATGGGAGCTTGGCATGTTTAGTTTGACAAACTAGTAGTGGTAGCAGTACTATTAGTAATATTTATTAATTTATATCCCTTTCTTATCCCAATCTGGAAATCAAAACAGCTTACAAAATATTAAAGCAAATACAGATTAAGATACATACAAAACATCAGTAAAATATGTAACAGTTACATTAAAAATGCAATTAAAACTGTTTTAAAATCCATAAACAGCAAGACAGTGTATCATTTAAAGTCTGTTACAGTAAGTTCCTAAAAGTCTGTCAAAACAGAGAACTTTCCCTTGTTTTGGAAGGATAGAAAGTGAGGAGCCAGCCTAGACTCCTTAGAGAGGAGTTCTAAGGCTTGGGAGCAGAGAGAGTACTGAGGGGTTAAGATGATAACCATCTGTAAACACCTGAAGAGATGCCATGTAGAAGTTGGTGCAAGTTTATTTTCTTTTGCCCCCTAAACTAGGACATGAACCAAGGGCTACAGACTACAAGAAAAGAACTTCTCGATAATGAAACTGGTTCTACCTCGACTACCTGAGATGTACTACCTCAGAGAATGGTAGTCTGTCCTTTCCTGGAGGTCTTTCGACAGAGGCCATCTCTTAGGACTGCTTTAGATGTTTATTCCTGCATGGCAGAGGCGTTAGACTAGATGGTCTTGGGAATCTCTTTCAACTCTGTGATTCTATGAAGCACAACACCCTCCCACCTCTGTTAGGATCATTATCCATGGACATGGGTTGACAGAACAAGCCACTTGGGTAAATATTTTGGAAACATAACACTGCTAAAATTCTGCAAATGACACGCAAACACACACACACACACAATTTATACTCTGCCTTATTTTAAAAAAATTCAGGAGGACTGCAGACAACAAAACAACATGCAACAGCTGAAAACAGTGTACAAAATATTATAATTCCACACTCAGCACAACAATGAAATTCATTATGATTCATCTCTTTTGAAATATTAAAATATGCCTAAAGAACACCACAAGAATAGCCTATTTTAAAGGCCATGTTAGCCCATTGCTGCAAAGGCAACAATGAATCTTGTGACACCCTGAGTACAAATTTTAAATATTTCTTTGGCAGATGACAGACAGAAAATTCCGTCCAATATCACAAGACCAGATCAAGTCACCAGTAGCACTGCCTATGTAGAAAGTTTCAACAGTGCTGGCAGTAAATACATTTGAAAAGCATTAGTCATAGCAGCTGCTTAAACAAACACTAGTCCAAAGCTCTGGGTTGAGATCTGGAATCCCAAGAGATAACTGCTTTACTATATTAATCACTTCACAGTTGCAGGAGAATTCTGTTGGGAATATATTCAAATTTACTCAGTAAATATATTGAAAAGAAGTACTAGGATTTGAGCTAATTTTGGTCTGATTCTCATTTTTAGTTTGCCCATGACCACCCACTTTCTCCTTATTTTCCCTGATCTGGATACCTGCTTGTGTTCACCCCCAACATAAGCAAGGAAATTCATTCTGGAAAAATTCATCTCAGAAAATGAAAGAAGCAGAATGCTTGCATGACTACAAAAACTGATCTTTGTTTGTTTATCTTACTTGTGCCATTTATAGTCTGGTGTTCCCCATGGGATGTGCTTAAACAGGCTAAAATTTCATATATATTTGGACATGAAACACAGCAATAAGACCAATAAAAGATCATATTATCAACCATCCTAAGGTATATAAACCCAGAAATAGCCATTCTGGGGGGGGGGGGGGCATATTTTTACAGACTTGCTAAAACCACCCAGAAATTAAATGCACTGAGCCTCATGGAAGGAAGCTCCACACCTGAAGCACCATTACATAATAGTTCATGCTCCACAGCTCACAACACACACATCCAAAACACATGTGAAAAAGAGAATCTCAGTCTAGAGATACTCCTCTCCTTATTCTCAAAGTTTCCCGAAGGTACTTAATTAAATAAGAATGTTTCAGGTTTTTAACTGGGTGTGAAGCTTTTCCTCTAGAAAGTGTGAGCTTTGGCTGCCATCATTAAGGCAAACTGTTAACAGTTTAACATGACAGAATTTGTAACAGTTACAGCAAAATTAGTTGCTCTTCTGTGATGGTTGCGGCGGTGGCGATACTCCCCAATAGGATAAAAGAGGTAATTCAACTCAAGTAAATGATGGTGTCTTAAAAGGAGTAAGCACCTGTAATTAAAATGCACCATTCTAAGGTGGCATATGAGACAATGGCTTCTCCTCACCACTGACATCTTACGTATGCTCTTTATTGAAACTAAAATTCCCATAACATTGTTGAAGGGAGGGAGGGAGAAAACTAAGAAGAAGGTGAGAAGGAATGGCTATTATTATTATTATTATTATTATTATTATTATTTCTTTCCCACCTCTCACCAAGGTTCAAAGAGGGGTACAACATATTAAAATACAAAACACAATTAAAAACATATAAATCCAACAGTTACAATACAATACTATAAAGCTGTTAAAATACGCTCATAAGAGTACATTCTTTAGAATTTACAAATTAAAAAGTAATAGTTTAAAACTGACTGGGTAGACCTGCCAGACGAAATGTGTCTTTAGTGCTGTTTTAAATGCACTCGGCATTTTCAGCTGTCATATCTCTTCTCGCAGGTCATTCCAAAGTCTAGGGGCAGCAAATAAAAAAGTCCTCTGGGAACCCATTGCCAGTCTGTCTATGCCTGGCCATTGGAGCCAACATTTCCCAGAGAACCTGAGTGTACAAAACGGATTGTACAGGAGGAGGTGATCTTGTAGGTATGTTCTTGAAGACTCCATGGCCAGTACCCACAATGAATAGGACCACTCTGGGCTTCTTGTGTCTTTAAGGTATTTAAAATACATCTCTCTGTTTCACACCACCTGAATTATCAATGTAATTTTAATGCAAGAAGGACTGAAAGGAGTCCTGTCTTTAAAAATGTGTCAATCATCACAAATTTTCTCATCTAGAAATCTATTTATTTTGAGCAACAAATCTAATTGACAGATTTATAGTACTTGCCATTGATTGGAACACACGTACTTTCTGATTTATTCCAAGTTGTAGGCACATGTTCCTATTTAAATGTGGCTACCATTGGCTGGACACTTTCAATAGTACTATATAGATGAAACCTGATACTTTAGTTAGCATATCCTCTACTTTATGCTCCAGTAAAATATACAGAAAAGGGCAAGGAATTCAGAAAAAAGGAGTGACAAGGTAAGAAATACAAATATGCTTGGTGGCTGACAAATTACTGCAGCATCCTAACAGAACAGACACTGCAAAAAGCAAAATTAAGATTGATCCTACTTCTAAAAGGACTGTACCTTTCTTTCACTTCTGTTCATCCTGCCCTCTAACAAGTCAATAACCTGTAGATCAGGAAAACTGCAGAATAGTAATTGAAAACAGGGCCTTGTCCCCAACAGGAAATCAGCCCAGTTTTGATGTCTTTTGCAGCTCTCAGCCAATAATTCAGGACACTGGAAGCCTTGGAAAATGAATATAAGAGATGACAATCTCTGAACTGAATATGGTGAATGTGCTTATCTGTAATGCCTTCATGCTGAATAGTTTACCAGAAGTGATAACCCCTGATTAAAAAATACAGCTATTTCCTGACTCTGGATTTCACTAAGTTCCCCTGACAACATCAGTTAAGAAGAAAGGCCACATAATATGTTTTGACAGGAAACGAGCACAGCATAAGAACACAACCCCTTCACTGGGTCACATCTGCCAGAGGTCCACCTGGCCCAGTATCCTGTTTCTTAGAAGGCTAGTTCCAGATGCTTATGAATAAATGTTTAAAAATACAGACCATTCATGCAAAACTTTCGTTCTGCCAATCCCTAAGTTACCTAGAGCATACCCTTCTCAAGGTGATGTATGTTCCAGTCACTTGGCTATTCCAAATAGTTTTCATGCATAGCTTTAATAATCACTCTCTTTTCAGCATGCAAACTCTTTCCAGTTAACTTATATGTTTAGATTCCATTGGGCTCTTTGAGATTGTCCAGTTCTATGTTGTCCAGTCCAGATTCCATTGGGCTCTTTGAGACTGTCCAATTCTTTGAGATTGTCCAGTCCAGAGAACAGGACACAGAGCAATGGATGCAAGGTACAGGAAAAGAGATTCCACCTCAACATTAGGAGGAACTTCCTGATAGTAAGGGTTGTTTGACAGTGGAACACTCTCCCTTGGAGAGTGGTGGAGTCTCCTTCTTTGCAGATTTTTAAACAGAGGTTGGATGGCCATCTGTCAGGTATGCTTTGGTTGAGAGTTCCTGCATGGCAGAGGATTGAACTGGATGGCCCTTGTGGTCTCTTCCATCTCTATGATTCTATGTCATAACATGGATTACACAGATCAAACCATGGTTGGAAGACCTGACTCTCAGAGGGTACAATTAATGGCCCTGAAACTATCTTATCTATTCTCATTGCCACAATGATTTGGGAACTAATGGTTGCTGGTTGCATTTATAGTTCACCATACTGCCCAAAGGGCAGAATACCAAAATAGGAATCAAAGAAGAGAATATAACAGTGACAAACTATTCTGATAAAATACTTGGGACATTAAATTAATAATGTAAGAATCCATCTGAAAACCATTTTAAAAGACTGGATTTATTTATTTTTTTAAAAAAGACACTCTTCCTTAAAGAACATCAGTAAAAGCTAGGCTATGACAAAAGGACTATCCTCTTGACCCACTCATTATGAGGTTGCCAGCTGTTCCTTTTAGTGAAGGAGAGTATAAAAGTTTCCCATCTTGATTAGTACCATTTAGCAGGCCATCTGCACCCATTATGTGCAGGAGGACATACAGCTATCACAGAAGAGTGTGAAGATAGGGTGGGTAATTCTGAGAGGGGAAAGCATGTTTCTGCATTCTAGTTTTGAAGTGGTGCAGAAGAGACACACATTCATTTAGTATTAGGTAGTTGAGCAGGACAACAAGTGGACATGTCTAACACAATTCTTTACAGTGTCACACAAAATACTAGAGAGCACAACTCAGCTTTTGGGTTGTCAGCTGCAAAGCAGGTGAGAAGAAAGAGCCATGGCCTATCAGCAGAAATGCTGATTCCTGTCAGATCATTCATTTTAAACTTAATTTAGGAGGGGGGGGGTAAATGTCAGTATGGGAGCAAGATTCCAAGAACTATATGAAGGTAAGATGAAGACTGAACTTCAAAAGACATTTTTAGGAATATTTATTATAATTAGAGGGACTTGTGGCTCAATATTAGAGCATATTTTACATCTCAAATTCAATTTTCATTATCTCTAGATGTGGTTGGGAAAAATACTGTCTGAAACCTTGAAGAACTGCAGCTAGTCAATGCAGACAATTCTGAACCGGATGGGCCAAGAATCTTATATGGTATAAAGGCAGCTTCCTATGTTTTCTTTGTTCTTTTATACTTAATTTCAAAGGACGTTTATCAATATTCATATAATAACAATCCTCCTTTAAGTGAATGTGTAATTTTGTCATGCATACTTTCCACATAAGTGGGAAAAACAACCATGTAATCATCACTTTTAGCTTAATGATTTGAAATAATTCTGTTTAAATTTTAAATGACTCTATTTTTTCTCACATGAGATATTGTCATTAGTTTTCTGTTTTGTTTTGCTGCTCAAGCATTTTGAGAGTACTACTTCAAGAAAAGCACAAAAAAGGTAAAGCAAAATATATTGAAACAATGATGTCTTATCCTCATTCATTGCCTCAACACACAGTGGTCACAGCTCATACAAAAGCCCAGTGGTATCAGCCTATGCTTTCTGCACTGGCAGAACATACTGAATTCACCACATCACCGAAAGGGTACAAACGCCACAATTTTTGATGGATGAAAAGAAGTCAATCCATTCTCAGTTCAGTGACACCCACAAGAATATTATGAGGGAGTCAAAATGGGTCAGGATGGCCAGAACTAAACTTGCATAAGGTAAGCCTTTCCTCTAGGAACTATGTGCTGAGGTGGGTCTTTATTACATCTGAATGAAGATCAGAGCCATAATAACAGTGCACATATCAGGGGTAGGAATCACGTGGTGCACCACCATTCATTTCTATGAGACTTCAGCTTACGTGGTTTTTTTCCATATGCGGGCGACCCTGGAATGTATATATTACACATACACCCTATTGAGTTCATTGAGGTGACTCACTCTGTATATGGTTGTAGTCTAAGGAGATTTTTGCATGGGCATGGTTGTAGTCTAAGGAGATTTTCACAGGATGCTCCCATCACTATTGCACAGTTGCGCAAAGATTATCAGACAATGTCATGTGATGTGATAATTGCATCATTATCCTGTGAATAAAGAGGAATTCTCCCGTTGCTTTTTTATTATGGAACTTCCCCATGAATAAAATGTGAGGTTCGAATTTCTATTTATTCATGGGGCAACCCGATTATCACAATGTTGTCTGATCATTTTTGTACAATTGCGTGATAGTGATAGGAGCATCCAACAATGCTCTTGTCACTTTTGCCCATGTGAAAATTTCCTAAATCTTGATTATAAAGGGTAGTCTTAAGTTTTACTAAGAATCTTCCCACTGAAATATTTTTGTTTCTCCCTCACATGAAATGGCACCCACATGTGAATACATATTAACCTATCTGGTAACAGTGGATGCTAACAACTATACAAATCAAACCTACTACAAGAAGCAGTCAAGTAAAAAAAAATCACTCACCTTAATATCAAACTACTCTACAGAGAACTTGGTAGTTGATAGGCAGCCTTTATAAGTATTTTTAGTGGTTCAAACATTACTCTATATTAATTAACCAGGTCCAAGCAAATGCAAGCATTAAGGTTATCTGAGTCTACTAATAATATCTTTGCCGCAATCGTTTCTGAGGCAGTCACATCAGCTTGAATGACTGTGTGGTGCTTAAAGCTATCCCACATTCCCACATGGAAGCATGTCAAATGCTTACCACAATTTGGCTTTCTTCCTACCACATCTCTTCACTCTCATCTTTGGCATGGTTAATTTGGTACAGTAAATTGAGATGAGATTGTCTACTGTCCAAATGTTACATTTTAGTTTGAATTCCAAAAAATCAAATTAAATGAAAGGGAAAGAAAAGAACATGCAGTACTCTGCATATGTACCAGCATAGAGCAGAATTTAAGAATTATATGTGTTCTAAGAACTGAGGTTAGGTTTCTAAGTTATTTTCTGACATTTTAAAATGCACAGGAGCATCCAACTGAAGTTTTTCTTCTCCTAAACCACTGGCGGCACAGTGGTTAAATGCCTGTACTGCAGCCACTCACTCATAAACCACAAGGTTGCGAGTTCAATACCAGCCAGGGCTGAGGCTCGACTCAGGCCTGCATCTTTCCGAGGTTGCTAAAATGAGTACCCAGCTTGTTGGGGGGCAATCAGCTCACAGTTGTAAACTGCTTAGACACCTAATGGTGTGGTATGAAGCGGTATATAAATGAAGCTGCTTTGCTTGCTTTGC
>CM034701.1:142596430-142609238 GCA_020142125.1 Phrynosoma platyrhinos | reverse complement strand
CATAGTAAAATGGTGTCCCTTATATAAAATGGCAAAATCAAGATTTGCAATTTGGAATTTACAGTCACCCCTCCATTCTCATGGACTTGAGATCCATGGTTTTAAATATTCACAGAGGGGTGACCTCTGTTAAGATCGATGAAGTGCGGCCCATTCAAGCCTATGGAGCTTGAATATTGGCGAGTCTCCATTTTTGCGGGGAGAGGGAAGTGGAATGGATCCCCAGCAGAAACAGAGGGCCGACTGTATACTTTTAAAAATATATATATTCAAGCTGTGGGTGCTTGAATCCATGGATAAAACATCCATGGATAAGGAGGGCTGACTGTGGATTCTTTCTGAAGAACCAGTAAGTTTTCCTTGGTAAATTGGATAGGTAAACAAGCAGGATTGAATTTTTGTGTACAGTGGAAGAATTGTTAATCCTAGGCTGAGAATATCCCCACAGGTATCTTTTTCCTCAACTTTATGTATGTGGGGGGTTGCAGACTGCCAGAAATAGTGCAAATTGAGTCCACTTTAAGGGTTAGGGTTAGGGTTAGGGAATCATGAGAACTGTATTTTATTGTGGCACCAGAGATCTCTGACAGAGAAAGCTCAATGTCTCAGAAAAAAACCAATTCCCATGATTCCCTAGCATTAACCCTAACCCTAAAAGTGGACTCAATTTGCACTATTTCTGGCAGTCTGCAACCCCCTGTGTTGCATATGAAAAAAAAATACAGATTGAGGATGAGAGAGGTTTGTCAAAATAAATAAATGGCTATACAGAATATGTATAGTACTAATTTTTGCTGGTGTCTTTCAGAATACAGAACACAGGCTCCATAAAATCCATTTCAAGTGTTCCTAGTGGCTTAATTTAAGTACTGTAGAGGAAGCGTCATTGTGTCCATACTTATGCAAAGACTTTCCTGCCTATCTTCTTAAGACTTCTCTCATATTACAGAAGATATCAGCCCATGGCATAAATATTTCCATATCGATAGATCAACTTTGTCAAATTCTATCAAGCAGGAGTAAGAAATGCAGACCCCCATCTAGCACAGATCATAAAACACACAGCAAATGTTTGGGCAGAAGCCTGTATCTACATGCAAACTGCCATTGCTGGATCCACATGCAAGAGGAAATAAGTGAACCATAACTTTCTAATGTAGTTTTATTAAAGAAATTGTTATTACGACTGTTGCAGTTTTTAAGGAAGGGGGATTCCTTCCCTTACTCAGTTTCCCCATTACTTGTTGCAATACTTATGTTGCTCATTACATCTTCATTACATTTACCTTCTTTTTGTTTAAAATGGAAAGTACACAGAATGTAAGAAAATGGCCAATTTATAACATTTAAAAAAATCCCTTAAAATGCCCCCAAAGTATTTTCCCTGCAAAAAGCAACAAATGGAGTAAATATGACATATAAAAGTAATGATTTTACCAGTCCTTGTGTTATTTTACAAAAGGCCTATTGTGCCCTTGTTGACCCAAGAAGTGTTACATTGTTACTTGTAAGGTGTTACATCTAAGTTCTGAAACCAAGAATAATTCAATTAAACATGTGCATTATTTAACTCTTATAGGAAGAGAGAGAGAGAGAGAGAGAGAGAGAGACTTATGTATTAATATTCTTTAAAGTGGTGGTGGTGGGGAGATATTTGACATTTATGTTCCCATCCTAGACATATTTTAAGATATTTCCAGGGTGATCCATGTGTGATTTCATTACACTTTGGTAACTGCTCTACAACAGAGGTGGGCAAAACGTAATCCACCAGGAACTCACTGCACCCTTTGATACATGCCATGTATCATGCAACAGTTCATTAAAAGGTATTTTGGAGTCTCTTGTTTTCAGCCTAAATAGCCTTTTGAAAGTAAAACAGATAGTCTCATCTGGTCACTTCTGCTTTTGAAAAATATGCAGCGGCATTTCACTGAAGTCTTGGGAAGAGAAAAAATAGTCCCTGGGCCATCTGATGTTGCCCACACTTCCTCTACAGGGCCTTCTTTTGAAAAGGTTTTCCAGGGGCAACTCAAATCCACTCTGAAAATGACCCTGATCACCTTGAGTGCCTTTCTTTGGGAGACAGGCACAGAAATACTCCAATAAATAAATAAAATGAGTGCATGAGTGTCGCTTATGGCATCTATAGCTCTGAGTAGCTACTTCCCAGGTTATCTGAAGGATTACCTTCTCTGTGTTAACTTCCACAGATTTTAAGATCTTTTGGAGAAGCCAGCTTAGGGGGGTTGCAGACGGCCAGAAATAGTGCAAATTGAGCCCACTTTTAGGGTTAGGGTTAGGGAATCATGGGAACTGTAATTTATTGTGGCACCAGAGCTCTCTGACAGAGAAGGCTCAATGTCTCAGAAAAAAAACAATTCCCATGATTCCCTAGCACTAACCCTAACCCTAAAAGTGGGCTCAATTTGCACTATTTCTGGCAGTCTGCAACCCCCCTTAGTTTTCCATTGGAAAGTATAGGCTTCTTTAAGTAAGCCTTTAACTTGCAGAGGAAACGATCTGCCTACCAGCCAATTTATTATCATTATCAGTGCAGCCTACATTTAACTTGCTCTGCACTTTCTATGTGTGCTTCTTCTTTATTGTTCTTAATTGTAGCTGTGTTTGTCCTGTGATGCTTGCTTTTCTCTTACAGGTTGAGTCTCCCTTATCCAGAATTCTGAAATCCAAAATATGCCAAAACCCAAAATGTTTTTCATGACTGGGAGAGACAGTTCGGGCTTCTAGACCTGGTGAGGTGGCAGTTTGGGAGTCCAGGGCCCTGCTCAAGGGCAGTTCAGGCATCCTGGGCCCAGTGCTGGGTCAGTTCATGCCTTCTAGGCCTGGCACATGGGACGTTTGAGTGTCGTTGGCCCCGCATGGGGGCATTTTGGGTATCCTGGGCCTGGTGCTGGGGCAGTTTGGGCCTTTTTAATCATGTTATTTGTTTAATAATGTTTTAGGGGGGGAATTGTGTTTTTTATTGTAATTGTGTTTTATGTTGTAAACCACCCTGATTGGGCAACCATTGGGCAGTATATAAATAAATTTTATTATTATTATTATTATTATTATTATTATTATTATTATTATTATTATTATAGGCCCAGCATGGGGGCATTTTGGTCACCCCCACCCCGGAACCCCCACGGGAAGACCAGGGCTGGAAGTCCAACCCCCAAAGCCCCACCCTCCCAAAGCTCTGCCCCCTTCAACGGGCATGGAGATGCCACTGACAAGGTATATATGAACATTAATGAATTTTGTCGCCAAGATATTTCATTATGTATACAAATACAGGTATTCCAAAATAAAAGAAAATCCAAAATCCAAGACTTCTGGTCCAAAGAATTTCAGATAAGAGAGACTCATCTGTATACAGCTCTGTTACTGTAAGGTTCTAATCCTCTGTATATTTACTGGAAAGCAACTCCCACTGAAGTGAGGCTTAACTCCCAGAAACCATAAGGAGGACTATATTGCATTTCAGGACACCTGGTACAAAAGGAGCTTAAACTGAAACTGGAAATAGCAGATGAAAACTAATGTGAAGGGCAGATGGAGTCTCAGAATGAACAAAAATAAAGGGTTCCCCCCAATAAATAACACTTTTCATTTGAGAAATATCTGTATGGCCTTCTTCAAAAGAAAGTTGTTTTAAAACTGACCTGCAGGAGTTATAAAAAGAAATGTCTCCAAATCTTGCCAATCACAACTGATAGTTTAAGAATAGAAGGTGAACTAGAGCAAACAGCCACTGTATAATATTGATAATACATTTTAATAATAAATACATTTTTAAAATTATCTGAAGAATACAGTATTTTGTCAATTGATTGTAGTGAAGATACAAGCAATCAGACTTATTTTAACTTCCATTTTTTATGATTATATTATTTTTATGTGAAAACTGATGTCCTTCATAAAATCACATGAAAATCACAGGATTCAATGGGGTGAGTGCTCCCCCACACACATTTTTGCTCTTCTGATGTCATTAAGGTTTACAATGATTCCCACCACCACCTCAAATCATTAAGTGTAGTTCTAGCTGTCTGCTGCAGAGAGCTTTATGTTATCTGAATATGTTACTAATTATAATAAAGTCTACTGTCAAAAAGAACATCAGAGGGCAATGTTAGCAGATGACTGAAAACTGTATAAATATTTTGAAAAGCTTTTAATAAGGTGGCATCTGTTGGAAAATCTTTGCATTCTCTTTTCCCCTCCTTAGATAGATAGATATTCCTGCTTGGAAACTCCTTCCTTCTCTCTCTCTTATTCAAATAATGACTTAGTTCACTCCCTCTTTCAGACGAACAGTTTTTCTCTCAAGATTCTCAACTGTGCTGTTCCCATCTTCCTGCTCTCTTAAATATGGTGAGATTTTCTCTCTTTACCTGAACCATCACTAGTTAGATTAGGATTTAGGTTTTTTATGTAAATATAAATTAAAGACATCATTGTTTTTTTAAAACTACAAGCCTCCTTTTCTCCCATGTCTTCCAGCCATATTGATATTGGTTTGATTCCTGAACAATTATTTCAAACTTCTGGAGATGAATATAAAAAACTTCATTTATAATGGAACAAGTGCACATTACTTCAACAGCAAAGAATGGTTGATTGATTTTGATGCAAATGTAACTTGTCCTGTCTGTCTTGCTAATGGTCAGGAAGTTTTTGCACAGGGAAAAAGGACTGTTATTTTGCAAACAAAACATGGACCTGACAAAATAGGACCTTATGAATCCCTGATGCTTACTATGTATCGGATTTGCAAACTTCCTTTTACAGTGTGCAAACCACATCAAAAGGCAACCATGACAGTTTCAGAAAGCAATTCTGCTTTGGTTTTCATGGCAAGAATTTGATTTTTAGAGCAGACTTAGGATTTCATGGCTGTTATCAGATGCAGATTTTGCATTCATCTGCAAACAGTGTGACCCAATGTAATCATGAAGACTGTTGAACTTTATGACATCACAGATTTGCTCATTGAAGTGCATAAAATATTAAGAGACTAGCCAATCAAGAGCTTGTAAAAGACTTTAAGTTCAAAGCATGCTGCAACAATAAAAAATGTGTAAAATGCTTGAAAGCAAAGGCCACAAGAGCACCACATCCTCCAGTTACTGAGAGACAATCCAACAGGGCATTGGATCTTTAACATGCTGATCTTTCTGGGCCAATGAATCAAAAGTCAGCAGGTGGCAACTCTTATATTATTATTGTTATTATTATTATTATTATTATTAATGATTTCAGCAGATACACATACACTTAACTTCTCAGAGAGAAGAGTGAAGCCTTTCAAAAATTCAAAGAGTACTTTAATTGAGTCTCTAACAAATTTAGCTATAAACAAAAGAGTCTGCACACAGACAATGGAACTGAATTTATCAATGCTGAATTTGATGAATTTTTAAAGGAACATAGTGTTGAGCATCAGACCACACAGGCTTGTTCTCCAGAACAAAATGGTGTGGCAGAGAGAATGAATAGAATTCTCAAGGAGATGGTAGTCAACCTGCTTTTGGAGGCTAATATGCCTAAATGCTATTGGTCTGAAGCTATCATGACTGCTACATACCTGTGTAACCAACTGCCAACTAAGGGCCTTTGCAGACTGCTAGAAATAGTGCAAATTGAGTCCACTTTAACTGCCCTGGCTCAATGGTAGGGAATCATGGGAATTGTATTTTTTTTCTGAGCCATTGAGCCTTCTCTGTCAGAGAGCTCTGGTGCCACAATAAACTACAGTTCCCATGATTCCCTAGCACTGAGTCTGGGCAGTTAAAGTGGACTCAATTTGCACGATTTCTGGCAGTCTGCAAAGGCCCTAAATCCAAAGATGCAGCCCCATTCCATCTGGTCAGCTTTTCTCTATGGTGATCTGTCTGAACAGTTATATATGGAAAAACGTCCAGGATTCCAAGTACCTGGAAAGGAACATCTTGTATGCGAATTGCAAAAGAGCATTTATGGTTTAAAACAGGCTGACAGAACATGGAGTGAGAAACTAAACTAGTTTCTTATCAAAGAGGGGTTCACTCCAGACACTGTTGACAAATGTGTGTATAAGAGATTCAGAAATAATAATGGACTTATATCACAAGTTATGTTGGTGATCTGATCCTGTGCAGTGAGGACAAAGCAGATAGTGAAGAGATAATCCAGAATCTCAAGAAAAAGATTGATATCAAGAATTTGAGAGACATCTCACACTATCTTGGGGTGCAAATACAAAGAAACAGAGATGGACATTTCTTCCTTAATTAGAAGCAGAAGATAATGGATCTTCTAGGCTGTCTTGGGCTGAAATATGCAAATCCTATGTCAACTCCAATGGAAGTAGGATTCTTAACAGCAGACAGGGCTGTAGATCTGGCAGACATAAAATCAACCAGCAGAAACCTGATCTTTTATGGTGGAGGATATATAAATTGGACAAGTAAGAAGCAATAACAATTACAGATTCTTCTAATGGTGCTGAGTTTGTTTCAGAAAAGACAGAATGTGATGAAATCAAATGGTTGCACAACTTACTTCTGAACTTTGGGATAACAGAGCCCAAACCAACCATTTTGATGCAAGATAATCAAAGCTGCATCAGGAATTCTGAGAGTGAAAAGCAACTCAAGAAGAATATTGACATTGCCTTCCACAAAGTGTAAGAGATGTGTCAAAATGGAGTTGTCCAGTTAGAGTACTGCAACACTGAAGTGACGACTGCAGACATCCTTACTAAACCTCTACCAAGAGATCGATTCCAGAGAATATGAGAAGGGATGAAGATCCTTAACATTGGTCCGAGAGGGGATTGTTGGAAGATCTTTGCATTCTCTTTTCCCCTCCTTAGATAGGTAGGTATTCCTGCTTGGAAACTCCTCTCTTCTGTCTCTCTCTTATTCAAATTAACCTTGTGACTTAGCTCCCTCCCTCTTTGAAACTAACATTGTTTTCTCTCAAGATTCTCAACTGTGCTGTTCCCATCTTCCTGCTCTCTTAAAGATGGTAAGATTTTCTCTCTTTACCTGAACCATCACTAGTTAGATTAGGATTTAGGTTTTTTATGTAAATACAAATTAAAGCCATCATTGTTTTTTAAACTACAAGCTACATGTTTGTTGTTTTATGAATCAATCTTAGGGGGGAAGCAAACGGCCATTTTGGGGGCAGGGAAGGGGAGGGGCAGCCGCACGCTCGGCTCCCCCTCCCCCTCCTGAGGTCGTCCTCGGAGCAGCCGGCCCTCCACACAGCCGGTGCTCCAAGGAGGACCTCCCGCCGCAGCGTCCGGACACGCTGCGGCGGAAGGGTCGCCAAAAGTGCGCCGCAACGTTTTGAGGTGCACTTTCAGCGACATATGAAAGGAGTGCTATTTTAGCGCTCCTTTCCAGGGGCGCCAATGGTGTGCCACTGGATCGAGGCATGGGGATGCCTTGGTCTCGCAGCACACCTTCCCAGAGCGGCCCACGGCCGCCCGTCTGCTTAGGCCCTCAGTTCTTTAGGGAAGCATAGTTAGGCAAAGTCACATTCCTGCTATTCTGCTAATGAAAGCCAGACTCTAATAGGTTTAGCTTTCATATTTGTATATTTTTGTTTCCTTTAATATTTGATTATTATTTGTGGCAAATCACTGAAAACAAGTGACACAAGATTCCATTAAGCCATCTGAGACAGTAGTAGCTTAGTAGAAAAATAGCATGCATAAAGACACAAACAAACTGAATTTATTAGCATGTCCAGTTCATAACTTATATTCTAGGGACAATTGAGAAACAAGTTAATTAAACAATCAAGAAGTGTCTGTATTATTTATGACTCTGTACAACTGGAAGATTCATAATCTGGGAAATTATTCCTGTTACATTAACAAACAAAATCACCTGCCCCTTTTTAAATTGCATTCTTGGACATATTTTCCAGAAGTTAAGTTCCAATTAAAACAGTGAGATTTCTTTCAAAGTATGGGGTTGGACTATCATGCTTCTGTAGCCTTGAAACATTTCCTCAGTGCAAGTGTGGAAAAACAACATGTTTATCAATTCCTGTAAGGTCAGACCAGCAGTCATGTAAATCTTTTATATTGTTGTGGAATAATTTCATAATAACAAAAACAAGGATTTTTTTTTTTTAAAAAAAAGCCTATTAGATCAGACCAAAGATCAATTGTGATTCTCCCTATGGTGGTCAAATGGATCTTTCAAGGAAGCCTGCAAGGATGATAAAAAGTACACAGCCTTCTCCTGTTGTTGCCCCCAGAAATTAGTATGCCCTGGCTTAACGCTACTGATGTTTTAAGCATTCAATTAAATCAATGTTAACAGTTACATTGCACACATACTGTTAGGAAAGCAGTGTAGCACGAGACCATTGCACAGAGAAAAGTGTTTCTACAAAAAGAATGCTCAGATGATTGCTATGTTTGGCCTACTAACATATATGAATACATATAAAGGCAGGCAAAAGTAACCCACATATACTGGCTGGAGTCCAAACATTTTGACTTATCAAGACTGACTGAAGGGATTCTGCTAAGTAACTTCTGATGGCCCCTCACCTATCAGTGGGCCCTGCTGGGTTTACTCTGCTTGAGTATAGCTGCCATTTCCATTTTTCATAGTGTCCCGTAGTGAAGTTACAACATGTACATTATGGAAAATTTAAATGGCAGTAAGGCTTAAAGGGATCCATAGGGTAGGAATCAGGAGTAGGACTTGGTAAGAACAGGAAACTAGGGCTCAGGGAGCTGCACAAGGATGTATACCAGGGGTAGGCAACTTTTCCCCTTTAAGGGCCAAGGGACTTCAGCTCCCAGAATCCCAGGAGCTATTGGCCAACATGGGATTATTGGCCAACATGGCTGAGGCTTCTGGGAGCTGAAGTCCCTCTGCCCTTAAAGGGGAAAGGTTGCCTACCCCTGATGTATACCCTTCAACTGTCCTGATTTGGCAGGGACAGTCCAGATTAATTCTCTGTCATCTTACTTTTTTCAGCTTCTTTTAAAATGTCCGAATTTCTCTATCCTTCTCCCACTTAGCCCCTTTGTCCTTAGCTTTCTTCAATTGTGCAAACTGAGTTCAAAGGGCAAAAGTAGTTTGCACTCAGTTAATTCAGCAGACAATTGTCTTTCATTATTGATTAAAAATCTCCTAGAACAAGGAACCCAAAGAAACATAACAAGTCTTCCTCACTTGCTAATGCAACCATATCCTGGCCACTGAGGAAATGGAAGATCCCTCTCCCCTGTGCTTCTACTAGGAATGGCTCAAAACTGAAAGCTAGCATAGCCTACTTGCACTGAAGTCTGCTCTTCTTACCTCTTAAAAGAGGCGGTATGCAACAACGTGGTGTAGTGGTTTGAATGTTGAATCACGACTCTGGAAATGAGGTTTCAATTCCCTGCTCAGCTATGGAAACCCACTGGGTGACCTTAGGTGAGTCACACTCTCTTGGTCCCTGAAAACCCATGATAGGGTCACCTTAGGGTTGCCATAAATTGAAGGCAGACAACAACAACAACAACAAATGATCATTTTGTATGCCGTTTTAACCAACATCTTAGAAAACAAGAGAATTCATGTAATAATTGTAAATAAATAAATGACAGTTAGTGTATCCCACTCACAACCAATAAGACTGTGGATGCCATGAACAGAGAGGAGAGTGACTTGTTATGATGGAAAGGTGAGACTTAAAAAATTAGCTAATAAATGAATAATAAATAGGAAGGTTGGATTATTAAAGAAAATACAGGAGCTGGGCTACTGCATCTGCTTCATCACTTCTAAATGAATGGTTAGTGTTTAATGTTTTCGGTTACCATGGGTGCTCAACATGTGCAGTTGCAAGTACTCATTGAAGCAGCAGGATGGTCCCATCCAATTTCAAAGTACAAAAGCCAAAGCTAAAGGAAGAAGCTAAAGGAAGAAGGGGAACATTAAAAAAAAGTAAGAGTTTGACCCCAGACACATTATAAATGCATTTAACCAGTTTTTAACAACATGCTGATCATGTAATTCTCACTTCACAAGGGCCATGGTTTATTACCACTACAAGTATTTTTAGGACTATTTCACAATACCTTTCATCTAGAAGCAACCTCTCTGTAAAGCATGAGTTACTTTGAAATTGGACAGGACCATCCTGTGGCTTTAATGAGTACTTGCAACTGCGCATGTTGAGCACCCATGGTAACCAGAAACATTAAACACTAGCCATTCATTTAGAAGTGATGAATCAGATGCAGTAGCTTTAACAAAATGAAGAATTAAAATGCATAAAGGAAAGCAAATTGAAAGGCACTATGTAGGCTATTTTTGTTCATGATAATTATGTGACAAAGGGCCTTAATAATCAAGGCCATTGAGTATTTTAGAAGAGGCTAGCAGAATACTTGCTGATTAATCTGCAATTGAAAGCCTTTCCCCATATGGTAAGCTTGAGAATATTAATTTGTCAATCTATATGATTGATCAAATCATAAATACAGTAGAACCTTGTTATCCACTGAGGTTTGTTTCCAGAACTGCCCATGGATAACAAAATCCGTGGATGCTCATGTCCCATTGAATACAATGGCCTAGTAAAATGGTTCCCTTTACATAAAATGGCAAAATTAAGGTTTGCTATTTACAATTTATACTTTTTTGGAAGATTTTCAAAATTTTCAAGCCACTGATGCTTGCTTCCGTGGATTAAAAAATCAGTGGATGATGATGATGATGATGATGATGATAATAATAATAATAATAATAATAATAATAAATTTCTTATATCCTGCCTTTTGCCTAAGCAATCAAGGCAGTTTACAAATATAAGATACAGATTAAGAACATACATTATAATAATAACAACAATACAATACCCCCCCTTAAAAGACTAAATACAGTTTTAAAATGGACATATAAGATTAAAACAGCACACATTCTGGAACACCAGTAGGTGTATATAGCGGACGATGTATAATGGGGAGGAGCACAGGTTCAGATGGAGCAATCTATTCTGGGAAGGTCTGCTGGAAGAGATAAATCTTGACAGCTTTCTTAAAGCTGTCCAAATTGGTTATTTGATGGATTTCCTCCAGCAAGGCATTCCACAGTCTGGGTGTGACGGCGGAGAACGTCCTCTGGGAGGTTACCGCTAATCTAATTTTTATCGGTTGCAGTAGATTCCTCCCAGAGGACCTGAAGGTGTGGGGCGGATCATATAGAAGAAGGCGATCCCTTTCTTAGATAGGTTGGACCCAAGCCATGTAGGGCTTTAAAGGGAATCACCATTACCTTTACAGGATAGAACAGAAGATCCTGTAATTTCAATTTAAATTGTCAATCTGAAAAAACTCAATCAATTCAAAAGTATATTTTTCACACACACCCCACCCCCAAATATTACTAGTGGAAGCACTCAAGGATCTGTTTAAAGAGTTCATTTCCAACACACACAGTAGAAATAATCCAGTTTTGAGACTGCTTTAACTGCCCTGGCTCAGTGCTAGGAAATTCTGGGAACTGTAGTTTTGTAAGACATTTAGACTTCTCTGTCAGAGAGCTCTGGTACCACAATAAACTACAATTCCTAGGATTCCTTAGCACTGAGCCAGGGCAATTAAAGCAATTTCAAACTGGATTATTTTTGTAATGTCTTTTGGACCTATGCCACATCTCTCCTACTTCCTGGGCTGCCAGGATTGTAGGATATTTGTTGAAGTGTCTGAAATGTTAAAATCCAGTTCCTTGCAACTTTCATCCTCAATTTTCATTCTCAATTAATTTTATAGGAACACTAGAATGTCTTAAATGGATAAAAATATTTGTTCATCTAGCCTATTATCATTACTTTGACTAGCCATGACTTTCAGAGTTTGGAGCTGGTACTTGAAAAAACAAGGCAGTACTTCATTAGTAATGTTTCATGTGCTTGCAAATCATATATATATATATATATATATATATATATATATGCACTAATGAAGGGGATTCCAAAATGTCTCGACACCCCATTAAAAATTTCCAAAAATGACTACACATTGCTTTCCTGTAGAAGGGAAACTAACATTTTTCTTGATTCTATTAAAATAGTTAAAAGTAATGACACTGATCCTTGAAAGTAACAAATCACAGAGCTGCTTTTGACATGCTACTTCCAAGCCCTGGTTTTTCCTCACACAGTTCTATGCCCTGTTACCAGATCCTTTTATCTGATGTTGGAAATTACTGAACCCAGCGACTTTTCCATGTAGACAGGTGATTGTTCTTCTATTAAGATATGATCAGTCATCATCAAGTCATCTTAGAGTCTCCCCTAGCATGGTATGATGTTGCTGTTTTCTTTTTCTTTTCCTTTTTTCATTGTTATTATTACTGTTGAAGCTAATTGCTGCAGTTTTATTTTGTTTGGTTTTTTTAACTCCTATTTGATTTAATATTCTTTTAAGGCGGGGTAGGGATAGGGTTGGGATGTATTGTACTTTTAACTATTGTTAGCCACCCCGATTGATCTCAGAGGGAAGGAGTATAAATAACTATTATTATTATTATTATTATTATTATTATTATTATTATTATTATTAATCTAGTTCATGTTTTAACGCTGATTGTATGCAGGACTGAAACATAGCACATACATAGAGAACTACCTACACAAGCAAGTGGGATTTTTCCTTGAAGGGAATTATGTGACAAATTAATTGGTCTTGACTATTACATTTTGGAAATTCTGGTTTTACTTTTAGTAGAATGAGTGATTGATTGATTCTAGCCTCCCTTGCTATGGCTTTCAGAACATTTCTTTAAAGATAAAT
>CM034701.1:142562848-142588747 GCA_020142125.1 Phrynosoma platyrhinos | reverse complement strand
CCTTTGCCTTTTGACTTCCTCCAGCCTTGGGCAGCAACCATTGCTCTTGGGCTGAAAACATGCTTTCCATATAGAAAGTATCAGGTACAATAGCTGGCATTTAAAGTTAAAAGGATCAGTTAATAAATATGAGAAAGAACTCTGCTTGGGACCCTGGGGTGCTGTTGACACTGACTACTGATAAAAGTGCACTTGATAGGCAAATAGACTGGTCTGGTATCAAGGAAGCCTTGCAGTTGGGAAGTGCACCCACTGCCCTCAATTCAGAGTTGCAGCATATGATCAGAAGAAGAGCCTGGCTGGCTAAGGCCAAGGATTTATCTAGTCCAACAATCTGTTCATGCTAGGGGTGGAAAGAATATTCACCATCATTTGTTTTCCAGATGAAATTGATTTTCCAACACTTGGGAAAACCAACAGGGAAAAATAAAAGAGAAAATAATTTCACATATTTTTTGCTCAAAATTCAAATTCAAACATCCAAAAATGTTTCAGGAAATTATTCTTTGGTGACATATACTTGGATTTTCTTTGTACAAAAATCATGGGTTGCTTTTTTGGTTTTTTTTTTTTTTGCAAGCTAAACCTGTCTCCAGAAATGGGGGGGGGGGGTGTTGGTGGAAAATTGGTGTATGTGATTCTTTTTGTGTGCAAATCCATTAATTTTATCCAAAAGAAAACCCTAGGTATGTTTCTGGAAACCATGGGGTTTTGTGTGAAAAACTGTAGTTTTTGCATAAAATCCCACAATTTCTGTGCAAAACGCATAGTTCTATGGAGAATAATCTCCTAAAGCACTTTAGGATGTGTGAGTGCTATGTGCAGAAATATTTGTTTCTCCCATACTGGGGAGAAAACAGTGGAAATTATTTAAAATTATTTAAAATTATTTATGTTCACATGGAAAGACAAAATAATCAAAGATTTACATCCCTAAGTCACATAGTGGTCAAATAGAGGCCCATGAGCAGGAGAGGAATGCAGCAAAAGTGCATACCTCAGGGCATTATATGTGTACAGTTGCCCTTCTGTTTTCACAGACTTCAATTCTGTGTCCCTCGCCTGTTTGTGGGCAGGAAATGGAGGGGGATAAAATGGGGGGCTGCCCCCATTCAAGCCTATGGGGCTTGAATATTTGCGGTTTTCCATTTTCATGGGCTCCCCTGTGAAAACAGAGGGGCAACTGTATATGCCTTCAAGTCCACAGGAAGGAAATTCCTTGCTTTCCTCTTTGCACTGTATGTTTTCTACCTGACATGAGGAGTATCCTTAGGTTATATAGTGAAAAGGCAGCCCTGTTGATCATGAGATTCTACTCAGTTCCAAATAGGGAAATTGCTATTCCTAAGACCTAACATACACATTCTCATTACTCAACTCCTTGGAGTCATCCAGCTGTCCTTAATAAATTTTGCATTAATTTGTATTTGTCTCATTTTATTAAGCCTGCAAGGAAAATAGATATGGCGTCTGAAACATTAGGCTAATAGTAATCTGTCTTCCCCAATAAATATTATTTTGACATACTTTTAGAAATATCAAAGCTTTACCACAAAGGCCCAGAAAGCAAGATTATGTCTCTTTTAGAGTAGTTTCATCCTAAAATTCCATTTACTTTGGATTTTTGTTTTAGGCTTTTTATGTATGTTCTGTTATCAATTTAAAAGCTCAGCTGGAATTTCACATAGTTTAAAATAGAGACAAAAATATTATATGGTATGCTGATTTGCTTTTGGGTTTTGTTTTTTTGAATCTCTGCTTCTTCACAGTGATCATACTGAGAATTGACCATGTAGGTCTGTTGGTCACCAACATATTCCTCATGCTACAGTAGTTCTAGTGGACTCTGTCATAATGACTGTGCTGCCTGGAAACATAAAAAGCAGATGTGCTTCCCTTTTTTGCTGCTTGTTAGAGAGACAGACTGGTGCAACAGTTCAAGTGTTGATTGGGATTTGAGCAATTCAAGTTAAGAAGCTCACTAAGCCATGAAACACATTGGATCACCTTGAGCCAGTCCTATTTCACAGGTTATTGGGAAGACAATGTGGTGAGGAGGAACACCATGCATGTTGCCTTGGCTTACTGGAAGAATGTTGAGATATATGTACTTTATATACCCATATATAAGTCTAGAATTTTTAGTTGGAAAAATGACCCAAAAAACTTAGGTCAATTTATCCACATGTCATATCTATCTTAACTCTTATCAAAAAAGAAACTGTCTCATTCTTTTAGTAGAGTGTTAAAAGGCAAGAGCTTAGTCCATCCTGGAAAAGCCTATAAGAAGCTCTGACCCACTCTACTGTTTCCATCTGGCCTTTCTGAATGCCTGGATAGGGAAATGGTGGCAGTGAACCTTTAGTGCTTTTTCTCAAAGGAGTGCAAGAGAGTGGATGGGATCAGTGACTAAACTCTCACCCTCTACCATTCTACTCAGAGAAGGAGATTCCAGCAATGTTATTCCAATGATGAGGAATCAGGGTTTGAAGGATATGCATAAGACATTTGTGTATGTTTGTCAGCTTTTTGGGGTTAAAATCAGACAATGTTATCACATTAAAGTTAAAGGTTGTAATCACTGCTAGGCTTGGGCCAAAACAGATGGCCGTAAAGGAGTGGCATTATGCTACCCCTTTGATCACTGGATCGGAGGCACAGCAACCACACATTACTGCCCCGATCCAGTGTTTTTCTGGCACAAAAAGAAGCAGCAAAAAAGCATCTAAATGCCACGTCCCCACACCACCCCCAAGCTGGCGTATGCTGCCAGCCTGTTTCACCAGAATGTCACCATTTTCTTTGCTTTGCTTTTACAGCCTTGTTGACATGTGCATATTTTTAGCCACACCCACATCTGGTCATCTCCTGCACATACACAGCCACCTTTTACCATAGTTCCTTCCTCATCCAGCCAGCCTCTAAGGTGAGCACAAACAGTTATGTCTGTTAGAATTTTGTAAGTTCTTTGGCATTGTTTGCCTTTGCTTTGTCTTTTACATCTCTTGTTGCATGCCCTAAGCTTTAGCCTCAAATTACAAGCCATATCAAAAGCCTTAATTATGGCTCCAAAACTTGACTTATCCATGAGTACATACAGTAATGCTTATGAGGGAATGGAAGAGGACTCTTGTTGAAATTTTTAAACAATCAGCCAATACAGGACATTATGTCTTCTGGTCCACTGGAATGGAACAGCTGCAGGAATTGGGGGTTGAATTTACCATGAACATGACCACACAGAGTTGAGTTCTTCAATGTAGTTCTTCTGCTCAACTGAAATAAGGTTGAGACCCTTTTTGAAAGTTCCTCACCCAACCTCAAGTTGGGCTGTCCACAATTTTCTTGAATGGAGCTATCTCCAACAGGAAATAGGCAAATCTGGAAATTTTGCTTTTTCCTGCATTTGCTTTTTTTAAAACAAAAACAAAATAGCAACATAAACTCAAATTCTTTATGTTCTCTTGATGAAGAAATTGTCAAATTTTGAAAATCAGTAATAATAATAAAAAAATCAACTAAATAAAAATTCATTTATCTGCATTGGGCAAATTCAGCAGGGACAGCTATTTTCATTATGGAGAAACTATGCTGTACCAGTCCACGATGTAATTTTTTAAAAATTAGGAACTGATCATTTTTAAAAAATAATAACAACAGGGGAAGTAACTCTAATTTAGCACCACAAACATAACTGAATGCATAAGCATTCAATGTCTTCTGTCTAAATGTATGAAACTATGGATGAAAATAAATCTCAAGTTCTTTCTGTTATTAAGAAGTTTTAAAATTTGACAGTTCTATTTTAAAAAACCCAACAACTAAATTCCCACCTATTAGTGTCTCCTTATATCTGTGTGACAAGTAAAAATTCAGCAAAGAAAGCATTCAAGCACTGCATGTTGAGTGCAAAAGGAATTCATCTTTTGGATTTTTGCCTGCCAGAGAGCTGCTCATGTCACAGGAGCCAACCAGGAAAAGAGAAGGCCAGTTGATTCAGGTGATAACTATTGTGTCAGAACTTGGAAGGGAGGAAAGATTTTGCTTGAATATCCAGGATTTCACCTGGAAGAATGAATGTTAATGGCAGATGAAGCCAGGGAAATGATTTATCTCAAAAGTTCAGGAAATGTGGTTTAGGGAAATGAAATTGTAATACAGGCCACAATCAGAAGAGCCTCCTGGATTTGATCCTCATTTTGCTAGCACCCAATTTTACATAGGACAGTTCTTTGATGGATTATCTTGCATAACAGTTGCTTCTTTTAAAAGCTGCAGAGGAAAAAAAATAACAAAGCCAAAAGGCCACACAAAATCACTGCTGGGCCATCCATCAAACTGTGTTCACTGTCACTAAAAGGTTATTACCTTCTTCTAAAATTACTGTGGACTGTAGGAGGGAAGGAAGGAAGGCAGGGCACCAATACAAAAACAACAGAGGAGAAAACCTCCAAGTGCTCAGGAATTGCCTAGTTTGTCAGGCCTAACACATTTTGAGTAAAAATGCTTCGTCTGGGACACTGTGTTCTGTATATATTATCAAACACTGCATAGAATAGGATGCCCAAACAAAGTCTTTAAAATCAAGCCTAAGAAACTAGGTATGCTTAGCTCACTTTGCAAGTTCTTTTTACTGGAGTGGGTGGGCTTGTCACAGATGTAGCAGGAGTGCTGTATGTCAGAACAGGGCAGACTTCCTTAAACTGGCACCTCGAGATGCGTTGGGCTCTAACTCTCATTATCCCTGGCCAGTGTAGTTGGTATCAGGGAATTGTGCTCCAGCACCATGTTAGAGGAGTAGTGACTTGACTCTAGATTTTAATCCAGACTTTAAAGAAACTATCCAAACTGCTGAAATTAATTTGGGGATATAGTTCAGCACCTTGGCTAGCTCCTTTGAAACCTGAAGAACAGCCTGGCATGGAAGCCGCCAGCTGCCATTGCCGGGTTGAGGAAGGCCAAAGTGAGGCTTCAGAGTAGCTAAATTTGTCTTTTTCCTATGGAGAACAAATGGTGAGATAATCCCCAAGATAGACCACAACAACATGTTAGAGCCTAGGCAGGTGTGTGCCCTTATGTATGCATGTGCCTTCAAGCTGTCTGACTTATGGGGACCTCATGAATTTCAAAGGGTTTCCAAAGGCAATGAATACTCAAACATGTAAGCTTATCGCATGGCACTTAAGGAACAGGAACGGAATGGAACCGAACAAAAACACATTTCACACCACTGTTCTCCCATCCAGTAAAATGTTTTTGCTCTATTCGTTCTGTTCCGTTCCTGTTCTTGTATGTGCCGTGCAATAAGCTTCATGGTTTGCCATTGCCTTCTTCTCGAACATAGCTTACAGCACCTGATATTCTATGGAAGTCTTTTTTGGAGTTACTAACTAGACCTGATCCTGTTTAGCTTCTTAGATCAGATGGGATCTGGTGCCTTCAGGGTACTTAGGCCCCTTGGATAAATGTGAGCCTACTGCCCCCCCCCAGCAGTCCAACTCTCTTCCTCTAGATGTGTAGTGATATGGAACACACAACACTATTGCAGTGCAACTTTCTCTGCTTTTGTTCAACTTCATAGGCTTCTGCTTACAAAACGAAACATGTTTTAATCTCTCAATATATTTACATGGTTCAAGGGAGGCCTGGATCTGCCCTGTTTCTAGTTCCAGACTGAGCCACAAAGTTTTGCATTGATAATGGAAACTGAACCTTCTTTAGGACAGTAGTTTTCAAACCAAAGGGAGTGCAATAGAACATCAGACTCTGAAGAAAATATAACAGGACATTAATATCAGCACATTAGAATCAGAACTGGACATTAAACACATAGCTCAGGCTGAACTTAAGCTGAAAATGGGTCTGCATATGCAGCAGAACGAGGGAGATATAACACACTGGACCAAAACACACTGCAGAAACAATCCAGTTTGAGATTGCTTTAACTGCCCTGGCTCAGTGCTAGGGAATCCTGGGATTTGTAGTTTGCTGTGGCACCAGAGCTCTCTGACAGAGAAGGCTAAATGTCCCACAAAACTACAGTTCTCAGGATTCCCTAGCACTGAGCCAGGGCAGTTAAAGTGGTCTCAAACTGGACTACTTCTGCAGTGTGTTTCAGATCACATTTGGGGACATCATTTTTGAATGTTTTCCTTGTTAAGAACTGTGACAGGGCCCCAGATTTCTTCCATCTTTCACCAACAAACCTTCCTCAGAACCCACTACTCAAGGGAAAATTAGGTGACCGCAAAGTATATAGGTACACAGGTTCCTGTGTCTCTGCAGATGCATGGTCGGGACTCTGTGCAAAATAGAGTCAGGCAGGGGATTAGCAAAGAATCTTAGAATCATAGAGTTGGAAGAGACCACAAGGGCCATCCAGTCCAACCCCCTGCCATGCAGGAACTCCCAATCAAAGCATCCCCAACAGATGGCCATCCAGCCTCTGTTTAAAGACCTCCAAGGAAGGAGACTCCACCAGACTCCAAGGGAGAGTGTTCCACTGTCGAACAGCCCTTACTGTCATGAAATGCCTCCTAATGTTGAGGTGGAATCTCTTTTCCTGTACCTTGCATCCATTGCTCTGGGTCCTGTTCTCAGGAGCAGAAGAAAACAAGCCTGCTCCTCCTCAATATGACATCCCTTCAATTACTTAAACAGGGCTATCATATCACCTCTCAACCATCTCTTCTCCAGGCTAAACATACCTAGTTGTCTCATAGGGTATGGTTTCCAGACCCTTCACCATTTTAGTCACTCTCCTTTGGACACTCTCCAGTTTTTCAACATCCTTTTTGAATTATGCTGCCCAGAACTGGACACAATATTTTAGGTGGGGCTTGACCAGAGCCGAATACAGTGGCAGTATTACTTCCCTTGATCTAGACACTATAATTCTATTGATGCAGCCTAAAATTGCATTGGCCTTTTTAGCTGCTACATCACACTGTTGACTCATGTTCAACTTGTGGTCTACTAGGACTCCTAGATCCCTTTCACACATCGTCTCTTTAAGCCAGGTGTCCCCCATCCTATATCTATGCATTTCATTTTTCTACCCTAAGTGCAGTACCTTACATTTCTTCCTGCTGAAATTCATTGTTAGCTTTGGCTCAGTTTTCTAATCTATTAAGGTCATTTTGAATTTTCATCCTGTCCTCTGGAGTATTAGCTAATCCTCCTAATTTGGTATCATCTGGACACACACACACATGCAAACACACACAACAATGCCAAGCTAGTTCTTCTTCCCAGCTCTTCCATATAACTTTGCATCATTTCTTTGAACACAAAACACTTTTTCCAACTACCCATCTCCTAATTGGCAAAAACCCTAACTTGCCACTTCTAAATGACAGAACAGTTCCCTCTCTTCACTCCAACTACTTCTCTGCAGCACTCCATTAAATCTTATGGCTTGAACCTTTAACAACATTTCATTAGATCATATTGGTGGACTCCAGTTCTGTCTGTTACAACAGCCTGTGCCAAACAGCAGACCAATGATTTGTTGTTGCTATGTGCCTCCAAGTCATTTTTGACTTATGGCAACCATAAAGTGGACCTATCATAGGGTTTTCTTGACAAGTTTCTTCAGAGAGGGTTTATCGTTGCCATCTTCTGAGGCTTAGAGCAGGGGTAGGCAACCTTTCCCCTTTAAGGGCCGAGGGACTTCAGCTCCCAGAATCCCAGGAGCTATTGGCCAACATGGCTGAGGCTTCTGGGAGCTGAAGTCCCTCGGCCCTTAAAAGGGAAAGGTTGCCTACCCCTGGCTTAGAGAGTGTGACTTGCTCAAGGTTACCCAGTGGGTTTTTATATGCATACATCAGCACAACACTCTGAATCAGCCCTCCAACACAATTCAATTTCCAGTTTTTTAATTAAATAAAGTTTATTACTTTAAAAACATAACATACAACATATAACATACATAATAAAATACATATCAACATCAGTCTATCCATACATTTACCTATTACACACCAATTGTAACAAAATATCTACATACATAATATAAAATGGTTATCAAACACTATTTATCCTGTCAAATGATATATATAACCTATATATAACTTATCACCAATCCTATCATGTTACTTATTTTACTGTGCAATATTACATATTCCATCTATTCTTCTCCACTCATACCTATACCTTCTACAATATATACCCACTCCCTTCTTTCTTTCTTCCATCTCTTCCTTCCACTCTTTTTCTTTCCTTTCATTCTATACTCCAGATTTTTTAGACATGATGAGCATTTAAAAATGTGGTCTGCCCCCTTGTATTTTGGTCACTTACATGAAAACATCTACACTTCATCCATCCCTTAGTGATTTCAATATTTCACTCATATTCATTTTGAACAACCTTGAGGGGATGGTTTGATCTAAATGTGAACTAATCACAAATTTGATGACAAATAAGTGTGTTGGGTGTTTTTTTGTTTTGTTTTTTTGTTTTAAAAAGACAGCTTTCTGTGATATCCATTACTGCTATACAGAACTGCCAGGATAGATGTAATAAGGAGGCAAAACCAAGTAATTTTAAAATTCTCAAAAAGGCTATAAGGACAGTGAATTTTCAAACTATTAATGTTTGCATTCCTTCCTACCACTGATCTACTTAGATGAAATGTGTCACTTACATACCATTTGAAGTATGATGTTTTTTTTTCCAATGAAATCTCTTGCAGACTGCCATAAAAGTGAATTTATCCAAATATTAGATGAATGGCTGAATAGTTTAACAGCCTCTTGCTGTTACATTTAGAAATGTTTATGAAAGGTCTCCCTGCTTGATCTTTTTTAATACTTTTACATATGAAATCTTTCATTTTTGTTTGGTTTACAGTGGGTGAATAATGCTTATTTATCATGCCTCCTAAAAGTAAACACAATGAAATTAATTACATTTACTGATATTACAGTGAAACATTTTTAGAGCTCAAACACACTAACAGAATAGCATACAGTGTGTGTACTTTCAACATTATGATGTAAGGTTAAAATCCAATAAACATTCAGTGTGGTGTAAACGTACACCAGCAGTTACTCTGGAACTCTCTGATAAACAACAAGTCATGGAACAGTGTCACAGGCTTGCACTTAACCATAAAGCAATGGTAACTTAGCTCCTAATCCATCAAGTAAAACGTGTATTGAGAGAGTGTTGTGTGTGACTGCTTGTTGAATGATCAACTGCTAGGGACTGTACTTACATGACTTCTGAGAAAATGCAACAGTTTGCCCAATCGTTTTTACACTAACCTAGTGCCCCAACAGAATTTCAGACTAGCTTGCTATAGCTTGTGTGGTTTCTTACAATTTTCAGCATATAAATTTCCATTCTCCACCAGTGCAACAATGTACTTAATAGCTCTGCTTCCTGTTGTCTGAGAACCTCTGTGACTAGATGGGTATAAGAAACTTGAAGCTGAATACAAAGACTGAAACAGGGACTGGCAGCAAGCCTTGTGACTTGAGGAGTAAGGAGAGATAGGAATTGCCACAAGTGTGGAGGTCAACTTCCATTATTATACAAATTGACAACTTTGGGATGTTTCTTGGACTCATCACTGTACCTGGAAATTCAAATGAGCACTATTACTCATGAATGCTTTTAGCAGCAACTCTATCCAGTGAAAAAGCTACATTCTCAAAGGCAGAGAGAAGGAATATGTGAACTGTCCAAATGCTGGACAGCAATTCCCATCATCTTTCATCTCTCCAGACCCCACCATCCCTACACAGTGGCTGCTCCTACCCTGTGGAATTGTCTTCCAAGGGAGAGTAAGCTGGGATTTAAAACATGGTACACCCCACTCACTTCATTCTCTCCCAGATTTTTTTAAATTTTTTTACAAAAGCAGATTGATTCTTGGAGCTCTTTTTTTTCATCTAAGGGGTGGCTGGTTACTGAGTCTATGTAGTACTACAGGCTCTAGTGGCTGATATCCACGTATAATGCAAAACTTTATTATAATATAAGTGGCTTGGAGTCTGCAGATTTTTGAAGCCACTACATGCTCTATGTTTTCATGTCATCTATAACCAGGACAACTTTTGGGGGGCTGGCATCCATACATCATCACATCTCCCTGGAGACCCAGAGAAGACGCTAGTCTTTGAGAACTGCTCTGTGTTTTATCATTGTGCAATTCCTTCTGCTTCAAGTCACAGCAATCCTGAGTCCAACTATCTTTCAGATATTCTTTCACTTTCCATCACTAGCAGAAATACAGGGCTGCTCTGACTTTTTGCTGAGCTCAAATCAAAAGGTGTGTTGAATCACAACAAAAAAAGAGGATTTATTTTTGAACAACTAGGGAAGCCTTCTACCTTTTTCTCCATTTATTCATTTCAAACAGGAAATCACGTGTTCCTATTGATATTTATCACCATGTTTTAATGGTGAAAGCCTACTTATTCATTTCCATTTGAATTCACAGATGCTTCATAAGAGCTTAGCATAACATAAATCTCCTTCCCATTTGCTCTGTTTCATTGATTGCAATTCATGGCTCTCTGTTATGCTAAGAGATGCATTATGAGATCAGCAGGTTTCATCAGGAACAACCTCTTCTTCCCATTCCACTGCTGTTCCCAATTTCAAAACAAAGGCGCACTGGTAAATAGATGGAGATGTCCAACTAGGCACGATTTTTTCATTTCACTATTTCCTATCTGGTGCAGAAACCAAGAAATCAAAGGTTCCCCAGACAAATATGAAATTAAATGAATTTAGTTTAAAAGGCAAACTAACTATGGAATATTAAGACCCAGGAGATTTTGCAAAGCTAGAACTAATTCATATTCTGTTTTCTGCCACCACTTTCTTTAATTATCCTTAAACAGTTTGGATTTTTTTTAATCCCTTGAGTGGCTGTATGTGTTAATACAGATATATCTGGCACACACCATGTCCTCTGAAAGTCAGCTGTTCTTCAGAGAACAACTTTAAACCCCATGATCCATTTGCATCCCTTGGGATTCTGTTACAGAATCATTATGACTGTGGATGCTGCAAAAGGTTCTCAAAGCTTTGATACTCAGCTCAGATCTATATATCTGCAGCAACCCACATAAGTGTCAAATGTTTGAGCTGGAGTGCAAATCAAAATGTCATGGGGCAAATGGGGGAGGATCCAGCAGAAAACAGGAGATTTCCCTGTGTCTAATCTGCATCTGGGATAATGCATAGCAACTTTCCAGATGTGTTGGACTACAGTTCACATAGCTGGCTACTCAGGATTCTGAGAGTTTGGTTCCAGCCTATACAGGATGAGGTACAGCTGAAGTAAGGAAATAAACAAGGCCAAAGGTTCCCCAATGTCTTTGACCCCATGTCATGGTCTCCATTGTATATGATGAAGCTACTGCCTCAAGTTAAAAACAATCGTAACCTTCTACTTTGGTCAGACTACACTTTGAGCAGCAATTTGCTTAGTTGTTCTTCTGTTAGCAGAGCCCAGAGCAGAGGTGGGAGCTGTAGTCCCTGAACCTTGCCATCTAGAGTTTTTACCAGTGCACAAACTACAACCATGTTTGTGTATACAGTGCAGAGCTGCTGATACATAGTAGCTCCCTATTTATAGCCTATTGAGAGCCAACTGATTTGCTAGCATTTGTATCATTCTTTAAACATAGCTATAGATTGTCTGCTCCTTAATGAAATTTCCTGTATTTATTTTTTGGCTGTAACTCAATTGAAATACTTTTTTTCTCCCTTCTGAGCCACAGCATAGTAATGAATTTCCTCACTGCTCCCATCAATCTCTGTCTCTTTGTTGTTCTCTTAAAAAGTAAAGAGAGGCTATCTCCCTCAATAGAACAGAGCAGATTTTAATCAAACACATCTGTCAGTGGGATTTCATATGCTATCAGTGAGGAAAAGGGCCAGCCAATACAACTGGTACTTTTATCAGCCCCAAAAGATGTCTTTCTACCAAGCGAGGAGGTTGGTTTCTCCTTTTATGAAGGAAGCTCAGGCTCTATGTGCAAAACCACACTTGACATGCCCTTCTGTTTTAACAATATGTCATTGCAAGCTATCTCAGCTTTAAGGCAAACCATTTGTAAGTGGCTTGGTCTTGAATAGGTTTCTTTGCAAAATTAATTAAGAACCATTAGCTTCTGCCATAGGTGGAGATGGAAACTTCAAAAACTAGTCTGTTTATATGGACCAGCACAGCTGACTCCATTTTGGATCTTCCTTGGCCTATGGAGACTATCATGATGAACACTGACAATTGCAATTGCACCACCATTTGTCATTACCCCCATCTAGCCTACCTTACACCAATTATAATGCCTCTACATCACTTGGAATTAGATTTGGAGCTACATGTTTATCCATTAAACAAAAAGACACTTATCTATTCATAATGTCCCATACAGTCTTTTGCACAATATTTCACAATGGTCAAGATGTTGCTCTCCTTCTTTTTCATTTGAAAGTACTTTATCCTGATAGCACCCAAGCATTCCTTGCCTAAGAAAACCCTATGAAATTCTCCAAGGCACACACATATACCACCCAAATCTACCTGAAACAGTTAAAGCTGAAGTCCAATAAAACGGTGACACTTTGAGCAGCAGTGCAATGGAACTATTTTAAAAAGCTTTACCTTTTATTATAAGGAATAAATCCTTGTCAAGAGACAGCTCTCTCTTCCTTCCCTGCCTTCCTGGTTTCCTTAAGTCTGAAGTGAAAAGCATTGGCCTTTATGAGATGCAAAGTTTTTGTTGTCCACTAAAACCTGCTGCTCCTCCAGCTCTGATATATTGGAATTCATGGCCCATAATAAAAGGAGATCTTTTTGACTTGAAGCCCTCCCTTGAAGCACAGTTTTTCAGGGTAAAATAGCAGGTTAAATGATTATGCCACCACATCAATTCACCCATTTCCCTCAAATAAGATCTCTTTTATTTATTTTTCTGACTATATAAGCCCACTACTCCAGAATTTCTCACATGCTGTTTACAAAGTGGTGAACTGCAGATCCCTAGACATAGTCCCTTCAGACATAGTCCATTAAATTTTAACAAGATTTATTATTAATTCTATTGTTGGACTTGTTAATAGGGCTACAAAAAAGTGGATCGTACACACCCACACTCACTGTGGAAACTAATAATCTAGTCACTTAGCCCACCCCAAATCAGTGATTATGGGATGTATAGTGTTGCTTTTGATTAATATCAAATACAGAAGATGTGATTCTATCAGAATGTAAAGAATATTCTCAAATGTTTCTTAGTCTCACTAAGAAAAAAACATATTGACACATTGTGACAAACAAGCATCAAGAAAATGGTCAACCATTACAAGATTTTTCACATTTTGAATCTTTGTTAAAAAAAAAAAGTGTACAAAACCCAGGGTTTTGCAGAGAAAAACACTATTTTCTCCATGAAACCTTTTTGTACAAAGGGGGGAAAAAAAGGATTTTCCCCACAAACTTTTTTTAAAGTCCCCAAACAGGAATTAGTTATTTTGCATGTGAGAACGAAATAAGCAAAGATTTACATTGCTAGATCCTGTTGTAGAGACTGGAGGTGAAATACTGCTATGATGAACAGCAATGTTTGCTCTTCCATTATATAGTTTTATTGTATAATGAGATGGTGGCACAGTGGTTAAATGCCTGTATTGCAGCCACTCACTCACAAACCATAAGGTTGCGAGTTCAATACCACCCAACGGCTCAAGCTCGACTCAGCCTTGCATCCTTCTGAGGTCGCTAAAATGAGTACCCAGCTTGTTGGGGACAATTAGCTTAAACATTGTAAACTGTTTAGAGAGTGCTTAAATACACTGATAAACGGTATAGAAATGTACTTGCTATTTGCTATTGCTATTTTCTAAAATTGACATATGACTTTTACTTTTTTTATTAGCACTCTGAGAAAGGGGTTTGGGAATGTTTTGCTTTTACCACCCACACCTTCCCCAGTTAAGAACAAGTTTGAGATTATACCATACAAATAAGCCTCTTCCTTTTCTTACCATCTTTTTCTCCCACCTTCAGGCTCCATTGTTACTGTGATTTACAAATTAAGTAAAGACTGTTTTGTTCTATCATACCTTTAATGTATTTAATTTTGTTTTATCTCATTAACTTTCATTCTAATTGGATCTTTCTGACTCAGTTTTATTTATGGCAATGCTCCTGTGTTTTGTTTTTTATGATGTGAAATTTTTAGTGGTATTCTTACCGTATACCACTCATGTAAAGGTAAAGGTATTCCTCGTTGACAAGGTTGTCAAGTTGTGTCCGACCATAGGGGGCAGTGCTCATCTCTTTTACTAAGTCGTAGAGCAAGGGTAGGTAACCTTTCCTCTTTAAGGGCCGAGGGACTTCAGCTCCCAGAATCCCAGGAGCTATTGGCCAACATGGGACTATTGGCCAACATGGCTGAGGCTTCTGGGAGCTGAAGTCCCTCGGCCCTTAAAGGGGAAAGGTTGCCTACCCCTGCCGTAGAGCCAGCATTGTCAGAGACTACTCTGTGATAATGTGGCCAGCATGATTGCACAGAATGCTGTTTACTTTCCCACTGAAGTGGTACCTACTTATCTACTTGCATTTGCATGCTTTCGAACTGCTAGGCTGGCAGAAGCTGGGACTAGTGATGGGAGCTCACCATCCCATGTACCTACTAGGTAAAAGTACAATTCATGAATGTATTTGTTCATTCAGTTAATAAATACAATAGAAAATATGCTTAGAACAGAAGTAAGTGACATCAGACATTTCTGTAGACTTCAGAACCTAAACCATGTTCTTTTAATACAGCCATTTAGAGCAGTCCAAAGTGGTGGTCCCTGGCCTGTTTCTGGTCCATGTGCTGTTGACTGGTGGACAATGGTGAGTTTTCAGGAAATAAAGAAGCGGTTATAGCAACTGGGTGCAAATATGGTTCCAAGTCCATAGCACATTAAGAAGTGGAAAAGACTGAGAAGCGTTGATTTAAAATATTAGTGCTGGTAGGGATAGTAAAAAACGTAGCAAAATCCCTCAATCCTTAAAGCAAGAAGAAGACACTTGCACAGTAAACTAGCTGAGACAGGGCAACCTTGACTTCAAGAATTTAATTAGAATCTTTGGCTGTCTTGTGGTTTTCAGATTTCATTTATTCCTACTAATGTTAAAAACTTTCTTATTAACTTGCACAACTTTACAGCTTTATGTGCAAAAAGGAAAAATCCAGTCTCATGTATCAAGAGGTTATGTGTTTAATTTCCTCCTGGCATGTTGACATTATAGAGTTAACCCTTCCACTGCCCTATCTGGGGCTATAAGGAAAATCTGTACTACAGATGAATGCTGTTTCCAGTTCTAGGCACAAGAACTCTCTCAAGAGAGCCTATTCAAACCCATGCAACTTATTTACAACCCCTCTTAATTTCACCTGCATAATTCCACAATACTATGGGGGTCACAAGCATTGGGGTTTGAACCTTTGTTTAAAAATCAAGTTTAGTCAGAAGGCTTTAACGTTTGTTTTAAAACAAATACAAAACAACTCAGGACAATCCAGCTGCATCAAGCAACTCATCCAACCCTATGAATTCTCAAGGAAAGAGTCCATAAATTGAAAGATAAATTGCAATCAGGATTAAATTTCAGGACTACTGGCCAGTCTGACCTGTGTAGTTGTGGGGAGGGAGGTTTTCAAAATATAGAAAGTTCAGTAGGGTGTAATTTGTTACTACAGTTGCGTACAGCAAGCTTCCAACAGTGGGATTTTGTCCAAGTGAGGAGAGCAGGTGAGGGAATATTTTAGTTGAAAAAGGGTTGGGGCGAACCAGCAAAGAATGGATTCAGAAACACAGAAATCCCATTCATATTCAATATCTCCACTCTGGATGGCAACTTATTGATGTTGCTTTTCATTTTAAAAACTGTCACAGCATCATTATCCAATGTCTAGTTGTGCCCTAAAATATGTTCCATTCAGCAATACTAGATTTTTTAAAGACTCATTGAGGCGCTAGATGCTACATAGTTATAAATGACCATACTGGCTGTACAGTTCTGGGAGTTTCAGTCTAACAAGTAAATTTCTCAAGCTCTGGGAACGAGCACAACCATTCTTACCTATAAAACTCATCCTGTACAATTAAATGAAAGTCAGTTTCATTCAGGGTGGTAGGTACTATCCTGGTGGTTACTGTTGCCCTCAAGATGGTTTATGCCAACATGTCCCATTTGCCTCAATCAGAACACCTTGTTATGAGATCTGGTGGGACTTGCATTACCCCCCCCCCCCTAAAAAAATCTCAAGGTTTGCTCACATTCATCCTTAGTCGCCTTTGCACTTCCCAGCTACTTCCTTTGGCCAGTTTTCTTACATTTGTCTCTCCTTCTTCTACAATGCAACATTTAAACAGTAAGCATGTTGGAAGAAATAACTATCTTTCTTTTATAGATTAGATTCCTGATATTTTACAAAGTGATCTGTACACCAATGTTGCAACAGTAAGGATGAATATCCTACTCCTCATCACCACCTACAACCATAATTGTGAATAAACAATAAACGGTAATTCCTGGCATCTGTACACATTATTGTTTCAAGGTGCTTTATACCAACACAATGGTAAGGCTCTGTGAAATGTGTATCACCAAAACCTCCTGAGACCCCCCCCCCAACATATCTTTCAATAGAGATGGAAAGATGCTCATTTCTATTGTTTTTCAACTGAGAAAGGAAGACAAGGAGGAAGATAGTGAACCACAATGCTACTGCAAGATTCTTTGTACTTTAAGAAGTAATTGTCTACAGAGGAATACACATTGTTTTTCTATGTAGAAAGTGTCTTCTGTACACAATAGGAAGTGGATTTCACAGAAATGTAAAAAAAAAATATTTCTGCACAAATACTTCCTGAAACAAACTGCAATTAGGAAGAGCACAGAAAGTTTTGTGTATGTATTTAGTGGGAGAATGCTGCAAGTATTATTCGTTCTTCACAGTGAAGACGAAGAACATAAAAATGGCATCTCTGGCTTCCACCACCTCTTATCCATGAGGCAGTTCACTAGTTCTCTGTCCACTGCTACAGTGCAAAACAAAATTATTTCCCTGTGTAGCAGGCAAAAACCAGCTACATCCACTTGCCACACTTGCATTGCCCTGTACACAGCACAAATACAGTGTGGGAGAGAGAGATGGTGTTAATTCTTGCAGGAGTGGAGCTTATAATGGAGAAAAAGATGCCAGCCACAGATGTTGGCGAAACGCCAGAAAGAAACTCTTCTAAAACATGGCCACACAGCCCGAAAAACCCACAAAAAACTATGGATGTCGGCCATGAAAGCCTACGACTTCACATTGGAGAAATTTTTTTAAAAAAGATTCCCTAAAGAAACCAAAGCAAAATAACTATTGACAAGAAAGGTTCTTCAATTTACTGGAATTTTCACTACTGTCCACAGTGTTTTATAATGAAAGGAAAGTACAATTGAACCTACACAATGGATCAGTAGCATTGATTAGCTGTTATTCAATTATGTTGTTGCATCATTTCCTGTTTCTGATTGGTGAGTAAGTGAAACAGCATTCAAGCCATTTATCAGGGTGCTACTTGGAAACTAAGGGCCTATACAGACTGCCAGAAATAATCCAGTTTGAGCCCACTTTAACTGTCCTGGCTCAGTGCTAGGGAATCCTGGGAACTGTAGTTTTTCTGAGTCATTGAGCCTTCTCTGTCAGACAGCTCTGGTGCCATAATAAACTACAGTTCCTAGGATTCCTTAGCACTGAGCCAGGGCAGTTAAAGTGGTCTCAAACTGGATTATTTCTGGCAATCTGTATAGGCCTTAAGTAGGGTCAGCTCTGGTTAGTACTTGGATGGGAGACCACCAATGAATGCCAGATGCTGTAGGCTACATTTCAGTGGATGGAACTTGCAAACCACCTCTGGGGATTCCTTGCTTAAGAAAAGATTCATGGGGTCACGATAAGTCAATGCCTATTGACTTGAAGGTAGATACACACACAATAAATTAATAAAAGTTAAGAGGGAAATAAATTATTCTTCTGTCATGGGAAATGTTCCATCTGTACCCCCTCTCCATTAGGGAGTCTTCATATTGCTTGTCACATGCAAAAGTTTAAACATTAGCACAGCATGCTAATCATAGTGAAGGCTGAAAGCACAGCATATGGCATAACTCAGAATCAATGTCTTATTATCATAACACCAACAGAAACCAGCTCTAGAGGGAGGCTTGTTTTTCAACAATAGGATATCATAACTCTCACAGCCCTCCTGACATTGATGAACCACTCTTCTTCCTAAACAGATCCATTGTTCATCTTTGTGTTCTTCCTCTTTTTCAGGGTACCCAAAGCAACATATTTACATATTTGCATTACAACAAGACTGTGAGAGAGATTATGAGTTGGCAGCCAAGGACGAGACAGTATACATTGTAGCTCAGTGGAAATTTGAACTCAGCTCTCCCAAATCCAGCCCAAAATCCAGGACATGCATATGCCTTGAAAATAATTTAGGCAAATCCAGGAAGATGAACTAATACCTCTACTGCAAGGGCTGGAATTGTGTGACCAGATGTTGTTGGACTGTGGTTCCTAGCATACCTCATCATTAGTGATGCTGGCTGGGACTCATGGGATTTGCAGTTCAACAACAGTGTGAGGTCCACACAATTACAACCCCTATTTTATTGGGGACAAATTATTGCTACTGAACATTTGAGGATCAGTCTTATCCTCCATTTTCTTTAACAATTTAGTTGCACATTTGTCAAGGAGCTCCGAAGAGCAAAGGCGAGCATGAACCTCATAATTTGTCAGGAGCTGTGCTCAGGGTGAAACAGAGTGTGCTAGCCTGTGTAAAAATCTTGGGTAACAGTCTAGCTGTCAAAACTCTTTGGATATGTGAGGAATGGTAAGCGAATTAAGAGATGGAGGAAAATGCCACACATATTGTATGGGACAATATCTACTATTTAGACAGGTTTGCAGAGCTTAAAGCTATCTGTCATTAATGCTGGCCTCTCTCTGCCTGCCTAGGTGAGATTCTCTATCTTTTCTCCAACTCAGTGTGACTGGACCAAGGTGGCCAGCAACCCTACCTGCAACAAGTACTATAGGAGACTCAGTATTCTTGATGGCAAAGATGAGAGGACTTTTGGCAGTGAGCTGCTCCTTATGATACCACTCAAGTTACTTGGAAGGAGATCCTCTTGCTCATAATATGGGCTCTTAGCAGCATTTGAGTATAGCCATTCCATCTGTAATCAAGGCACTTATGGGACACATTTATTACCACAGATTTCTTTCCAGATCAGCCTAGTTCCCTGCCCAAAACTCAAGCACTGGGGATTGGCCCAGACTTGTGATAGTGGGAAAACCAAAATAACCAAATAAGGACTAAGTATGCTTGGGAGGCACAGAAGGCTGAGGGGTCCCAGAAAACTTGTGGCCGAAGTGGGAGAGGGATGGAGTATCCCAGAAGAAGGCATGGTTTCTGGCTGGCTGGCAGGCAGGCATGTACCCTAAACAGAAGCCCTCAGGACTGGCATCCTCAAATGATGTTGGGATTTTGGTACAGAAAAAAATAAAGTGGTACACTAGAACTGGATGGCAAGGGGCACATTTTAGGACTTGGCCACTGGCCATCTAACTCCCTATTTATCATAAACTATTGACTTTTAATGAAAAATAATAGGCAACTTGGCAACTGCTAGATGAGTACTTTGGCACTTTGAATCTTTCAAATGCCATGTCCCAAATTTAAGTACATCATACTTGTTCTAAACTCTTATCCTTTTTTATCAAAAAAGGTTGATTACTATTGACAAAAAGAATAATTCTGAATAGCAGCTATAGGTACTAGAAGCTTCCTCAGATAGACAAAAAAAAAATCTGAAGAGTAGCACTTGGAAGGGCAGCTATGAAGGAACTAGGCAAGATCCTGAAGTGTCAAGATACATAATTAAATACTAAAGTTAGGATTCTCCATACCATCATATTTCCCATTCCTATGTATAGTAAGTTGTGAAAGCTGGACAATGAACAAATGAGCTCATTTTAAAGTAATGCTGGAGAGTTGTACCAATAGCATGGACTGCTAAAAAGACAAATAAATGGGTTCTCGAACAAATCAAGCCTGAACTCTCCCTAGAAGCCAAGATGACTAAACTGAGACTGTCATGCTTTGGACATATCATGAGAGGACATAACTGACTAGAAAAGACAGTAAGTTAGACCTTGAAGGCAATAGGAAAAGAGGAAAACTCAATGTCTGATGGATAGACTCAATCAAGGAAGCCATGGCCCTGAGTCTGCAAGACCTGAGCAGGGCTGTTGAAGATAGGGTCTCTCATCCATGAGGACAATGTAAATTGAAGTCAACTTGACAGCAGTTAACAAAAAAAAAAAAAAAGTACCTGAAAGGATACATTATTTCCTATCTATATACACATGAGTATTCTTATACCTTTGAGCAATGGAAGGGTGCGAGTGTGTGGCTATCACTTTCCTATAGTTTAGGCCTCTTTCTTGCCTCTTAAATTATAATGGACCAATCCATATCTCCTTTTGAGGTTTATTAAAGAGTTTAACAATGCATTTCTTTTTTTTAAAGAGTTTGACAATGCATTTCATATTTACTCAGACAGCACTGCAATCTGATATTACAAATGGTAAAAATAAGTACATTAAGGTAGAAAATAACCAGCTGGTAACTCACTACGAAAAGGAGAAGTCATGCTCTGAGCTTCAATTATATTGTTATAATTGTTGCAATTTTACCTAAAGAAAATATTAGACATACAGTACACACTTGAACTATGAATCTCATTTTTACTGATCTGATTTGCAAGGAAGCTACAGGTACATAAACACAGAATGAACTAATTTGTGAGAGAAAGAAATATAACCATTGTCATATAAAGTAGGTCAGAAGTATCCCAGGACCTAAGATATTAGGACCAAAACCTGAGAACTACCGTTAAGTACAGCCCTCATGATGTTACAATGATGTTACATGGGATGACTTCTAGTGATGTCATTAAGCATCAACCACAGTTGCAGAAAATACAGATACATTAAGCATCAACCACAGTTGCAGAGAATATGACACAAAACCTGACAAATTAGAAAATATTTATCTGGTTGTAAATTAAGCTTTCCAAGCTCTGTACTGAACAGAAATTTGGCTCTACTTTTTACAACTTTGCAAGCACTGCTTTTAATAACTAATGGGAGTTATATTTCACCCAAAGAAAGTGTGAACAACAATAACAACAATCCCTCCCCAAAAAAATATAGTCTGCTAGTCTGTAGAATCAGTATGTAGAGAAATCTTGTAGCACCTTTGAGACTAACTAAAGAAAGAAGTGGCAACATGAGCTTTCATAGACTTAAGTCTAGTTTCACAGATTCATTTGGTGGAGTGGTAAGCCAGGGACAGACTTATACATGCCTTAGGTGTATGAGAATGTAAATTTGAATTCAAAATCCTTTGTGTATGGAAATGAAGCAGCAAGCACAGTTTTAACTATGGTCCCTTTCCTGACCTTAAAATATACTATTATTCATATGCCATGGACTGGATCCAAAAGTAGATTTTACTAAAAGATGAAAAGATGTTAAATCTTAAAGGTTTGGATGGCACAGATATTTATGGTACAACAAGAAAACAGTCAATAAGGATTTCAATGACCATATTATCAGAAGATCGCTGTTAAGAGTCTGGCTCAAAATGAAGCAAAAAATCTACAGTAAACTACCAGACTGGCTATCACCTCAAGAAGCACTGAAGATGGGCCAGACAAAAAATGAAAAGAATCCTTTAAAATATCAAGGCCTACTAAAATGAGAAAGAGAAACCCCCATACTAAAAATAGATAAAGAATTAGAAGAAGAGGGATTCACATGTCAATGGTTCAGATACCATCAATTTAATGAGAGATGGAAAATTGATCTTAAAACAGAAAGGTTCAGTAAAAAAAGAATAGAACTGGACAAGGTCTTGTGTGAAACCCAAAAATAAATCATATCCAAATTATACAAGTTATTCCTGAAGATAGAAATGGAAACAGAATCGATCAAAGAATGTATCATTAAATAGGCACAGAATATCAGGCATCCCATCCAACTACAAATTGGGAAAGGGTCTGGGTCCAAGACTTAAAATTCACACTTAGCATGAATGTGAAAGAAAATCTGTACAAAATGATACACCGATGGTATATGACTCCTAACTAACTAGCAAAAATTTGATGACATGAAAAAGGAGTATGCTGGAAATGCGGGGGGGAAAGGACGCTATACCATATCTGGTGGTATATTATGTCTGGCTCAAGCTCGACTCAGACTTGCATCCTTCTGAGATTGCTAAAATAAGTATCCAGCTTGTTGGGGGAAATTAGGTTACACATTGCAAACTGCTTAGAAACTGCATAGTACAGCATGAAGCAGTATATAAATGAAGTTGCTATTGCTATTGCTATAGCTGCAATTGGACATGTCAGACTGCAAAAAGATTCTGGAAAGATGTTCACAAGACACTACAATTAATAACTCAAAAACTGATTAAAATGACATCAGAATGCTTTTTACTAAATATAGTTGAAGGAGAAGAACAAAATTACTAAAATATACTCTTTACTGAGTCACAGCTGCAAGACTGGCTTATGCCCAAAAAATGGAAGGAGAAAAATACACCATTGATAAATGACTGGCTCAGAAAATGTTTAGATATGATAGAGATGGATAAATTAACAGTGCTAATAAATGAAAACTCCATTAAGGGGTGGGAAGAAGATTGTTAACTGCTGCTAAAGTTTTGTGAGAAAAAGTGGGTAAGCAAATACTTTTAAATATAGAAATGAAAAATAAAATTAGAAACTACTCCATAGAAAGACTCAGAATACACTGATACTTAAATCTAATAAAGACACCCCCCCAAAAAAAAAGAATTGGGGATATTATACTAATAGCGATTATAATTTAATAACCAACAGGTTTACCAAGACACAGGGGAACTGCAGCTGGGCAGCAAAGAGCCGCCCTGGGAAGCGACGTATTGGGACTGCAGCAACCTCACACCACAGCCCTGATCCTCTCTTTTGCTGCCCCCAAAAGACACTCCTTTCAAGGGTGGCAAAAGGCCACCCTAAGATCTGGCGTGCAACTCTTTGGTGCCCTTTTCAGCTCAGCGTGTCAGAACACTGTGCCGGAAGGGTGTCCTGATGCCTTTGGGCCGGTCTGCAGAGGCTCTTACTCTGAAGACCTACAGTCCTAGGCCTCATTCCCACTACAAATAAATTGTTTTTTGAGTTGAATCGATTTAAGCCATGATTGAACCTACCCATTCCAATTTAACCCACTTCGCATTCACATTCATTCAGCAATGGAGCAATTCAGCATGGAGTCGCCTCACAGGGTGATCGTACCACAGGAACCGAATAAAACAAACGTATGTTCACACTTGCGCTGAATTGATTTGTTGCAAAAGATGTGGGGAATTCAGTGGATCCAGAAGATCAAGCCCCTCAACAAACAGTGCCAGAGATTTGGCGCATGTGCGAACAAGGGCAATTTAAACAACTTCAGATCAGTTTGAAAACTGGTTTATTATGTAGTGGGAATGAAGCCTAGAAAAATACTGGAATGTAGATCTAAAAAGGAGTGGATTGGGCAAACAAAATAAATTCAAGTTAAAGAAGAATATTATTTATTTATGAAATGCTTTTGAGTAAGCTCCAAAAAGACACACAATATGTAATTGGGAGGTGTGTTATATGTGTTTTGTGTTTTTGTAGATACTCAAGAAAGAATGTTCTTGTTAGGTATGTATGAAAAGGTATGTATGTTAGTAGTAAGTTATTAGGTGTGTTATTTTGTTATTCTGTTATGTCTTGTTTTATATGTTTTACATGTGAATATTTGTGCAATAAAAACATTTTAAAAACACCTTTTCCCAGCTTGTTTTCAAAACTTTGCAAGCAGTGCTTTAGCTAAATGATGTGGTAGAAGAAAGAAGAAGGGAAAAGGTGACGAGGAGAGGGAACAGAAAGAGAAAAAGAAAGAGAGGGAGGGGGAGAAAGGAAGGAGAAGATATTTACCCATGACTCCTGATAGGAAAAAGAAAAAGACAGAAAGAGTGAGAAAGAGATGTTTCAGAATGAAGGAAAAGATAAGTATAGGCAAGTAGAGGAAGGGAGGGGGGGAAGGAAAAGATTGAGAAAAATGAAGAAGACATTTTGCCAGAAGTTACCGGGGGGGGGGCAGAAAAAGAGCATGAAAACGAAAGAAAAGTAAATTCAATAATTAAAAGATACTGAGAACTTTTGCCTAAGCACATCTGGAGGAGAAAGACATTCATACCAAGTTTTTGTTTTTTTATTTTTTTTTTTTTAGGGCAATGCACCAATGTACACGTCACTCAGATCAAGCTGTACTGCAAATTGTTCTACAGCTTTAGAATAAAGTGTGGAAAGTTGAATAGAAATGAAAAAGTTAACAGTAACACAGAGAAAACCGCTTTTGTGATATACAGTCAACAACCCGAGCCAACAAGTACCAAAGCTCAGTATTTCTTTACACTGACTGCTCCCTCCTGCTGAGTCCTGGCACCAGCCCTCGCCTGAGAAACTATGAGAGAGGCAGGAAAGTGAAGAGGAACTAGCCAGGTGAAACCCTTAAGAACCTAAAGCAGCAGATTTTAAAAAGCCTTTATGCTCATCAGCTACTGCACACAGTTATTATGGTTTTTTTTCCAAACTTTTTCAGTTTGGTAGTGAATGTGTTCAAAATTATTTGCTGGAGACCTCTCATCCATTCTACTGAACTGACATACTAGAGCTCCCAACAGAGAATCCATAGTCTACAAACCCCAGGGTACACTCTAAATTTGATTTGTTCATTCTTGTGTGAGAGAATAAATTTAATCTGGGAAAGATTACAAGATTTTTAAAAATTACTTTTTAAAATTGTTTTTTAAAAATTCATGACATTAGATCAAAAATTTCATGAAGGCTTTTCTCACGAAAACATTTTATTTTAAATAAAGTATGCCTTTTTTCAGAAATGCAATGTTTTGAGAAAAAACTCAAACACACTTGTGCAAAATATATTTTTGCTCAAAAAAGAGTACTTTTGTTCAATAATCTTGTTTTGCTATTGCTGTTGAAAAAAGTTATGGTCTTTCTGTTCTCCTGAAAGGGCAAAATAAACTTGCAATATTGCTCAGCTTTTTCAATGGGGCATCTTGACATGTCAAGGCAAACTTTCTTGCTGAGGATTAGAATATTTGCAAATATTCTTTGCACGCCTATAATAGATCTCACCAATATGTCTTTGGGAAATCCCACCCTCTGTTTGTCCAAGTTTGAAGGAAATAGCTAGATAGCTTTCGAGCCTGTTTGCTTTCTCTCCGGACAATATCTGTCTGCCTGACTGTATATTTGTCTATTTATCCATACACCTACCAATACATTATACTTGCCTCTCCATTTTTGCAGGGGATCCTTTCCAGATCCCCCCCCCAAAAAAAACAGAAACTCATTAATATTCAAGCCCTATTGGCTTGAATGGCTGTGCACTCCCGCACACGGCTGTGACATGTGCTACAGTCGCGCATGTGCCATTTTATCCTGTGGAGCTCACCCCTCTGCAAAGAATCAAGACCACGGACTTCAAGTCCATGAAAACGGAGGCGTGAATGTATTTCATATATACTCCACCTTTCCTCCAAATGCAAACCAGTTCACAAGGTAAAAAAAAAAAAAATACATACACAATGCTTATTTATAGTAGCTCAATTTGAAGTCTGATCAAGATTAAATACCAATTTGTCAAAATGTGGAAGTAACTAATTACAGATACATAGTTGCCCACATTTACTGTCTTTTCT
>CM034701.1:142541205-142562748 GCA_020142125.1 Phrynosoma platyrhinos | reverse complement strand
GGGCTATAAATAAAATTTATTATTTTATTATTATTATTATTTTCCCAATAATGAAGATATAACAACTATAAATGAGAGTTAATGGGAGTACCTTCACTTCTTTGTAGTAGAACCATAATTTTTTTCATTATTTTTATAAGGTATGGTCTTGTTGTTAAACAGTGGAGGAAGACTATCACATGGTTCACACAATGCAATGACAAGCTGCAGTAAAGGGGAATGTGTTTTGTGCAAAAGGCCAGAGATGTGTAATATTCAGCTCTGGTTGTATTTCAGTTACTATTATTAATTTAAATGTATTACTTATGAATTACTTTTAATTATTTTAATTAAATTTGAGAAACTGAACTGTTTGTAAGAGTTTTGTAGAGGGGAAAATGCAACTATAACAACTCTCAGGGGTGTGGAACTAAAATTGTAGCAGATTACTTTAAAGTAACTTTCTGAGAGCCACAATCTGTATATAAGATACTATTTTGTGAGTATTTTTGACATCACAGTACTGCCATAAATTACAATAGTTGATTACACAACTTATCATTTTCACCAGGGGATAGAAAAAAACCATTGTTGATTACCACACCCACATGCACCTCTTGAGCATTTGACTCTAAAGCCTCAGTCAAACATGCAAATAATTTTTTTCAAAAAGAACTGGTTTGTTTTCCAATTCTGAGATGGGGAAATGCCACTTGCCATTTCAGCAAATGCAATCTCACTTCATTGATTGAAAAATTGTAACAAGGTGAATGTTTATTTCAAAAAATTATAAACATTTATAAATGAATGTTTATTAAAAAAAAATTAACCATTTATGCTAGTAAATCATTGGCTGCATCTGCATATGCACTGCAGAAATGATGCAGTTTGATGCTGTTTTAACTGCCATAGCTCCATCCTATGGAATCTTGAGATTTGTAGTTTGTTGTGGCACCAGAGCTCTTTGACAGAGAAGGCTAAATATCTCACAAAGGAGTTTCTCACATGGGCAAAGAAAATGGGATATTAGCACTATGCTGTCATCAATATCCCGTAAATATCATAAAATAGCATGATGCTTTTCACACGAAGTCACACAACGTTGTCATTATTGCATGATTATCCTGTGAATAAAGTGGCAAAATCGCACCTAATATCCCATTTCTTTTGCCCATGTGATAAACTCCAAAGCTACAAATCTCAGGTTTCCATAGGATAGAGCCATGGCAGTTCAAGTGGTGTCAAACTGCCTTATTTCTGCACTATAGATGCAGCCATTGTTTCTTGAGCCTGTGCATTGAGCTGCTAAAATAAGGGAAAGCAGGGAATAGAAAGGAAAGTAGGAGTGGATTTTCTGTATTTTTGGTTTTTAAATGAAGGGGATGAGGGTGTAGACCATATGGCAAACCCCTTGATAAACATGTGCTGACAGGGCAAACTGCTCCTGAATGCCAAATATATATGGAGAGAAAGGAGACTGTAGCACACTCAGAAGCAGATGGATGTAGATGCATTCCTCACAGGTGTGGGGGAATCTTCTACCAGCATCATTAAATTTAGTAAAGGCTTGGTCTATCTCTAGAATCAGCAGCATCATCTCTGTCAAACCCATCATCTAAAAATTACAATCCAATTCCAGCACCATGCTGACCTGCTCTGTGTGCAAAGTCTTTGCCATAGCCTCAAGACACAAAACACAAAACATTTTCTAAGCAAACCTGAAGCATGTAATGGAGGAAAAGAAATCAGGCACACTGCCAATTATATCTTTGGGTGAACAAGGGGTATATTTCAGAAGAGGTTGTTAATTAAGCATAATAGCCAATGCGCTGATGTTTCACTGTGGTTTGTTATTCCAGTCACTGAAAAGTCAATATCAGAAATGCTGTTTTCTTCTAAGAATTCATCTCATTTATTCTAAATGAATTCTAGCACCATATCTTTATTAAGTTATACAACAATGTGGCTTTACTGGAAATGTAAAAATACCTATTAGCTTCTTTCAGTAATTTGTATTCATTCTTTGATAAGTCTTTCAGCATCTCAGAAATTAACCAGAATAAGCTGTGTGCAATCAGGTGAGACAAGCAATTTTCATCTAAAATGGAATTCTGAAATGAATATAGAACAACATATAGGATAATATAGGAATATTTAAACCCTATTGATTTTTCCAGTGTTTAAGATCACCATTACATTAAATCTAGCTATACTATAATCAACAGAATTTAGGAGAATATTTCTTTCTCCAGATTGCATCCTTGGTAGAGGATGTACATTCTCAACTCCTTCATCTTTGCCTGCAAGGATGAATCATTATAGTGGCTTTCACCCCAAACAAACAGTCCTCTGCAGTATTCTCCCCATATTTAAATATCCCAAAGTGTTGCAGAGAAATTATTCTACATAAATATGTGTGTGTGTGTGTGTGTGTGTGTGTGTGTGTTATGTATGCAAAACTCCTGTGTTCTGCATGGGGGGGGGGACTTCTGCACATACAAAACCCCACGGTGTTTTCTGTACATTTTTTTTCTGCACAGGAAACCTGCCTTCTGTGCACAAGTCAATTTTCTTGCACATAAAAATATCTCCATAACACTTTGGGACATTTGGATACTAGGAGAAAAATGACACAAGATTCTCACTCATTATTACTGATGGTCAGGAAGCACCTTTTCCATCTGGGAACAAATACTAATGAATATTCTTTCTATCCCTAATCCAAGGTTTGTAACAGTATATCTGCTTGACGCAGATATGACCTGCCTTTTTGGATTTAGAAGAGTTTCAGTTACAGTCTTCAAGTTATTTTGAAGACAACTGCATGGTGAATTTAAACTTAATCCCAATTCCAGCTGCTAGTGCACCCTCCATATCCTAGTGAGTAGTTGTTGTTACTCACAGTTTAACTCTATGCATAAGAGCCAAGGGTATGGGTATCGAGAGTGTGATAGTTCTCTGATTTTCATTTCTGGAGGAGTGATATTACAGAGTTCTTATTAAACCACATAAATTACTATTTTAAAAAATATGATATTCCTTAGGAACTCAACACTTCATAAGCACATCACATGTTTTCATTGGGGTAGAATTCAAATATCTTCTTGTGCTGGTCTGGAAAATCAGCATGCAAAGGGATTTTGTAGCACCTTTGAGACTAACTGAAAGAAAGAAGCTGGGAGCATGAGCTTTCATACACTTGAGTCTATGAAAGCTCATGCTACCAGCTTCTTTATTTCAGTTAGTCTCAAAGGTGCTATAAGATCCCTTTGCATACATGTTTTCATTGTAATTTATCATGCTATAATAAAATGTCAGATATGACCCTGTTGTTTACATTCTGTTCATGCCAAGGTGTTCTAAAAATTAAATGATCTGTCTTGCTCTCAAAATCTAAATTCTGCACAAATTCTCCATTCTGAAAAAAAATACTCTTTCAAAAGAGAAAAATGCGTTGAGCTTGCAATTCTGAGGTATGAAACAGATGTGAACACTGCATGCAGACCAAGATATAGTATCTTCAGTACTTTTCTTTCTCCATCAAAGAGACTATCCAGAGGACATAACTGTGTTCCACAACTTGCTTTCAGGCTGCACCGTAACAGCAACCATTTGAAAGATGTCAGTTATGTGAAGTGCTTTTGGAAAATAAAATGCCTTGTTGCAAGGATGTTAATGGAAACTTTTAAAATGTACTCCACCTTTTCTGCATTCAAAACAACCTTAGATATGCTGCAACAATTTAAACAATTCTCCTGCAAACTTTTTTTATACTGCAAAATGACCACCCACCTCATACAACCAAAATAGCTGTAACATTTGAATGTTATTAACTGGCAATATTTTCAATTGTAGGCAACTGAGAATATTGTAGGCAATTTTAAAACTCAGTTTTAAAAGGGGTATGGCATGGTAACACTCTCTCAGCCTCTGAGGATGGCAAACCCCATCTGAAAAACTCTTGCCAAGAAAACCTCGTGATAGGTTTGCCTAATGATCTCCATAAATCAGAAATGACTTGAAGGTACAACAACAACAAGAAGAAGGTAGGACCATCCCTTTCCCAGACTACTGTAATGTGCTCTTCTGAACTGTTGAGTCAGCTTGATCTGTCCAGTCTACTATTATCTCAGTGTTGGCGCACTCCGCTGCCCAAGCAATTCACATCTGTTGTCCCTCTGATCATATGACACTCCTTAAAACTGCTCTTCAACCTCCTGTTTGCACAAACATCTTGCCCATTTCATAATCTTCACATTCCTCAAAGAGCCATCTTTCCTTTGCCTCCTTTGTCTCAATCCCAAGATCCCTTGCTCTATTATAACATAGCCTAAAATAAGCCTAAATACATAATTGCATATTATTTCTGCTTTTACTCCTTATTTCCCTTTTCTACCCTTCCTCCACTGCTTCCTCTCTGTTGGAATCTAGGCAGGCTGCCTCTTATACTTTATACTCTGTTGAACCTTATGGAGCTGACCTCTTGTATCCTGTAAAATACCATATTTTCTGGCGTATAAGACGACCCCCAACTTTTCCAATTAAAATCTAGAGTTTGGCATATACTCACCGTATAAGACGACCCCTCTTCCAATGGGGGAAAATGAGAAAGTGTTGGGGGGAAGGACTGCCAATATACTAGGTGATGCATTCTGGGGTATGTACAATTTGCGGCCAAGTAAGTGACCCTGGGCATGTCACACACTCTCATCCTCAGAGGATGGTAATGGCAACCCCCATTTGAAGAAACATGCCAAGAAAACCCCATGATAAGTTTGCCTTAGGGTTGCCATAAGTAGGAAAGAACTTGAAGACACACAAGAACAACAAAAAAGACTGCAATTGGGATTAGGAGCCAGCATGGTTGAGCGGTTTGAGTGTTGGACTACCTTTCTGGAAACCTGGGTTTGATTCCCTACTCTGCCATGAAACCCACTGGATGAACTTGGACAAGTCACACACTCTCAGCCTCAGAGGAAGGCAATGGCAAACCTCCTCTGAACCAGTCTTGCCAAGAAAACCCTAGGATAGGGGTTCACTTCTTATCCACTGCTGCTTCCTCCTCCTGCCTCATGCCACATCACGCTACCCCTTCCTCCCCCTCCTCTAACCTAACTTCCTCTCTACTTCCTCCTCCTGCCTCCCGCCGTGCCACCCCTTCTTCCTCCCCTCCTCCAACCGGCGTATAAGACGACCCCCAACTTTGGAGAAGATTTTCCAGGGCTAAAAAGTAGTCTTACACGCCAGAAAATAAGGTACCTTCCACAGTGATGGCATAATACATATAAGAAATTCAGAATATTTTGGCACTATATTTTCAGACTTACGGTACCCCTGCAACCACTAGGTCTTGTTTTTGTTACTGGTACATAATTGCATTCTCAGAGGTAGAACAAGAATAAATATGGTGCCTGACTCAAACATGTCAGTCACATGTTGCCTAACATGTCAGTCAAACATGTTGCTCCAGAAGGAAGATTTTATGATAATTACTAGATTTAATGCATGTTATTTACTGCAGAAAATCCACAACTAAAATTCTGAAGCACTGTTCCAACTTAATAATGGATCTATGCCTTTAAATAAACCATGAGCTGAAACAGAATAATCTAATGGAATGCATAAAAATCTATCATAGTTGCAAACTACCAAGCATAAAACTATTGTGCCATCTCCTTATGTCTGCTGAATGCTTGCAAACATAGCATGCAATAACTTATATGCTGGTTATGTTAGCTGTAAATATCAATTTTATTTTATTTTTTCCTAGCAGCAGCAATTTCTTAAAGACACTGAATAATAAGGGAAATTTTCAATGTTTCCATTTAAATGTTTGTTGTATAGTAAACAATACTATGTAATTATTTCAATATCACTTAAAAGGCATTTCTCCATTCATGATCACTAGAATACCCAGCCAGTTAGATTGAAATAGCTGATGGGGCTCAGCATTTGCATCCCATGCATTATTAAATGCAGCTTTCGATTTTTGTTGTTGTTTGAAACCCAATTATCAAGAGGCAATTTACCCCCTCCAAGGAAGATGTCTGCAGCCTTTCTGAAAGTAATAAACTGTAATATATTATGCTAATCAAGCTTTAATGAACATTGCTTTTGTTTCAATAGGATGAATTAGAAGGCTGGCTGTTGCAATTAGACCTAGCAATTTCCCTGCTATATGTATCATGTATATTCATCATAAACAGTTTAAAGAATTAGGAAACAGAAGATGCTTCAACAGTAATTTTTAACAGACATTTGCACCCACAGTTTCAGTTAGAATCATGATAATACATATGGCACCTGACCATCTGGTTTGCCCACGACAAACCTGTAAAAGCCTTTGCCCTCTCCCTTGTTCCAAGTGGTATTTGCATTCTGGAAAATTTAAGCATTAACTAATATCTTTAGGGTATTTTAAAAAATGAGAGAGAGAGAACTGTGTGTGCCAGTATATTTTAAGCATGTTCACTGAGAATTAAGTCCCACTGAGTTCAATGAGATGATGTATTCCTAAGTAAGGCTGCATTGGAGTTTACCATCAAGTGTAGTTTGCTCATCAGAAATACTTCATTTTTTCCATATCATTTATTTATATCCCTCCCTTTCCCTAAAGTGGGACTCAAGGTATCTTACATGGAAAAAAGAAATCTGAGTAATACCACATATAGCTAAAATCAGTCAAAAGGTAAAATGAAAACAATATTACACTGCCTGCAGAATTAAAAATTATATGAAACATTAACTTAAAAGCATTGATCAAAAGCAATACAGAACAATCATTTCCCCAGCACTTCCTGGAATTGACAAGTCTTTATCTGATGATGAAAAAACAGCAAATAGGGAGTCAGCCTAGCTTCCCCATGGGAGAAAGTTCCAAGGCAACTTTCCAAGGAACAACCTACAGAAACATCCCTACCCAATATGCCTATGAAGGTGGTGAGAGTGAGAGAAGCGCCTCTCCCAAAGATTCTAAGAGTTCTTGCAGGCTCATGAGGGAAGGAGAGAGTTCCAAAGGCTGACAGCAGTTACGGAGAAGCCATCTTCCATCTTCCCACCAGACATGCTCAAAAAGATGGTGGAACAAAGAGAACAGACTCCTCTGAAGATCTCACTCTGTGGACAGGCTTACATAACAAGACGTGGTCCTTCAGATCACCTGGCTGGACCCAAGCTGTGACAGTACTGAGCATTCCAGTACTTCTGCCAAGAAACTGACCAGAAACTAGTGGTGCTGTTGCAACAGGGAAGTTGCATGTTTCCTGTGACCAGCCCAAGTTAATAATCTCCCGACAGCTCTTTGGATCAGCTGACATTTTTGAACATTCTTCAAAGGCAGGCCCATGTAGAGTGGGTTACAGTAAACTCAACTGGGAGATAACTAAGGCATGTGTCACTGTGGCCAAATCATATATTTCAAGGAACAAGGACAGATAGTGCACTTGTTGTAATTGTGCAAATGCACTCCTGGCTTCCACTGAAACAATGAATATCCAAATTCAATATTGAGTCTAGGAGCACACCCAAACTCTGAACCTTTGTTTTCAGAGGGTACGTAACCTCATCTAGCACAGTTCAGTCCCTAATTCTTCATCTATCTTGTTGTGACTGACTGGATCAAACATCAATTTTCCAGTCCATTACTGTCAACAGGCGCCAGTTGAGAATTGAAACCACTTCCTTGATTGGAAAGGAGAGATAAGATTTGGGTGTCATCATCACCACCCTCAAAGCTACAGACACTTCTTTTTGTTGCCTATTTTTTGTTCTCACAATTTGGACATCCCACATTAGTGGGGAAAATCTTTTACGATGCCATGAAGCTTATTTATCTGCTATACTATACCAATGAGCTCATAATCCATGGACCTATAGTTCTCAGAAAAAGTGCCCCCCATCTGCTCACAAATATGCTGAGCTCAAATATACGTGTAATGTGAAACCTATAAATTTTAAACCATACACGGATGTGCTGCCTATCTCACAGTAATATTTGCCTGTATTAAATGAAACCCAACATTCTACACAAACATTCAGTTGTAACGATTAAGACATTCCAAAGTTTGTAATTCCCTGTATAATTTTACTTTGCCTAAATGAGTGTAGTTTGCTATTTGGAGCCTTTGGACCTGGTTCATTTAGTAAGAGGTCAAGAAGCAATTATAGCCATAAAACTCTCTGGAGTGTCCCTGCATGGCAGAGGGTTAGACTGGATAGCCCTTGTGGTCTCTTCCAAGTCTATGATTCTAACATCAATTTAGGATAGATGGCTGGCACATTGCAAAATTAATCTTGGGATCTGTACACCAAAGCTCTGTGACAGAGAAGGCTAAATATCTCACAAAACTACAAATCCCAGAATTCCATAGCATCAAGCTATGGTAGGTAAAGCAGTGTCAAACTACTTTAATTTTTCAGTGTGGATACACCCTAATAAAGACAATGAGATATTTATGAAGAATAATGCCCAGAAGATTCAAAGGTGGAGATTCCTATAATTTAGATACTGCAGGTGCTTCAGAAAATGAAGAGGAAATGGGGGAAGAATCAGGAGGCATGCTGGAGCATGTGCTCTGAAATGGGAGCCCCCCCCCCCATCAAAATGCAATGCTCAGTTCTGGAAGGTTTGAAATGGTTTATGTAGCTGGGCAAGTCACACACTCTCAACCTCAAAGGATGGCAAACCCCCTCTGAAGAAACTTGCCAAGAAAATCCCATGATAGGGTTGCCTTAGGGTCACCCTAAGTCAGAAATGACTTGAAGGCAAACAACCACAACAATGGTTGTGAAATGACTTGAAGGCAAACAACCACAACAATGGAGGCATAAAATAACCCATATGTGCAAGTCACAGGGGCCATAAAGAAGAATAAATTTTAGCAGCAGTAATTCAGTGTATTCCTCAATATATATTTAAAAAATGTCCTTGAATTAAGAGAACAAATGGCAAATACCTTCTATTCCATCCCCTCAAAAGTCACCTGTGAAAGCCCAAAACAGGCAAATGTTGCTTTTTGCATAACAGCTCCCAGAATCCTGGACAGGGTAGCTTGAAGATTCGAGCAGTTATAGTCCAAAATTTGAATTTTCCAAATTTGTTTCTTCTTAAACTCAAGAATCTAAATGTGTCATTTCCCCACCACCACCAAACAAAATATAATAACAATAACCACGCGATTTTTAGGAACAGTTTTTGTTTCTGTATTGTTGGAATTGCAGAAGTGTCCCTTAGCCTGGCTGATTGTACAAAGAACTGTTGCTCCTCCTTGTCATTCATCCATTTGTGTGAGAAGGCCAGAGGAAGAAAAAGCCCTGTGTGTCATCTGAAGGCCAAATCTAAATTCCTCTGGCATGCCTGATCCAAATCGTGGGCTTGCTGCCAAGTCCTATCATCTGGCAATTAAGCCTCATTTTCCTTTCCACGTCACTAACAGAGATGTTAAATAGGATTTGGTCTTAGCAGTGAGTCCCTGGGGGTTTGCCTTGTTACTACTTTCCACGAAGACTTGCTGACATTCACCTGAAGGTCTGTGAGAGTGAGCACTGATTCTTGATGAAACAAAACCTGACACACATGTTTTCAGAGCATACTGAGAGGTGAGCGCTTGATTTATGAACAAGCTTTTAATGGGGCATGCTGAACAGAAAACCCTTTACACTCTCTCCCGCCCACAACTCCACATACTTTATTTTATTTTATTTTCCATCCATACTTTCTTTCTCATGAGCTTCACACTGTGATAGAACAGATTTTAAAACTGCTGTTCTGGGGAAAAATGCTCCAAATGCTCCGAATGCTAAATTCCATGGGGCTTGTTAACAACTCGCAGTTGTCTGGACTTAGGGCTGAGTTTTCTCTGCATCTCAGTTATACCATTCTAGTTCATGTGACTGAATGTCCCTCCATTCAGAAATTCCTACCACACAGCAAAGAATCAGAGTGACCACTTGTAATATAGCCTTCTCCATCCAACATAGCCTTTTCTCCCACCGTTGTCTTTCTGAAGAGAAAACTCATAGTGGCTTCCTATGGTAGGAGAAATTCTAGAAGAGTGATGCTCAAGGAATCCGATGTGCAGTCCAGCAATATTTCTCCCAGTGTGTGAAGAACTGGTACTGTGTTTGCATCCGTTGGCTGCCATTGTTTCTTTCTTCTCTATAAACTCTCCCAGGGCCACAAACTTTTGGCTCATGGACTGGCACAGACCCATAAAGCCACAACTTTGAGTATTACTGTGAGAGAATATCCTCTTGAAGCATGGCGTCTGCAGGACTACAAGGAAGAGTATTTACTTCCCTTCTGGGAATTGCACAGTTCTCATGGTGTAGATGACACCAGCCAACAATTCTTCAGTGGTGGAAGATCCATGTGACCCCCAAAATAGGAGTGTGAGGAGCATGTGAAGGTCATGTGTTACCCTATCCCTTGAAAATACCACTGAGGATACAATCCCACACATAAACTACATTCTACTTAATTTAATGAGAATTACTTTTGACATATATAAAACTACACTGTGAGAAAAGATCAATGCCAGCTTAAAGATAATGGAATATTTTTGAGTTCTCATGAATAAGCAATTGCTATTTCCCTCTTACTCAGGTACTTAAAGAGTTAAGGATTTGTCTAGGCATATGAAGAATCACTTACCACTAAGTTATGATAAAGTTCACCTCCTCAGTGCATACAGCACTTAGGCTGCAATTCTGTTGTCCCTATGAAGGTATCCCAGAGTCCATAGGAGAAAGGGAGGGAGCTCCACTCTTGGACCAGGAAAATCCATCTCCCATGCAACCTCTGTGAGGCTACAGAGCTTCACCCCATGCTTCATCAGAAACCTGACATAAGAGAGCAGAAAGGTCTGGGGGTCCACAGAACTGAAAGCTCTTCTGTGTCCCTGATAACATGCTCTGGAATGGGGAAGAATTGCACCAACCCTGGAGCTGATGTAGCTCATCTCACCCCCCACCACCCCCCAGGGGAGGGAAACAGCTACATCTCCATGCTCTCTGCCTTGCTGGCGTGAGCCCAGCATGGTACTAGATAAGTCAGTTCCTCTGCCTTTAGATCTCTCTCATACCCTCCCAGTATGATTGCTCTGTTAGAATTAAGGATCAAGGCTGACACACTGATTGGTCATAAAGATTAAAGCTCTAGCATTTCTCCCTTTCAGTTCTCTTCATCACTTCCACTCATCATTCTTCTCCTCGTTTTCTTTTTAGCCAACCTTCACCAAACACCATACACCTTTTCCCTTACAAGTCTCCTCCCTTGCTGCCATGCAGGAACATCTTTGTCACATACCAGCTGTTCAGAGGAGTGTTGTTGTTTTTTCAACACAAGAGTTGAATCCTAGAACATAAGAGAGAAAAACTGTATTCAAATGACATGGGAACACAGGGACAGACAAAGTGGATTCCATTCCCCACCTTTTGGCACTCAGTGGTCTCCAAACATTTTTTAGAATTCAAGAAGAGGATAAGTGAAAATCTATAGTTCTGAAATTAACAGTTAGAAGTTTTAGTATCATCGTGTGTGTGTGTGTGTGTTTTAAAACTCAGACATATTCAAATTTGGTAACTCAACTTATGGCAACTCTATGGCGAAGCTATCACAGGGTTTTATTACTACTGATCTGCAAGCTCTAATCAGGAGTTGAGAACTTTTGCACTTGGCTCTGTGTGTATGTGTGTGTGTGTGTGTATTCAAGTCACCTATCGACCTATGGTGACTTCATGAATTTCATAGGGTTTTCTTAGGCAAGGAATACACTGAGATGGTTTTACCAGCTCTTCCCTCCGAAATATAACCTACAACATCTGGTATTCTTTGGCAGTCTCCCATCCAAATACTAACGAGGGCTGACCCTACTTAGCTCCTATGATTAGACAAGATCTGGTGTCTTAGGGCAATGATGGCGAACCTTTTAGGCACCAAGTGCCCAAACTAAACAGCCTCCTGTCACTGGGTGTTACCCCGTGCCAGAGCCAGGACTTCCAGGGGGAGCAGAACTTCCAGGGTGAGACTTCCACCCTATGGGGGCAGGACTTCTGGAGCAGGATATTTCCCCCCCCACACACACACACACACCTTCATGGGCCTTCAGCTGCCTCTCCAGAGGCAGTTGAAGGCCTGGGATGGCCAGGAGGAGAAGGAACATGCACACACCTTTTCCTCCTCTTCCTTGCTCTGTGTGCCAGGAAAACTGGCTTTGTGTGCCATCTGTGGCACACGTGCCATAGATTCATCAACATGGCCTTAGGGTATTTAAGTAGCTTGCTACACGTGATTTACTGTTTCTGAAGACAGAGAATGAGGCTGCTTTATCCTGGGCTGGATTATCCAATAGGCTAACAAGGTCCATAACAAAAACAGCTATGCAGTCTCCTAATTTTCCCATCAAAATTGCCAGTTAAAGGACCCTTCTTAGTGACCTGGCCTACATTCTACCCTTGATTTCTACATTCTATCCTTGTCATAATACTATGCTAGTTTTGATAAAGATGTGGTGATGGAGGGGGAAAATATTATCACTATATGGGCTGTGTGCTTTGATTTGTAAAAGAAGAAACTTAATTGAGTGGTCTACCAAGACTGCTAGCCATTTCAAATGGTTGTGTAGAAAAAGTTTGAAAACAGCTTCTCTATACCATAATTTCAGGACCCACAAGTCTCATTCATTTTAATTACTTCCCCTGTGGCTTCTTCTAAATCAATGGGGCTTCAGACCAATATGAGTTTATGTTAAATCGGGTTATCATTCTCTTTGGCTTCTGCTGTGGCTGCATATTTACTTTAAAAGGTCTGTTAATTATCTACGTGTTACCTGCAAATGAAGATATGTGGATCCTAGTCTCAAAAGCCACACTATCCTAGCCAGTTCTTAACTCTAATTTGGAACGAAAAATGAAAGAGATCTCTTATCTTCTTTCCAACTGTCAAGAAGTTCTAAAAGAAAGCTGCAACAGAATCTGTATGCATCTTTTCCCCTTTCAGTGTACCCCACTTAAGTAACCATGAAGGACTTTGATTTTTCAAATACTGTATCTACATCATCATTCAAGTGCTGAGACCTGCATTCAGTCTCCCCAGGGAAAAAATACTTCTGCTCCAAGAGAATTATATGATGCAAGGCTACGTCTTTTACACTATTGTCATCAGGGGCTTTCTTAGGTTTGTTTACCTAAGGAAAAACATTCAACACAATGCTATGCATCCACGTTTGAAACACAGATTTTAATATTCGGAATACATATGTGCAAAAAATGACTGCCAATGTGCTACCACATGCAAATATATGTTTTTGTGTAGCTGTGATTTTTGACATGCTATTTTCCTGTTCAGGAGAAATGAAAGAAAACTGAAGCAATCCAGATCCCTTTCTTCAACAACCTGACAGGACAGAAGGAAGAGGAATGGATTGTAACCCCCCCATTAATGAAGATTGGCACTATCAAGGCAGACACTTCTAATAAACTGTTTGACATCATCTGGACAGATCTCAGTCCAACATCAATAACTGCAGCAGCTCTAAGTTCTTCCACTGAGATATCCTTTGCCAGAACTACATGCTTGACACTAGACCAACACCAACATCATCCCACGTGTTTTAGAGTTTGAACAAAGAAGATATGCGTAACTGCACAATGGGAAAAAGAAATTTTCAACTCAAATAACCAGAAGTTGATTTATAACATGTTTAGAAGGGGAAAGTTTATATAAGAAAGAAACAAACAAGACAACCTGGAAATAAATATTAATATAAAGTTGAAGAACTGGCTAAAAGAAATCTTGAAATTTTGAAAATTTAAGGACATCAGCAACAAAGAATAGCAGCCAGATCCTTCAGTCTAGCTCTCTGGAGAATTTATTAATGAATAAAGAATACATCAAATAGTCATTTTTGTCAAAAGAAAATAATTAAAATTTTTCTCCATGGCTGCCTAATGTTAAATTCTTAACACAAGACCTTTAACCTATCCTTCCCTCCTGGTTTGATTGTTTCAATAATTGTTATATTGCCAGAACAGGAAATTTCTGTCATCTGTCAAGCAATGTCAAATTGATTACTAATACTTATTAACATTTAAAAGAAGATAGATTTGATTATTTCAAAGAGTACCAGAAAGGTTGCTTTTAAAATAGTTGGCCAGAAGACATTTTTGACTGGGCCAAAATACATTCTGGGGAAATCAATATGGAACAATTCATAAATGGAAGATACATCCAAACACTTTTGGGCTTTCTCTTGCTCTGATCTTTATGGTCATATGTTATTGACTATTGTAGGATTTCAGCCTACTAATACAGGAACAAAGACAGCAGAAAGCTGTCAATAATGTTTGTAGTCTGAAACTAGTAATGTAAAAAGGACATTGAAAGATCACTAAAATGTAGTATTACAAAAAGATTCTTTGACTACACTAGGCAAAAATTATTGATGTTTTGCCGCTTTGTATTTTTAACACAAATGACTTCTGATAATTTTTCCATTTAATCCTATTTTACCATGGTGTGTTTTTCTTTTAAAGACTCAATAACTATCAACAACTTTGATGGATGAACTGAAATCAGTACAGGTTAAATGCTTAGCATTCCAATGTGTGAAAAGCATGCTTTATTCTCCTTGGTCTTTTGACTAGCTGAATTACAGGGACTCTTGTGACCCCTTCCATTGTAGTTTTAAATGTAGTTTATGGAACTATAAACAGACAAATGCTTCAGGAGCTAACAAATGATTGAAGTAAAACAGGTTAATTAAAACACTTTTATTCCTTGGACCTCTGATGAACCCTGGTTTGACATTTGGCCTTTTCCAAGCCTTCAGTCATTTCTTCTTCTTTGTCTTATTCAGTCTCCTGAAAATTGGAGAGTAGTCTTCTATCACATCTTTTTTCCTCTACTGGAGACCATCGTCCCAGAAGAATCATTTTGTTTTGGTTTGGATAATGCACTTGCCTCATTCAGACATTAAAAGATGATCTTCCTAAGGGTAGTTTATAGTTACACTGCATGCTATCTCACACTGCCAATTAAGAGTGGTCAAACAAACATTAAGCCATGGTTTGTTTACTGTGGCATATGAACCCATCAGGAAACTGCTCTCTGGTTTGTTTCTCTCCCAACAAACCAGATAAGTAATCATAGAATAAACCTTGGATTACTGCTCTTGCTTTTTCTGTTGAAGAGAAGATAAAGCAAAAATTTGGCCCTGAAGTCTTGTAAAGGTATAATAAACAAACTGTAAAGGTCACAATAAATATACTGAGGTCCTAACATCCATAGTTTAGTGATCTATGAGCCACTGCAAAGATGACATCATTGCAGCAGCTCTCACAGCCTCGAAGTAAAATCAGTATGGGCCCCTCATAGAAAATTCCTAAAAAGCCCCTTAATGGACACTGGATGCAAATGGCACAGAGAGGCCATATCCTGTGCCCATTAACCTTGCAACAATTCCCATGTTTCCTTGCTTCTACGAAAGAATTGCTAGCACGTACTTGCTGAAAAAGTCAGAGGTGTTACAATGACACAACTCTTGTGGAACAATGGAAAGAATATACCTGATGATATTCTGCCTGTGCCTCAGCTGTGAAAGACCAAGGCTTCTTGTCTGAATCAAGACAGCAACTGCATGGAAGGAGAAATATACATAATTAAGCTGCATTGGGCTTCTTTCTGGTGGGAGATACAGGGTACAAATAATTGTTGGAATGAAATACTATAGTCTTTTCTCTCCAGAAACTTTGATGACTATAAATCATTTCTCCAGAGACCCAAGACGCCAAACCTAGTCATAAACAAAATGGGTGTGTGCTATCTCTGTCAGATTAGACATCGGGTTTGTTCTTACAAGAGGCCACGCAATGTGTGACAGCTGCCAAGAACAATTGTCATCAGTAGTGCAGGGTTTCCCCTACAAGCAGGAATAGTGAGAAGGCTGTGGGACTAGAGAGTTGCATTTCTTTTACACAAGCAAGAGAAGCAATAAGTAATATACAGTCCAGTCATGCGGCTCTACCTGCCTTCAGTGTATCATGTTAACAAATATACAGCTGCAAAAGTGTACTGAGGGTTACATTATATAATGGTAATGCTGGCTTTAACACGTCTGTGTAAGATATGAGCAAAAAAACCCAAGCAAAGTATTCTCAGGGGAAGGATACCCACTTTGTAAAAATTTACAGGGAAAATAACACGGATATATTTCAATTCTGTGTAAGGTCTGCCTTGTCTTTTGTTATTATGTGCTCACCTTGCAAGCTTATTTATCACTCCACACATTGATCTGCAAGTCTACCTTTTTATTATTTGTCTCTTTCCATCTATCACACATGAAAGATATATAGCACATTGTAAATTCTGAGCCCATAAAAGGAGTTACCATAGCAACAGAGCATTCTTATTTTGTATAAACAAGAAGCTGAGACCGAGGTCAGTAACACAGGCAGCATATCAAGTCTACTCTAGAGGCGTTTCTTTGCTCTTGTTTAAGTCACTTTAGGATAATTAATCAAAGTCCTTTAATGTGGCTAGATATTGCATGCAATTTATTTTGGCCTAAAGCCAATTGCTAGTTCCATCTGTGATAGACCCACCAAAACAATGGAAACTGGGTAAATCAACATGTATGTAAATACAATTAATTCAATGGGTCTACTCTGACTGAGACTACCAACTGGCTATAAGACTTGCTGTTCAGCCTCAACTTGATGGGCATTTAGTTTGACATTAAGTTTCACAATGCAACTGGTTGGAAGACACGGACATAAATGAAACATTCCAGGTCTGCTATACTGGACACAGGTGGATGTTTCAGAGCCCCAAGGTTTTCAGTGTTTACTAGAGAAGTCTCAAGTGACCTCTGAAAAAGCAAAAACTGTTCCCTGACTAAAGCTTCTGTATATGGAAGCTGCAAGTACAGTCGCCCCTCTGTTTTTGCGGACTTCAAGTCCACATCCTTTGCCCATTCGCGAGTGGTAATGGAAGGGGACAAAATGGGGTGCATGCCTGTCATGTGCGCCCCTACAGGCACACGTTTCCATTCAAGCCAATGGGGCTTGAATATCCATGATTTTCCATTTTTGCAGGGGGGGGGTCTAGAAGTGATCCCTTGCGAGAATGGAGGGACAAATGCATGAGTGACCACAAATCAAATTCTCAGCAGAAGTTTTCCAATGAGCCTTTTGTTGTGCATTCTGGCACATTCATGGAATTTCATGGATGGGGGCCAGTCAACAGTATCTTCTTTTCTGCAGCCCACCCACATGTTCCCACAACGTCCTCCATCTCCCCCTCACACACACACATACCATTGTCAAAGAGAAAAATTCAGAAGAGCCACACGATGTCTTTTGACTGCTTGTGCTAGGATCCATGGATCTGGAAGCACCCAATGTCATGTAGGAAAGGCCACAAATACTTTTCAGAGGTACCTGTGATCAGCTGATGCATAACTCTACAATGCCTCATGCTGCTTTCAATGGCACAACATCTTCACTTCTAGGGAAAGTCCAGGCTTGATTTGCTCTGGGACCCATTTATTTGTTTTTTTTAGCAGTCCATGGTATTTGTTGAACTCTCCAGCATTACTTTCAAATGAGGTGGTTTTCTTCCTATGAGCTTTTTTTTTACTGTCCAGGTTTCACAACCATACATAAAAATGAGAAATATGATGGCATGGAGAATTCTGGTGGCGCAGTAGTTAAATGCCTGTACTGCAGCCACTCACTCATAAAAACCACAAGGTTGCGAATTCAATACTAGCCAGGGCTCAGGCTTGACTCAGGCCTGCATCATTCCAAGGTCGCTAAAATGAATACCCAGCTGTTGGGGGGCAATGAGCTTACAGTTGTAAACCACTTAGACACTCCATAGTGCGGTATGAAGCGGTATATAAGTGAAGCTGCATTGCTTTGCTTTATTTTAGTATTCAATGGTATATTTTTACACTTCAGGATTTTGTCTAGTTCCTTCCAGTGGTGTTATGGTGGTTCTGCACACAGTAGGTCTGCACCCCACCAGTGGTCGCAGTGGACCACTTTGCTCACCATTCCCTTCTCCTCTCTTTCCTACTCAGCCAGCCACTAGAGTGGGGTCCTGCAGCCCCTTCCAATTCTGCTGGTCAGGCAGGAAAGGGCAAAGGACAAGGTGGTCCACTGTGGCCGCTGGTGGGGTGAGGGTGGGATTCAGTGGCAGCAACAGATTCCTTTCCTCTCCCTGCTGCCATCACCTCCATTTCTGAGCTGAAAGGGCCTACCAGGCAGAAGCAATATCCCACCAACAGCCACAGCAGGTGGACAGAGGATATGCCCTAGCTGGTGGGGGGCAGGGCATGTGTGTGTGTCAGGATGGAGAGGGCAGACAGCAAGCACCTCTCCCTGACTGTTGCCCCTTCTCCTTACACCATCCCCTCTCCTCCCACTGTCTCCCCAATTATTTCCCTGCATGCCTGGGGGGATGGCAAGATGGTTTACCACACTGTGGTGACATTAGCCCTCGTGACATCACTGGTTCCTTCATAGCTGCCCTTTGAAGTCCTAGTCCTCTGATTTCTTGACTGCAGTCTCCATTATGATTGACCAGACCAAGGTATTGAAAATCCTGAACTATTTCTTCATCATATTTTTTAAAAATTATGTAATTCATTTATGGTCATTATTTATGTTTTCTTAGTGTTTAACTTATAAACCTGCTTTTGTACTTTCTTCCTTGACTCTCTTCAGCAACAGTTTCAGTCTTTGCTATTTTGGGCAAGTAGAATGGTATCATCTGACCACAGAAGGTAAGATCTAAATCTAAAGCTAGAAATGGACAGCTGATCTAGGTAACTGTGTTGAGATGAGACTTGAATTCCAATCCAGCAATTTTTAAAAGATCATTAACATGATCTGAGCATATCTTGAAAGCTTGATGTTCATTTGTCCAGTTTTGACACCTCTTCCCAGTAGCTGTTTGGCACATTTAGTCTGGCTCCTCAGCAAAAGCCTGTCTGACATGGAAGTAACAGCACTGCCTCTTTGACTCATTGGATCACTCAATCCCAAAACCACAGAAAGGACTCCTACATTGTTCTTATTTCCTTCATTAGGAAGTAGCGAATTTTCCTAAGGACTTGCAGTCCAGAAATCCAAGCTCTTTTTTCATTCATATTGAACATGCATATCCCAACAAACATATTCCATGATGGTATGACAACAGCTAAACTTTAAAACCTCATGCAGAAAAAAACCCAATGTAGTTCATGTAAAAATACTAAGATTTGTATGCAATACTTTGTACATGGAAAATAATTGGATCCTTTTCTAAACCTCCATCTCATTTTTCTTGTCTTTTGTATTGCTTCTCCTTACTTCAACCAGAGTCTAGCAGTTGCCACTAAGAGAAAGCTGAAAGGAGTTTTCTCCTATCCTTGTAATCTCTGCTCTTCCTTCTGCTGAAATTCACAGTGTGTGAAAAATCATAAGTCCATCAAGTCACACTTTTGTAGAGTATGATCCTTTTTTTTGTCTTGGCATTCCACTCACTTCAAAAGCACTGTTTCTTATAATGTGGAGATTCAGGGTCAAACTAGACGTTAAGGAGAAAGTGGATTTTCTCTGTGTCTCATGTTTTCTCTCTTACAACAGGATCTCCTCAGATCTACATACTGCAGCCATCAGGCCTAGGCATGGGTTTACTGTTCAATGACATATGCCAAAACAAAGCATGCTAAAAAATGCAGGATATGCGGTTGAGATCTATTATGTGCCATGACAAATAGACATGCTTCACATTTTAAAAAATCACTTTTCCTAAATACATGTTAAATTTTATCATCTAGTTTGAGAATAGTACATGTTATCTCAACCCTTGGTGCAGTGTCTTCTTTCTACTTTAATTTTAAAAAGATATTTGGTTTGCAGCAATGTAAAGCTGGCATCCTAGCACTGTAGCATGGTTGCCAGCACCCCAAGATATCTGGCTTAACTTGCAAAACAGATTTATTAAAGAGATCAGTTTCCCAGGTGACATAACTTGGCCTTTAAATTTTTTTTGTCACCTCAGGGGTATCACTGGGGAGGTATGGGGTGCGAGGTGGGACACAACAGATGACACCACTGCTCCTCAAATGTATGTCTTTTGGCAGAAATGGGCTGTGACGTTCACCTACATTCCCTTAAAATCCTGGAGCACAGTGCAAAAGAAGCTGTGAGAAGGCTCAATTGCCAGAGAAAGGACAGGCCATTGGTTGTTGTTGTTGTTGTTTTAAATTACTCTTTTTTTAAAAAAAATTAAAAACATCACATATTACCAAATTTTCAGTTTAACCACATGAAGCTATGTAAATTTAAATACATTTAGGCTGTGCTTATGATACTGTAATTTGAAAGTATAATTTTGATTTTGCTAGCTGTTTATGTCACAACTATTGCCATTACACTCAGTGATATATGAGAATTACGATTTGCAAATAAATTATATCTATATCTATATCTATATCTATATCTATATCTATATCTATATATATAATTTATTTGCAAATGGTATATATATATATATTACTAAGGATTCTGTATGGTGTGATAAAGGAAGAAGTCATTGTGGGGGTGACACCATGAGTTACTGCACCAGGTAATGTCAACCCTAGTGACACCACAGTGTGACCTAACAGCAGAAAAGTAAGACAGATTCTCCCCCTGCACATCATACTAATCTTTCCCAATGATGTGTGCAGGAAAAAGGTTTTGCAACTCTCAAATTAAAATAGACACTTATTTTTAAAATGTATAACCTGCCACACGGTTCAACTCTATTGGGGTGTATTGCAACCTTCAGATCATCTATGATATCGAAATCCAAAAGCAACAAATAAATACATAAATCCCATGAAATCCTATGAAAAGTCAGAGGGGGAAATCTTTAAAAGCAATTAAGGCATGTAACCAACTTAAAATAGCAGGGGGGGGGGATATAAACTCATTCCAAAGTAAACATGATTAACTGCTACACACACACATTTACCAATTGGTAAGCATATTAACATCCTAAACAAATACATGCAAAATTTAAATTCATGGCCAGGAAGTGTTTATAGTCTTCAGAAAGAGCATGACAAATATATGGGAGACTATTATTTCATATGATGGTAGCAGCAAGACTATTGCATGCATCACCATGGCAGAGTAATGAATTACCAAAAATAGAAAATTGGTTTATGAAATTATACGAATATATGGAGATAAACTGAGTTGTATGATATAGGGAAAATCATTGGAGAGATTTAAAAAAAGACTGGGACCCACTGACTGCTTTTCTAAAAAAGGGAAATGGCAAATTTATGGGTATTGCTCTAGAAGGATGATAAGGATAGAATAAAAATGTACTAAAGGTAGATTAGTGATATTTTATACTTTAATTGAGAAACAGGAATGACTTATGGCAATTTATGAAAACTATAAATGAATGCAGTGTCAATTTGATAAGAAATTAGAGTATACTATACTTAATAATAAATAAATAATAATATATTTTATTTCTAAGCCACCCCTCTGCTCAGCAATCGGGGCAGCATACAGCATAAT
>CM034701.1:142510902-142532015 GCA_020142125.1 Phrynosoma platyrhinos | reverse complement strand
AAAAAAAAAAAAATCTTCACCTTATTTCATAAGTTATGTTTTTGAATCATCATGAATGCATAGCACTAAGTAATTAGTGTTAGTAAATGGGCTACATTTTCATTGATGGGGTATTTTTGTGTTCACGTCTAATGTGTTTAGCGTGTTAAAACTTTTAATTCCATGAACGTAATTATTGTGTAAATTACAAAAACTATTAATTGATCCTCCCAGAGCCAGTGATTCATCAAAGGGTATAATCTTGGTATAGATCAGAAGTTTATTATATGGTCAACCAGTAAAACTTGAGAGCACACTAATAAGTAATTAGAAACCCAGAGTGATGTAATTGTTTGAGTGTTAAAATAGGACTCCAGAGACCAAGGTTCAAATCTCCTGGGCAGGTCATGTACTCTGAGCCAAAGAGGAAGGAATGGCAAACCCCTCTGAACAAATCTAGCCAAAAAAAATCCCAAACAAACTCCATGATAGCATCATCTTAGGGTCATCATAAGTTGGAAATGATTTGAAGGCACACAACAACTAATTAGTAATAAACGGCATAGAATAATAATTTGAGTGTTGGACTAGTACTCTAGGAGACCTCACTCAACCATGTAAACCCAGTGGGTGACCTTAGACAAGTCTCACTCTCCCAGCCTGAGAGGATTGCAATGGGACATCCCCTCTGAAGAACTTGCTAAAAAACCCTACAATAGGGTTGTCTTAAGATTAACCATAAGTTGGAAATGACATAAAGGTACACATCAACAACAACAACAATAAACATTCCATTTGGGGGAAAACAGAAGGCAATAATATCCCATAGAGAAGAAAAAGCAGGTGGGTGCTGAGGAAAATGGGTGCAAGAAAGCCAGATGTAAGATGTAAAGAGGCATGTTGTCCTATACATGATTTGTTGTTGTGTGCCAGTTGTTTCTGGCTTATGGTGACCCTAAGGCAAACCTATCACAGAGTTTTCTTGGCAAGATTTGTTCAGAAGAGGGTTGCCTTTGCTTTCCTCTGAGGCTGAGAGAATATGACTTGCCAATGATATATGAGGCTTAGACTAGTGCCTCATCAATAGTCATTTATCTTCCCATATGACAACATTTCAATTAACTTGCAATTATAACTTTCCTAGATATGGACAGAGTTCTACAGAAGGACCTCAAATACTGAGCTTCTGGAGAAGAAAATTATATTCACTCTCAAACCCTTGAAGAAATATGACTTCCTGCTTTCACCTGAATCAAGATGAAACCTGGCATTTTAAAACTATTCCATCATTTCTCTCCTAGCATTTCTGCCATTTTTTCAATCCCCTCCCTCATTTCTATGGTTTTTCCTGTTACACCCTTTGTTACACCAGTATCATTCAAGTGATGCTCCCTCGCATAGTGACTGTATAAATCTGAGGTATTATAAGAGCCCATAGAGGGCAATGTTCATTTTTAACAATGTTTGGCACAATTTTACCTTATTAACACAGATCTGTTATTTTACAACTTCATTTGCTGCTGTCGGTTTTATGAGCTGAAAGAAGGAAAAAGGATGAAGGCTCAAAATTCTAGTAGAATTCCACAGATGGGGAACAAGTACTCCATGCTGACCTCTCTCTCTTTTGGAAAACACTTAATACGTAGGATTCTTGTAAAGTATTTCCAGGAAATGGCAATAGACATTTCTGTCAGAACTTACCGGAATCCTCAGTTGATGCTCCAATTAGTGAAAGAGTATATTTATATTTGGCTCTATAGACAATGACTGGAGCCTTAGGCCTTATACTGCATATATACAAAGGTCATGTTCCTTGGGAGAAATCTGCACTATTTTATGTCAATAGCACAAAGTCAGCATGTCCAAAAGTATCTCCTGCTTCCACAGCTACAGACTAGAGATTCATACATTCTTTCATACAGCAAGACTATAATCAAATTATGAATTCTTAGTCATTCCAGCAGAGTGAGCCTCCTTGTTGCCTACTTTCTGGAAACCTACTGTCATGCTTTCACATATCACATACTGGATCTATAACAAGAACCTAAGCCCACTTTGTCAATACCCTGCTCCAAATTTTTAAACCCAGCTCTTTCTAGAGCATTATATTTTTCCAAACTAACCAAAAAAGCTAGCAAGAGCTATAGGACAACTCTAGACACATTGGTTAATAGCGATCTTTCAATTTCTTATAACCATTAATTTAAGATATAGTTCCAACTTAAACTTGTAGAAGATGCTCACATACTCCTCTTGGAATTGTCCTGGCAACAGCAAGCAAAATGTCCCCAAAGAGTCACACCTTGAGAGAAACTTAGGGGAGATACACACTTATGTTTTTGTCCCAAAGAGATCCAGATCTCCATGGTGACACAATAATGGATCTATGTTCCTAATACAGTTTATGTGCCTGAATCTCTCCATGGCATTTAAACCCTGGTCGACATTTACCCATGCACCAGATCGATTCAAAATGGAGGCACTTCCACTTCTGGAAATGATCCCACACAATCTGGATCGATTTGGCAATGTACTCACACTACTGAATATTCCAGGGGTAGGCAACCTTTCCCCTTTAAGGGCCAAGGGACTTCAGCTCCCAGAAGCCTCAGCCATGTTGGCCAATAGTCCCATGTTGGCCAATAGCTCCTGGGATTCAGGGAGCTGAAGTCCCTCAGCCCTTAAAGGGGAAAGGTTGCCTACCCCTGGAATATCCAGATCACTCTGGACCTTTACAAAGGATGTGGTAAGGGACCCAGTGTCAAACACAACAGGTTAAGTGGGTTTCTCTATGTGCCCCCTCAAATGGCACCGGGTGCATTCAGGGCCAGTGTGAACATCACAGAAATAAACAGGTTTCACACCAAGTTATTTCTGTAGTGTGAATTGGGCCTCAGTTGTCAATTCTGCCCTTCCATCACTCTGAGTTATTAAATACCATTTTCCAAGTGGAAGATGACCACAGACAGCATTCTAGTTTGAAACATGATTATCCATATGCATGCACTAAGTGTTCAAAATAGTTTCAATACCATCCTTGATCAGAAAGTTGGAGAAACACAGGAACAGTACAATAATTCTCACCACATGGCAGGAAAAAAATGGAAGCCTGCTTTCCTAAGATGGTAAATACACATGGGCCTAAGTTGGCAAATGTTTGTTTGTTTTTTATTCACAGATTGTCTTGAAGCTCCTAGAGAATAAGCATACACAGGTCGATGGAAAAGGAAGTTCCACATTTCATTTTTCCTCCTCTTATTGCTCAGTTGATTCATGATAATGTGGAGGAAAAAAAGCAGGAAGCATGGTATCTCTGGACTTGCAGAACCAAATTTTCATTTTCATTTCCCTAAATTTCCCTGAAAACCACTCAAAAATAGCCCCAAGTTTTAACAAATCATAGTTCATAATACACTAAATAAAGGTTTTATTAAATGGTGCAAAACTACAAAAGTATTGTAATGCATGTTTTTTGTCTAGAAAAGTGCTTTAATATTAATTTTTTTGAACACTGACTTTTAATTTATTTGATTTCTCCTGACTTTCAAGAGAGTGGTAATCTGGACTTGACAACAGGCCACAGAATACAAAATACCACCAAACTGGCAACCAAAACACAGATACTGAAAGCATACCACATAGCTTTCCTCTCCAAAAAATTAACAATAAGCAACTGAAAGGATCATGTCATAACCAGCCCCCAGCATGTACTTTGAGGGAGCATCCATTTTGAATTGTGTATGTCAGGGGTAGGCAACCTTTCCCCTTTAAGGGCCGAGGGACTTCAGCTCCCAGAAGCCTCAGCCATGTTGGCCAATAGTCCCATGTTGGCCAATAGCTCCTGGGATTCTTGGAGCTGAAGTCCCTTGGCCCTTAAAGGGGAAAGTTTGCCTACCCCTGGTGTATGTGGCTGTTGTCCATACAAAAGAGCCAGCGTGGTGTAGTGCAGGGGTAGGCAACCTTTCCCCTTTAAGGGCCGAGGGACTTCAGCTCCCAGAATCCCAGGAGCTATTGGCCAGCATGGGACTATTGGCCAACATAGCTGAGGCTTCTGGGAGCTGAAGTCCCTTGGCCCTTAAAGGGGAAAGGTTGCCTACCCCTGGTGTAGTGGTTTGAGCTTTAGACTACAACTCTGGAGATCAGGGGTCAATTCCTCACTTTCAACCACACTCTCAGCCCCCAAAAACTCAATGATAGGTTTGGCTTAGGGTCACCCTAAGTCACAAATGACTTGAAGGCACACAACACCAACAATAATAACTGTCCATAGGGCTTTGATGCAACATTGGTGTCAGTATCCAAACCCAAAGTGTCTTATGCTTTGACACTCCAGATGTAGCTGGTAGAATCTGTGTATGTTGACTTCACTCCATACTTTAAAGGAGCAATTCATGCTGAGACCAACTGTCAAAACAGATTCATTCCATTGGATAGTTCCTTTAAAGTTTGGACTAAAACATGGAACAGATTCACTACCCTCAAAAAAATAGGAACGACTAGCTGCTATTGCTCTTTGCCCATTCTGCTTCAGTAAGTTACCCATTGATTTACCAGAAGAATAGGACAAATGTAGATTAAGGGCCTTTGCAGACTGCTAGAAATAGTGCAAATTGAGTCCACTTTAAGAGTTAGGGTTAAGGTTAGGGAATCATGGGAACTCTATTTTATTGTGGCACCAGAGCTCTCTGACAGGGAAGGTTCAGTGTCTCAGAAAAAAACAATTCCCATGACTCTCTAGCACTAACACTAACCCTAAAAGTAGACTCAATTTGTACTATTTCTAGCAGTCTGCAAAGGCCCCATGTGACCTAATTTCATCTACCTTTCTTCTGTTTCCATTGCACAGCTTCAAATATGACTTATAATACTGGTTAATAATGAAAGTGCACATTATGGTTTGCTATTTTGGATGTAACATCATCCCTTCTTTGATCACATAAGGATCCTTCCAGCAACTGAAGCACCATAGTTTTGTGTCATGTCTGAACCAAGCCATTGTTTTCTGAAGAAAAGCATTTAAGCATGGGAAATGTGACAGAATGAGGCTGCAGATGTAGAAATACTTACCTAAGCACCACTGAACTCAGGGCCTGATTTTAACTGGGCCCTGAGAATTCCTTTCCGCCAAACTTGTATCAAATGCATAATCTCCATCAATATAAAAAAGAAAGAAAACCAGTTCTGTAGTTAGAAACAGGAGTCAAAACTTTCAGTTGTAGAGAAATACTTGGCAAGCCAGTAGCGCTTCAGGGTCTATGTAGGGATTCATTATTTCCTACACAAAATCATTAACACTGACGCCACAGATCTGCTACTAGTAATACTAGGTAAACATCCCAGAAAGATTAATAATATTTTCATTGAGGTCCATATTTAAAAAGGCAGAAGGAAGCAGCATTTTGTCCCCTAAGCTGATAATATGGGCCATGTGTGAAAACAGTAAAATAATAAAAAAAATGACATGAGTAAGTTTTCAGTGGGGCAAATCTGTTTGTTCAAATTGTCACCCCAGGGAAAGGGTTTCTACTTCAAAGACAGCAAATAATCTAAGAATATTTTCTTCCACAATACCAGATAAGGTTACTTAATGATTTAAACGATACAAGATTTAAACTTTTATGAGTCCCCATGGAGCAATGAGTACATTTCAAATGAAATTTCTCTGCCTTATTTTGGAAGGAAGTTTTGGTCTTGGTTCTAGCTCCATTACAGCAGTACTAAAAATAGAAATAAATAATTTCCAGAAATTATGACTTAAAATATCACAGGGTTTAAGGGATGTAATTTATGGACAAAGTGTAAAGTATAACAGCCCATATCACATGGTATAATGCCTTATCTTACTATAGACTCAACTTTCTATGCTGAACCAGGATGCCTAATACATCAACCCATATGCTAGCATTTTACAAGTATTCTTTCCATTAGATTTTTATAGTTCCATATATAAAAACAGTCATAATGAGCTAAGCTTACAGTGGGCCAAATTCTTTATCTTCTGACCAACAATAGCTAACAACAGAATAAGATCCTTTCCACACAACTGATAAGGCTGTCATTTCCCTTATATATTGTTGTCTCTTTAGTTTTCTGTATTTTACACATTATGTAAGTAGTTACTGTTGCTTTAAGTTAAATCAATATTGTGCTGGGAACAACTGTTTATAATAACCTAAGCCTTCATCACAGAATAGGATATATGTAGCTGTTGCATTTGTGTTCTCAATCCTGGAAAGTTTATTGGTTATTATTTCTTATATCTTGTCTATATCCCCAGATTTCTAGGATTGTATTCTAAGACTGCATTACTTTCATCTACATATAATTCAGCATTTTGGGGTGTTTTCCTGGAAAATTCAAAGAAGACTGTTGTACAATGTATATTTCTACAAAGGTTTTGAGCAGGCTGGAGGAGATCCTTCAAGACAGTTCTAGAAACTTGGCAACAACTACCGGTATTTATATTTAACTCACTTAAGTTATTATTATATTTGCCTCCTTCCTTACTGGACTGCCCTGGTCTGACTTGGATTTTTTTCTGGACCTGGGATAACATTGGACAATTTTTAGCTATACGTGTTAGACTACTGTGCAATTGAACTGTTCACAAGTTTATTCTGGTTGAACCTTAGATGTTAGTTATTTTGAATAACTATTGCCTGCAATTTGGCTTTATATACAATGTTCAAATCTCTTCTCTTTTGGTATAATTATAACTTCAAATGCTTTAACTTAAAATTATAACTTTATGCATCCTGACTCAGTACATTGCTTTTGTTTCTCATCGCCTGCTTATTCATCTTATCCCCACAGAACTGTATTTATGTTACTTGGAATTGGAATTGTCAATCATTGATTTATTGGTCTCACTCACTCCCCCCTTTGATAATATTCCTACAGTCATTATAAGGGAATTAGGGGATGAGAATGGGGTGGTTCAATGCAGAGGGCCCTCTTTGCCCCTGGGAATACCACTACTGTTGCCACCAACAGCCAGCTCTGCTGCATGAAACCGTGTGCTTCTTGACTGCTCTGTTCTGGATTTTCAGAGCCAGACTCTGTGGGAAGAGTGTGTCAACTAGGGAAATCAGCTGTTCTGTGATATTCTGTATGTGCTACCACAATCTATGTGTACTACTTAAAACACTTGTTTAAATAAATATTTAATCTGCCAAGTAAAATGAAAAAGGAGTACTATTATTCCAGGTTTAATAACTAAATGTAAGACTATGCCATATCAAGGATGCAAAAACAAGTTTTACAGCATGGCTTAGCATCATCATTCTAACTCATGGATTTATCATCTAAGCAGGAATTATGTAAGTGTTGATACTTCAGAACAAATCAATAGAACTTAAAGTGTTTATTGAACAATGACTGAAATAATCTTGCTGCTGTCCCTTCCAACAGTCCTCAGAATTATGTTTGGAATTAATATTCACCTGTTTGGAGTTTGGAGTTGAAATAATTTCCCCAAGGCTTCTTTGAAACCAACTGTTTTGTTTGTTTCTTTGTTGCTTTTTACTGTCTTTGTTTGCCTTCTACATTGCTGCTGCTTTGGTGCCATTTTCATTACCTAGAGCAGGGGTAGGCAACCTTTTTGAGCCGGGGGCCGGGTTGCTGTCCCTCAGACAACTGGGGGACTGAAGCACCAAAAATAAATAAATAAATAAATAAATAAATATAAAATTATTTTTTAAAAAAAAATATGCATGCACACTCTCTTAGCCCCAGAAAAGCCATGGCAAAACCCCTGTGGAGATTTTGCCAAGAAAACCCCAAGAACAAATAATAACAACAATAATCAACATCATCATGGCGGGCGGTGGTGGGGGCGGCAGTGGTGGCAGGACTGGCCTGGGGCCGATCCAAAGGCCTCGGGGGGCCAGATGCGGCCCCCTGGGCCTTAGGTTGACTACCCCTGACCTAGAGTTTATTTCTCTTTCCTAGAGTTATCCTAACTAATCAGGGATCATTTAACAAGCATCATGATGCTTTACCATTGCACAATCAATAAAATTTGGTTACATGACCACATGTTGTTGTTGTGGTTGTGTTTTCAAGTTCTTTCCGACTTGAACTAAGGCAAACCTCTCATGGAGTTTTCTTGGTAAGGATTGTTTAAAAGTGCTTTGCTATTGCCTTCCCCTGAGACTGAGAGCATGTGACTTCCCCAAGATCACCTAGTGGGTTTCATGCCAAGCTGGGAATGCAACCCTCATCTTCAGAATCTTAGTCAAACAGTAAAACCACTATGCCACATGACTACATATGAGGCTAAATAAAGGAAAAGCAGGTTCAGCATTACTCAACAGTATAATCCTAAGAAAGAAAGAGATGAAGACATCAGTCTTGAAAAAAAAGTTAAGACCCAATGCCTTTGAAACCATAACATGGCCCCCTACGGTAGTTGTTTTAGTAGCTTCAACTCATAGAGACAGGTTGCTTTCTTGTAATGTTCATTTGTGAAGTTACATGTATTGGTGTATCTGCACTGAAATCTACATAGAAAAAACTCTGTCAGCAGGTCCTAAGAAATTCTACTGGGTCAGACAGCTTTTGGAAATGCATACACATAGCCCATGACACTATAACATGTATCAAGGATGGGTTAATCTAACAAACCAGAAATACACAAGCATAGCACACACCAAAGTAACATGCATATGCATTTTTTTGTGTTTTTGCATATATGTTTTGCTTCTTAAAGTTACATGCCATGCTATTCAAAAGCCAAGACAGACTGGCAGAAACAGCTTCACCCAAAAGGATGCATGAATTCCAACCTAATTTTATTTGCAAAGAGGGTACACAGTGCATTCATTTTCTTCTGCAGAACCTGGAATAAGGTTTTCAGTAAAAGCAAGCTAACTTGCCTTGATCTCAGCAAATCAGCCCAGTCCATTCAAAATAAGATTCAAAATCACCTTAAATCTTTATGTATCTTTCCCCCTCTAACTTTGCTTAACATCAGCCCAATGAACACATTCACTGGTTTGACCACTTGCTCTGTGAGAACATGGTCGACCATCATGAAGGTGTTGCTTGACTGTGGACTTGGCAATTTCTCTCTTAGAGTTTGCATGGGTGTTCTGAGTTAAATGATTGCTTTTTCTCTTTTTGCACTTTTTCATTTTTTTAAATAATATTTTTGGTATATTAGAACAATAGCAACACACTACAAAACCACAAACAACTAAACAACTACCCTCAAATACCCTCCCCCACATAAAGAAACATTTAAAAAGTGACTTCCCAATCTCCCAAGCAAAGACAATATAATAAAAAATATGCGAAACTTCTCTATATTACTTAGTTATACCTTGTAACTTACGTTCTCATTTTTAAAAACTCAGTCTTAAAATTCCACAAGCATATTCTTTCCTTCATTCTCCTGTATATATGATAAAAAAGTCCCATCTTTCAAAAATCTATCCAACAACGTCTTTCTCATTAATGTAGCTAATCTGTCCATTTCTGCTACTTCAGTTTTGTTTAATAGCTGTTCTTCTTTTGTAGACAAATGAGTATTTTTCTAATTCTGATCATATAACTATCTTGCTGCCAGAATCATATAATGATGCTGAAAGCTGACACTTTTAAATGGCTCCTTTGTTAATTCCAATAAAAATAACTCAATTGTATTCTTATTTTCAAAATATCTTGCATCAAATTCTGTATCAGCATTTTTCAATATAATCTTTACACCTTTTCAACATAATCTCCCCCTTTCCTTTCCAAACTCTAAAAAATGTTGTCAAAATCACACATGCATAAAATGTCTACATAGAATATGTTTAATCAAGTATATTTCCCCCTAGTCTAATCCCTTTTTCATTGCACTTATAAAGCCCCAAGAGTTCAAGAAGATTGGTAAGCGAATGAGAATCACCAGGAAACTAAATGCTTTCATTTCAGATCTATACTTTAAGACTGTTTCATCTGAAGGTCCCCTCCATTCGACCAAGTCCATACATTGGAAGAGAGAGAAGAATGTATCCCTTTGCTGGCAAGAGAGGTAATTCCAAAATAAGAAACACAAGGCAGCACCAGCTGTCAAATTAGTAGTGGCAGCACCTGCTGTTGCTTTTTCTGTATCACAACACAAAAGAACCCTGGGATTTCCTTAGTGTATCAAAGGTGTATTTATTCTGGATAGAGCAAGGACCACTTGCAACTGTAAGACTTCTTTGAAGGTGATTTGGTTGATGAATCACCATCCACAGTAGATTAAAAGCAAGTGTTTCAAACCAATAATATACACACAACTGACAGCATGACACATGTTCTATTGAACTTTCCCGTGCAGTCAACTCATGAGTCTGTTTTTAAGATGCCTGGAGATGAGTCTATAGTTACTGTTCAGAAACTTATAGACAGAGACATTAATACTTTGTGAGGGAAAGGGTTGCCATTGGGTGTAGATGAACTAAAATTATCACTAATTATGCTTTAGAGCTTAATCCTGCCAGTTTGGTGGCACAACTTCATCTTGCTGGTTTAACATGTTTTGACAGCATAGCAAAACTGGAAATCACATCACAAGTAAAAGCAATTAGAGTTTTGAATAGAAAACACTTCACAAGTTGCAGTTGCTTCCTGACCAGAGCACTATACAAAGGGCATGCAAGAGATCAAATGGTGACTAGAGATAACATACTAGCATAACGTTATGCAGAAGCATGATAGCATTGTATCAATTATTTTATTTAAAACATTTCTACCTTACTCTCTAGAACTGCTTAGAAATATCGGCAGTATGGCAGTCCATACTCTCAGTATTACTAGTCTAAAAGAAATAGCACACAAGAAAAAATTGATGAGGAAAAAGGGGGAATTCAAGCACCAGATTGCTCTTTTTTAAAAGTTACAGTTCTTACATTAACTAACTGTGTTGTAAACAGGTCACATAGCTTGACAGAAGGGTCGCTGTTGGTTGACACATGAAGGAGGACCAAAGGTATCTGGTCTCTCAGAAGAATGGCAATAACAGCCCTGCTTCCCTTCTTTTCTGTTTGGCAACCTGATGGAACTTTCCCTGTGTGATAGCTAAGGGCCCCAAAACAGCTGCTCTCTCAAGAAAGGAAAACAATTTCAACGGTGAATGAACTAAGGAGAATGCCATACAAACATGGATTTATTGATTGGAAGGCAGGGTCTACAAAGAGTGGTTCAATGGAGGGATAGAGTCCAGCTGAAAGCATGTAATTAGATTACTTGAAGCAGGGATGGGCAACCTCCAGATGTTCTTAGACTTTAACTCCCATAATCCATTATCACCAGCTACATAGGCTAGCACTGATGAGAACTGCAGCCACCAATATTTGGAAGACCAGTGTTACTTACCCCTGGCTTAGGGTCTAACAACAGTGCAGGGTATTACATTATGTAAATAATCATATTTTGCTAGTATGAGTCTCAAATGCCCTTCACAACATTTCTGAAGCTGCAAAAGATTTTTTAAATTCATGTTTTAAAGATTTGCCCTTTAGGAAGATGAGAACTATAGACTCTGCCCTCACATATCCCTACCTTTCTGGTATATGAAAAACATATTCCAAATGCATTTCTCAATGCATTCATATTCATTGGACTCATTCAATCCATGGTCAAAAGATGTGATTAATATTGTTCAAGCTAATCATAAAAGGAACCAAACAGAAAATGGCACATGCAGTTATAGGTATATTTTGTCCTTTCTCAATGGAACATCCACAGGTTTTTGTGGGGGGGGGGTTAGGTTGTGAGGCCATATTTTAGAAGAATGTATTTCTGATACTTCATCTGTATCTGTAGCTGGCATCTTCAGAGAATGGTGGAGGTGTGGGGATATATATACTGTGTGACCCTTGGTTGAGAGGATTAACATGTAAATCTGTGTATTCTTCTGTTGAGGCAAGGCCTGAGGGTGGAAGGATATGCAAGGATGATTAGTGTCTATTTAATTAATGGTCCATTGTCTGCTGGGAAACTCCCTGACCCTGGGGGAAGTTTATTTGTATTTGCGGAGTCCTGATTTTGGTGTTTTTGAGGACTGGTTGCCAAACAATACACAGATTTAAATGCCAATCCTCTCCATTCTCTGAAGATGCCAGCCACAGATGCAGGCGAACTTCAGGAATACATTCTTCTAGAACATGGCCCAACAGCCCAAAAAACCCACAAAAATCAATGGATGCCAGCTGCAAAAGCCTTAGACTTCACATGGAACATACACATACACAAGGAGAGACCAACTTTGCCATTTTGTTTGTTTCATTAAATTTATACACCACTTTTCACATTAAACATGCTAGGTGACTTTTTAAAAAGCTATTCTGCATGTTTTAGGTATCCAGCATTCCAGATTCGATGTTGCTGCTTTAGCCCTTTATCTGAACCAGGAGGTTTGTTGCAGCCAGAGAATTCTAAATCATTCCAGATTATTAAGATGTATTTGTTGAGTTTGCATGGTCAAATCAAAGCACACTGTTATTCTTGTGGGACATAGTCTAGAAAGCAACATGCATACAGTAGTCTGGGTCACCCTTGCTTGATCAGGGTGATTGCTTTAAATAAAAAGCAGGACTCATAACACATCCAAAATTGTATTTGAATTGAGTACTAAGGAGACCCATTTATTCACAAAATTCATGTTCATTTCAGGATCCATACCACAAGTATCCTAATTAAATATTTATTTTAATATCTATATGGGTACAAAATTATATTACTCCATCATTATCTGCCTGTGCAATAGCTTGTAAGGAATCGTATTAGTATACCAAAAGCATGACAGCCTATAGTCTTCTTTGAAAAGATATATGTTTCTGTTTCTTACTAGCTACAAAGAGCCAGAATCATTTATTCTGCATCATCAGAGGGAGAGAGAGCTTGACAAGTGTTGGCCAAGAGCTAAATCAAGGGGGGGGGGGGATATGTATCAAGAGTTTTTGATGCTTTTCTTAAAATTCTGAAATACAGTAACATCAAAAGCCAAAGTTTGCTAGAGCAGAAGATAGAGGAAATATTTCATAAAGTTCAAAGTAATCCTTGAATCAAAATGTTCACTCGTAGGAAAAAAAAAAGACCTGTGAAGGTTTAACAGGTTTCACCAGTCCAAAAAAAGAAATCTACCATAATTTACCAAGGGAAATTATTCTTAGGAATAGTTTACAGGATGAGATTCTTTCAGATGTGTTTTTAAGGCCATCTCAAATTTTAATGCAGCAATGTGTCCAAACCCAAATACATCTCCACAGTATATGTAAAGGGCTTACACTTTACCCCCATCATGTAGCTTTCCAATTGTGCTCTAGAAACATCAAATGAAAAGTAAAATGATCCATAAGAGAGTTGGCAACATGGCTCCTTCTAATGTCATTGTTTTCCCTTCAAAATCGAGGGAATACTGGCCCACATTGATTTCTCACATTACTGGAGATCATAAGAACATACCTACTCATAGTGTTTTGTGTCATCAGATTTCATAACTGTAGTTAACATTAGCTAGTTTTAACAAGCCAGCTTCAGAAACCACCATTTGAAACTAACCATAATAAATGTGAACTACATTTTATCAATCCAAGCAATATGACAGCCCAGGGTTTAATCAAAAGCAAAACTCCTCCCTACCACACATGAGCAGGGAGCAAAGTGTGTGTGGATACAAGGTTCCTTGTGGCTTGTTTCTACTCATATATCTGTACTACACCTTGGTTTAGCATGACACACAAGTGTCGCTGATCTGTCCAATCCATTTTCTAAGATTTAGTCCCACTTACCTGTCAGTTACCCTTACTGAATACAATGGCATATTGGATTGCAAAAGAGGAGTCCCTCTTGAGATGCAAATGGATTTTAAATTTCCTGGGAAACTCTCCCTATAGCCAGAAGGAGGAGGAGCTTGCCTGCAAAAGATATCTTCCCCACCATATACCATCTTAACTAAAGACTGAAAAAACACGTAGGCATCTGACTAACATCTCCAATTGTTTTTCTTCTGTTTGGTTTGTAACATCTCACCTGATGAAGAAGCCCATGGAGCTCCAAAAGCCTGCAACAAGTATATTGTGCATTTTGGTTGGCCAATAAAGGTGTTACTGATGGATTTTTGTTTGAATTTGCTAAATGGCCAACACAGCTACCCCTGAATATTATACTACAGTCAGCCTTCAATATCCATGGATTCTTTATCCATGAAACCATCCATGGCTTGAAAATATTTTTAAAAGAAACTAAAGTTCCAAAAAGTAAACCTTGATTTTGTCCTTTTACATAAGGGGCATCATTTTACTATGCCATTGTATTTAATGGGACTTGAGCATCCATGGATTTTAGTATCCATGGGGTGTCCTGGAACCAAACCCCAGTTGATAACAAGGGCCCACTGTACTAATCTCCCTCTGAAACAAACCACAACAGAGATAAAATCTAACAACTCAAAACTGCAGTGTGAATGAATTATTTGAGATGAGACATAACAAGAAGATTATTGAAAATACAGGCACGAAGAGTGAAATTCAGAGTCCATTAATATAAATGGAAACCTTGGCACCAACAGTAACAGATCAGCATTTTATTCTTAGGCCCTGTCTACTTACTATTTATATCTAACTCATTCTGGAAGTACAGTATTAAAATTTCTGACAGCAGAGGCCCTTAATCTAAGAACAACACAAGGATTTAATGACCTTCTTCGATATTAAATCAGAGGTCTCCAAAGATATTTTATGATGTAAAGGGATTTATTTATACTTTAATTTAATTCATTTTAAAATATTTAAATCCATGGCATTGTAAGAGAGAGTTTTTTAAAAAAAATGCAAATGACCCTGGCAAACTGCTTGGTATGTAGATGGCAGAAAATTAATTACAAAGGCTTACCCAGCTAATAAAGGCTTTGTGTGCAATGTCATCATGGTAATTTCTGATAAACTGAAACATGAATCTGACTCGACTTATGCTGGCAATGTGGATTATTCTTCTTTTGATATACTCTTAATGACTTGAACTTTACAGGTTAATAAAATGACTGGATTACAGTAAGGATTTTAAAAGCATCTTGCTTCTTTCTATACCCTTGCAAATGAGAATGTAAGTTTCTGGGAATTACTTCATTCCCCTCCTAAGAGCTGAAATATACAAGCAGAATCCAATATGATTTATCTACTGCAGGGCAGGCAATACAATTTCTTGCAGGAGGTGAGGTGATCAAATGAACTCTTCTCTACACAAAATAACTGTGCTTCAGGGCCTAGGGGTCATGGTGAAGGAACATAATATGGCATATGACTCTGTATGTTCAAACCTTCTGCCAAAACTCTCTTTCAGGTGCCTCTATTACCTGAGACATGGCATTGAGCAACATGAGAGAGCTGAGCTGAAAACAGCCCAACTAGAGAAACTTGCTGGCACTACAGTTATAGGAAAGAGGCAAGTGCCACAGGTAGCACATAATAGGGACCACAATGACAACCCTGCAGTCTTTATTTCTGCAGCTAATAGTCACTCAGTACTGTTGGAGAATAAGACAGTACACTTCATAACCTATCCTGCATTCTCTGAACTAGCCTGCTGCCTTCATCTGTAGTACTGAGATCCAGAGAACAATATTGTAAATCTCTTGAGCCACACCCTGAGTCAAGCAAAGGAGTCTGTTCTGTCACAGGGCTTATCTTTCCATCCCTCCAAGCCACACATATGATATGTTTCTGTGATTACCTAGAGGCCTTCTTCCACTGACAGTGACATCATTCAGAACAACAACGGACAAGGGTCATCCCTGTTTCCACAATACAAAAATAGACACCAATATATATAACACAATAAAGTCGGTCCTCAATATTTGTGGAGGATCTGTTCTGGACACCCCACTCCCATGGATACCAAAATCTGCAGATGCTCAAGTTCCATTTTCCCCAATGGTGGCTCGTGCATGCGGTCACACTGCCATTAGGGACAATGGGACTTCAGTGGTGGCGTGTGCATGTGCCACCTCTGGGGGCAATGGAGACTTTCCCTAATGGTGGAGCAGCCACATGTACACATTGCCATTGTGGACAACATGGACTTGCCATCCACAGATGCTTGAATCTGTAAGTCCATGGGTACCAAGGGCTGACTGTACCTCTCAGAGTAAGAAAAATAACTCCACATTGGACCTTATCACACGGGGTCTAAAGCAGTCGCATCCTCGTCCCATTGCGCTTCCTTAATACAGAAAGCAGCAGCATCCAAGTATCATTCCGGTCGCGGGAAATGTAATTCCCCTTTAGACCAGGAACTCAAAAGAACATGGGTGATGCCAGATAATGCAGCATGATGCCGCATTGGGACGGGGATGCGACGGGGATGGGCGCGGTTTCTCTGCGACATCGTGTGATCGCACGGGGAAAGGAAGCACGATGGGACGGGGATGCGACGGGGATGGGCGGGGTTTCTCTGCAACGTCGTGCGATTGCACGGGGAAAGGAAGCGCGATGGGACGGGGATGCGACGGGGATGCGACTTCTTTAGACCCCTGTGTGATAAGGTCCATAGACTCTTCCTGATGGTCAGTGCACTAAACTTGACTTTTGCCACTGTACTCAGACAGAAATAATAAATGAGAGATGTAATTTACTACACAATCTCAGCCACAAGGAACAATCCTAATATTGTCATCCAAAGGCTGACAAAGGAAGAACTGTAGTCATTATGGACAAATATGATCACATATTTGAGAGGCAACTTCCAATACTACATTTTACAGAATCCTCACTAATGACCTCCCAGATATATACTAGAAGGGATTTGACAGACTACTCAGGGAATTTTCCATGAAGGTGCAGACCTAAATCCAAAGTGACACACCCCAAAATCCTTGACCAGACACATTCTACCTAATACCCAAAATATATAAACAGGATGACCCTTGATGGCCTTGATTATCTCAAGCATTGGTGTCTCTGGATATATGAATCATATCCTTAGACCACATGGCACGAACACTCCTAGCTATGTGAAGGACACAACCAACTTCCTATAGAAACCTCCCTGGGAAGGTAATCTTAGACACTATGGACATGGAATCCTTATATGCCAATATCCCACACTGGGATGGACTACAAGTTATCAGAAACATCATTCCAGATGGGACCACCAAGGTCTGCCACTTTGGTCTCACACACACCTTCACTTTAAGAAATATCATATGGTATATCTTTTACTGCTATGGACATGCAAGACACCACAATATACCAACAGTTTCATGGCTGACCTGGAACAATGCATCCTTAGCTCCAGCACCCAGAAACCTCTCCTCTACCTGAAGTACACTGATAATTTGGACTTCATAATTTGGACTCATGGAAAAGCTTACTCAAGACATTCCACCAGAATGTCAACAATTTCCACTCTACCATCAATCTGAGCCTGGAACTATCAATGAAACAAGTTCACTTTCTGGACACCACTGTACAACTGCACAACAGCCATCTAAGCTCAACAGTATATTGCAAACCCACTGACTGCTACATATACCTATCTGCCTCCAGTTTCTACCCTGAACACACTACCAAATTCATTGTTTACAACCATGTCCTCAGATATAATCACATCTGTTCAAAACCGTAAAACAGGGCTGCCAAACTCATGGAATTACAACAAGCATTCCTCAAACTACAGAACCCATGATATGAATTTTAAAAAAAACAACAACAAATAAACAAGGCAAGACTTGTATCCAGGACTAATCTATTACTGAACAAGCTGAAGACAGAAAATGACAGAACCCCACAAGTGGTCACATGTAGCTCCCAACTGAGACCATTCAATTAACTACAACCCATTCTGGACAATAATGCTGACTTCTCAAGGACTCTTGGTGGGAAGGTTTTTACTTACATCCCAGTCTCAAACAGTTACTTACAAGAGGGCATACAACTTGGACGAGGAGACAGTACAAAACTTTACCACAAACCCAGATTGCTACTCTGCCCATATATACATTCCAGAAATGTCATAACAGGACCAAATCACATCACCCACAATATTAGAGGTACTTTCGCTTGCTCACTCTGTAATGTGATATATGTCTCTCAACAATGCCCTTTAGCACTCTATAATGGGTTAACAGATCATCAGAAGATAAATAGAAATAAATCAGACAATAGGATTATATGGAACATGGAAATATAGTTGCAGAACACTTCCGTGTGCCCGGGCATTCCATCTCAGACCTCAGAACATCAGTCCTTAGACAAAAACAAACAAACAAACAAACAAAAAACTACAAAGGAAGATTGGAAAGAGAAAAAATATATCCACAACAGTCCATTGACAGCTTCCTAGTACACGACAAATATTTTAACTGTAGTTAATACCCAAGATTAATGAGAATTCACTTTACCAATTTATCAAATCTCCTTTCTAGTTTCCACCAACAACACACTGCATTCCAATAACTCTCTCCACCATTCATATGGTTATCTGCTTATCTTGGCTTTAGGCAACATCATTAAAACTGAACTTATCACTTCATCACCATAACCATGAATTTTGCATTTCCATTCCTATTCACACATACAACTCACTCATTTAGCTATAAAGGTCTGTTCCAAGGCACTTCACTCTATGCATTTGATGAAGCAGACATAAGTCTACAAAAGCTTATGCTTTTTCTTCTTTCTCTCAGTCTCAAAGGTGTTACACGATCTCTTTGCATACTTATCCAGACTAATATGGCTATGTCTTTGAATTCTACCATCATAGTGAAATGTTCAACAGACTAGTCAGCTTCTGTACATGAAGCAGAGGAGGACACCATTTTGTCCTTTGCCCCAAGGAGCAAAATACCTTGGTCCAAACTTGGGTAGGGTTAACATTCTTCAAGTACAACATGATATCATCTGGTGCTACCAACTTTATCCCACTCTCAAATCTTCTGCAGCATATCTACTTTCACACAACAAATCGGGAAAGGAAATGCAACCTGGTAACAACAGTGGGCACTAAGTAAAGCTCATATCCGCCCCCATTATCATTGATATATAGTGTGAAGAATGATATGAAGGAGAACATTTTCCAAAGGCATTCTGCTAGTACTATGTATGAACTTTTGACATGCTGGAAATTATTTGGGAGCTATATTAATTTACATTAAAAAAAACTGCATCTACATTTTTCTGACATATGATGAGAAAAAAGGTAAAGGTAAAGGTATTCCCTGTTGACAAGGTTGTCAAGTTGTGTCTGACCATAGGGGGTGGTGCTCATCTCCGTTACTAAGCTGAAGAGCCAGCATTGTCAGAGACTATTCTGTGATCATGTGGCCAGCATGATTGCACAGAACACTGTTTACCTTCCCACTGAAGTAGTACCTGTTTATCTACTTGAATTTCATGCTTTCAAATTACTAGGTTGGCAGAAGCTGGGACTAGTGAGAAGAGCTCACCCCATCATGCAGCATCCAGGCCTCAAACTGCCAACCTGCTGATCTTGCAATCAACAGAGTCAGCTCTTAACCACTTGAGCCACTGCATCCCATCCCATGATGAGAAAGCACACCACAAAAGAAAGATTTTCTCAAAGGTTTTTAAAATAGTAGCACTTCATTTTCTCAAATTTGGGACTGCTGTCTTAAAAATTGTAGTTATGCCCAATGCTGGACCATGTTAATGCCATTCCAAAGGACGTAAGCATTCTATCACAAGTCTTCGCATTACTTATTGACTTTTGTGTGCTCAATATTCTTTAAATTAGCAACAGGCAACTTGCATATTTGCATGGGCTGCCAAAACTCCCCATCCCCACTCCCACTCCAGAAGCAAAAACATAATGAGAAGGAACCAGAAATCCAGTTCTTGAGCAGGTTTTTTTTCCCCATGTATGAAGGGTGTGTGTGTTTAGCTGCAACCAATTTAAAAGGTGAATTACCTCCCTTGGGAGCTTCCAGGGAAGATAATCCACTTTCCTCCCAGAAAAACAGTGGTGTGAGGGGGCTAGAGAATCCAATATCAGTGCGCCGCTGCTCTCAATTGTGCTTCTGAACAATAGCAATAGCAATAGCTTGTACATTTTTATACACTTATCAGTGAACTCAGCACTCTCTAAACATTTTCCAATCTGTAAGCTAATCATCCTCAGCAAGCTGTATACTCATTTTACCAACCTACCAAAGGATGGAAGGCTGAGTCAAGCTTGGAGCCCATGGGATCAAACTCACAACCTTGTGGCTGCAATACCAGCATTTAACCATTGTGCCACCAAGGTTCCTGAACAAGAACATTACAGTGGCTTTCTCTTTTAAATGGCTCTGGTAATAATTAATCATACCACTAGTGTGTATCACAGCAGTAACTTTCAAAACATGGCCATGTATAAGGGGGTAGAAAGTTACTGCAATTGGATTTGTGACAGGCCGAAGTGTAAACAATTCCCCAAGGATTTATTCTGAGCTTCTTGATACCTACTTGGCTAATTGGCATAACAGCAACCAGTGGTTATCTCTAGTCTCCTTTCTGCCACTGTCAGTGTGCATATGTCTTCCAGGCCCCAGCAAAGAAGACAGGGGAATTAGCTATATCAGCTTATTATTCTCATGTCTTCCCTCCATTCCAGGACAATCTAGGGAGAACAGGATAAATGTAAAGTAATCTAATGAATTAAAGAAGACATATATACATGTTTACCAAGCATTGGATGCTCTCTAGGCATCAGCAGAAGCAAGAGCACTATGTCCAGGGCAAATGTGTAGCTTTCTCTTGTTGCAATCTAGGAAGTCTACTGTCAGAACAGAACAGGAGAAACAGAATGGTTACCAATTGGCAAAGGTGTCAGACAAGGCTGCATACTTTCACCCTATCTGTTCAACTTGTATGCAGAACATATTATAAGAAAAGCAGGCTTGGACACAGAAGGAAGACTGAAATTAGGAGGAAGGAATATCAACAATCTAAGATATGCAGATGACACCATGATACTAGCAGAAAACCTCACAGACCTGGAACACCTACTAAGGAAGATCAAAGAAGAAAATGCAAAAGCAAGCTTAATGCTGAACATAAAGAAAACAAAAATAATGACCACAAGGACCTTTACAAGTTCAGCCTAGACAATGAAGAAAGAGAAATAGTAAAAGAACTCCCATACCTGGGATCAAACATTGATAGAAA
>CM034701.1:142492506-142510802 GCA_020142125.1 Phrynosoma platyrhinos | reverse complement strand
TAAAATGCAAAGATATAAAACTCAGCACAAATGTTAGAATCATACAAGACATGCTGAAGAAGAATGCTGAGGATCCCATGGACAGCCAAAAGGACAAACAAATGGTCCTAGAGCAGATCAAACCAGAAACCTCCCTGGAAGCCAAGATGACCAAACTGAGACTGTCATACTTTAGACTCATCATGAGAAGTGAGGACTCATTGGAAAAGACGCTAATATTGGGGAAGGTGGAGGGAAGTAGGAAGAGAGGAAGGCCACATACCAGATGGATGGACTCTATTAAGGAGGTCATGGATATTAAGGAGTTGCAGGAATTAAGCAGAACAGTGGAGGACAGAGGATCTTGGAGATGTCTCATCCATAGGGTCACCATGATTTAAGTTTGACTTGAGGGCAGTTAACAACAACAAAAATCTAGGAAATGCTTGAATGCATTTCAGTCAATAACTCAGATATACCTTGCCATCATTTTAAGCACTTGCATCTATTGGCACAATGCCACTGATTCAGCCCTAGCTAATCCTCAATTACACAAATTGAAGGGCTCTATATTTCTTGTTCAAACAACATGTCAAATAGTTATCATAACATTTGTTCTGTGCAAACAGATTTTAAGATGTATGTTTGCAATATACTGAGACAACTACACAGTTGTGGGATGCTTTTGTTAAGGTGCAACATCTTTCCATCTGCTTTTAGGAGTTTGCTGGTTTCTGCCAATCATGTTTGAACATTATGGGCATTTCATCTTTGTTTACGTAGATAAATTCAGCTTTGACCTCCATCTCAAAAAAGAAAAAAAAAGTGAAATTCTCAACAGGTTTCTCAGGTTTGTTATGATGCTCTTCAGCCTGGAGTATCATATCATTAATTTTAAAAAGGGAAAGAGAAAGCCTAAAAGGCCATTTTATCCCAATCATTACCACCACAAAATAATAATAATAATAATAATAATAATAATAATAATAATAATAATAATAATAATAATAATAATTTCTTATATCCTGCCTTTTGCCTAAGCAATCAAGGCAGCTTACAAATATACGATACAAATATACAAAATTGTGCCCCACACCAGCAAGCTACCTCTAGACCAGCCTGCAAACCACAGTTTGTCAGGAGACAAAGTCCAGCTGAGCCAGGGAGAAAAACTGTCTACAGAGCAAAAAGCAGCAGATAACCCAAATAAGATGTTGCACCAGCAAGCCAGCCATGTGCTGCTGGAGGGAGTACAGAGACAAAATGAGGTCTAACAGCAGTTCACCCCCCTGCCCCCGGAGTTAATTTTGGCTATAGTAGCTCTTTGCTTTCCGGACCAGGGTTTGGTTAAACATTGATGATGGCAGGACAAAATATATAAAACTACCTAAGGAAAGGTACAGTCAATGATATATTCAAGTCTTTTACTCCAAGTCTCAAGTCATGTCTCTATCTTCAAGTTTCTAATTGAGTCTCAGGTCTTTGCAAAATATTTTCAAGTTTCAAGTCTGGGAGCCAACTTGTAACAGAAAAAAATGGAAGCAGGTACATTTCTTGAATAAAAGGGAGGTGGGGTGTTAAGCAATGGGCTTGATGTATAGGTTGAGGTCTGCTTGGCAGCCTATCCCCTCTGCACATCAGATGATCTTTCTAAAACTTCTCAAAAGCTTTAGAAGGATCCTTCTGTCTCTAGCCCATTGCTTAATGCATTTGCTGTTCCCTCCCAAGAAGCACACTCTGGGAGTGGGTCTTGTCTACTGCTCCCAGTCTACTACAGCCCTAGTGTGGTGAATGAAGCCAGCATGTCAGTTGCTAAACATATACAAGTGTTGAGTCAGGGTGTCATTTATTGTCAAGTCCAAATTGAGTCAGTAAAGCAACTTGAATCCAATGTGAGGATAATGTCTGGTGAAGGTTTCCAGAGATACACTCTCCATATTCTAAATTCACCACACTAGGGCTGTAACCCTGTACCTATTTGGGAATATGCCTGCTTGAATTCAACTGAACTTTATCTGGAGTCAATATAAATAGGACTGTACTATAGTTAGATTGTATTTCCTAAGAATACTTACAAGGAAGTAGTTTTGTTTAATGAATGGAACTTACGTCTGACCAAGCTTGTACAGGAGTGTGCTATTAAATCAATTAATCTTTTAATCTGTTCAGGGCAATTCCTGGTACACATAAGCACAATAAATTTAGAATGGAGAGCTCCATTGCGTACATCTGTATTTCCTAAATATCTTGTGTCCTGGATGTTTAATAATGTTCATGTTATATGGAAGTATGGAATTGAAGTAAAAAGAAGTTACACAACACATTCATTTGGCAAGCCAGTTTTAGCATGAAAGGGTTAATTTAATACTGTTGCACATTCTTCTGTAGCAACAGCATTAATGGATATTGTAGAATATACTTTTTTTAAAAAAACCTACCTAATGAATCGCTCTGTGTGAGAAGAAAAGATAAATGTTTTTTTTGCTTATGAGGGGAGAAGACATTGCCAATTTTAAATTAGTCAGAGGATAGTTCCATAAATACACATTGCTCTCACATATGCTCTTAAGTGTGTTCTCTCACACACACATATAAACACACAAGCATGCATATATCCTCTTATACAGTTTTTTTTTTCTGGAAAGCTGTCATTGTGAGTGAAAGTTAAGAGTCATGCAAAAACAGGATGGAAAGCATCTGTCCAGACTTAGATGCAACATCTTTCTTTTTGGAATCAAGCTGTTTAGAAAAGTATGTAAAGAAAGCTCTGAAATATAATGAGCTGTACATCAAGAACAGAGTCTCCCTAAACAGTTGTTGGCTAACTTCTTTTATCACAGTAATCCATCTCTTGGGAAAATCTCCTTGATTCAAGCCATCCAGTGCATTTTGGCAGTCTCCCCTAGCTGGCACACTTTAAAGCAGTGGTTCTCAGCTTTGGATATCCCAAATGTTTTGGATTTTCAACTCCTCAAAGTCCCTGCTAATGTGACCCATGTTCAGGCATTCTGGGAGTTGAAATCCTGTGAGCACTTGGGAGAAATAAATTGCCAGGAACAGATGGCATACTGAAAAGAGCTGTTTCAAGATACAGAGACAGACTCCACTCTAGCTGTAACTAACTTCTATCATCAAATATGTTAAACAAAGCAATGGCCTACAAATTGAGAATGCTCAATATTCATTCCAATCCCCAAAAAAGGGGATTGCAATAATCACAAGACCACTGGAATAATTTCTTATGAAAGCTAAGTGATGTCCAAAGTTGTACAATAAAGAATTTTACCATATATGGAGTGAGAAAAGCCAGATTTCCAAGCTGCATTTAGGAAAGGAAGAGGCACTAGAGATCATATTGCAAACATATGTTTTATAAAGGACTGCACCAAAACATTTCAAAAAATAATCAGCCTGTGTTTTATAGATTGTAGCAAAGACTTTGATTGTATAGATCATGAAAAACCATTGATCACTCCTTAAGACATGGATGTGCCACTACATTTGATTGTCCTGATGAGTAACCTGTACTCAGGACAAAAGGTTACCACCAGTACAGAATACAGAGAAATGGAATGGTTTCCAGTTGGCAAGGGAGTCTGGGGAGGCTGCATTTTATCACCCTATCTGTTTAACTTGTACACTAAATTTATCGTACGTAAAGCAGGATAAGACTTGGAGGAAGAAGGTGTGAAAACTGGAGGAAGTGACAACAATTTAAGATAAGCAAATGACTCCATACTACTAGGAGAAAACAGGAAGGACTTGGAAGGATTACTGAAGAAAGTCAAGGAAGAAAATGCAAAGGCAGGCTTACAGCTGAACATACAACTGAACTTGACCCTTTATTTATTTAAGAAAACAAAAATAATGACCACAGATGAATCACAGCTTTAAAGAATATGACGAACCCCTTGAATTAGTTCAGGATTTTCCATACCTTGGCTCAGCCATTAATCAGATTGGAGACTGCAGTCAAAAAAAAAAAAATCAGAAGATTAGGACTGGAGACAGCAGCTATGAAAGAACTAGACAAGATCCTGAAGTGTAAAGATATATAATTAAATATTGAAGTTATTGCCATTGCATTTCCAATTTCTACGTGTGGTTGTGGAAGCTGGACAGTGAAAAATTTGATAAGAAGAAAGCCAATTCATATCAAATGTGGCACTGGAAAAGAGTTCTATGGATAATATGATGCTAATAAGTCAAAGATGGATCCTAGAGCAAATCTAGCCTGAAATCTCCCTAAAAGATTATTAAACTCAGACAGTCCCATCGAGTGTCATATTTGGGATATGTCTTAAGAAGACATGACTCACTAAAAAAGACAATAATGCTTGGTAAATATGAGGCAGTAAGAAAAGAGGAAGACCACATTACAAGTGGATAGACTCGGCCCAGGAAGCCATCGCCCTGAATCTGTAATACCTCAGCTGAGCGGTTGAGAACAGGGTGACTTGGAGGTCTCTCATCCATAGGGTGGCCATAAGGCAAAGTTGACAACAACAGTTAATAACAACAAACTTTGCTCCTTCCCCACTGAACAGTCCCAAGTTGAATAAAAACCAAAGGCACAGCACTGAATATTTACCCAACAGGAGGAGTTCCCCGGGCAGGAAATCCATGACAGTGAAAAGTATTCATTTAACCCTGTTAATGATTCATGATAACATTATTGTTACTACAAAAGATAAGTCCTTTGTACAGCTAGTGACAATTGTAATACACAATATAGTAACAAAGGAATGAAGCCCCTTTGAGCGCCATATCAGGGCTGCAGCAACTGCACACCATGCCCCAAATCTGGCTATTTCTTAGCTCCTAAAGAAGTGGCAGAAAGACACTCCTTTTTTTGAGCCAGGAAAAGAGTGCCTTTGCTGCCACCACAGCATTTTATTTTATTTTATTTTATTTTATTTTATTTTATTTTATTTTATTTTTTTGAGCTCTGGTGGCATGTGGTGTGTAAATGCTGCACCACTGGAGCACTGCAATGCTGCCCACCATGCAGTTAGGTGGGCAGCATGACGCTGGCTTGGGGGTGGCATTGGGGCATACATTGTCCAAACACCACACACACACACACACACCACCTTTAAGCTGGCACTTATTGCCGGTCTGTTTAGCCCCAACGTTTCTCTCCTCAAGTTAGGCAAGATAGCCAGAGCTCATATTTTGCTTTACAATTGATACTATCATAGAACAGAGATAGAACAGAAATCATTTTCCCACTGAATGTTATTGGTTTTTTGGGTAATATTAGTTGTCTTATGAAAATGTAGGTTCTTTTAGAAAAATCCCTTGCATCACATGAATATAAAACTTTGCGACTACTGTAGATATATGGGTATATATCATAAAAGAACAAAAGAACAATACATTCAAATAGATATGGTCAGGAAGCAATGACCCCACAGACCCCACATTGAAGAATTAGTGTTTTAGGGGTAGTGTTTTTTGTTATTAAGCAAATTCTAATGTACATTACTGGAAAGATATGTATATGTTTGAAGAAAAAATAAAGTATATAAAAAAATGTAGGTTCTTTTCATAGAATCACAGAGTTGGAAGAGACCAGAGTCCAACCCTTTTATGTATAAAATGGAAAAACCATTTTCTTACTTGTAAAAGTGGATATACAAATAATGCAGTTTGACACCACTTTAACAGCCATGGCTCTATTCTACAAAATTATAGGATTTGTAGTTTTGTGAGGCACCAGCACTTTTTGGCAGAGAAGGATAAAGATCTTGTAAAACTACAAATCCCAGTATCCCATAGGATGGAGCTACTGCATTATTTCTACAGTTTTGATGTACCCATCATTTGCCCAAACTACTATGCAAAGATCATGATTATAATTCATTTCTTCCCTTCTCAAAATTTTGTGGCACAATTCTCTGATCAAGAAATGCATATGAAAATGCATACCCTAGAAAATATAATTTGTGAAAATATGTTATTGAAGGAAATCTGTGCACAGATGTTCATGTGGGGTTCAAAAAGAATTACAGACAGGTAAGAAAATTGGAATTCATGTTTCTAAAAATGAGAATGTCATAGAAAGCAAGACAGACAAATTCATCCATTCCTAATGCGAACATGCATGCAAAATTTCACTACTGTAAAAACTGCAGAAAAGGTGACTGTTTGACACATGTGCCAACATCTGTCTACCAGCATTTCTACACAGCTAGATGAACTCCAAGAATATTCCCCCTAAGGCTATGAAAATGAACTCTACCTATTTTGCCCCCTCATCTACCATTTCATGTATGTGTCTATACATACAACTAGCTACATTTATTCCAAGAGGGAACAAGGAGAGAAATGAGAGAGGGTGAATGGATGCGAGCTTCAAGAAAAGAGATTCCACCTCAGCATTAGGAGGAACTTCCTGACAGCAAGGGTGGTTCGACAGTGGAACGCACTCCCTCTGAGAGTAGTGGAGTCTCCTTCCTTGGAGGTCTTAAAGCAGAGGCTGGATGGCCATCTGTCGGGAATGCTTTGATTGGGAATTCCTGCATGGCAGGGGGTTGGACTGGATGGCCCTTGTGGTCTCTTCCAACTCTATGATTCTATGAGTCCCACCAACCCAATACTGCATTATCTTTAAAATGATTCTACTCCTGCATCCACCCATTCTCAACTATTACTTTGAGGAAAAGTTCAAGTAATTTCCCCATCCAATCTGAGGTCAGAAAAGTGATTTTCTACTCTTCAAAGTCCTCCATGGAAGGGTGGCATCTACCATTTCATAAGATGCTGCTTTTCAAAACAGCCCCCCCCCCATGCAACATGTCTTTGTGGCTTTGCAAATGGGGCTGTTAGGGATATCTTCCCTGGGAACATAGCTGGTAGGAGACAAAAGCATACTCCCTCCAGAAGACCCATGAGATAAAAGGAATCTTTTCAGACATACATGCCCCACTTCCCTGAGAAGCATTTCCCCATTTCCCTAGGATCAGTCCTTCAAAGTGGCTCTTAAAATGCAAAGTCTTCTTCCCTCCAAGCCCCCCCCCCAAAAAAAAATCTGGGAATATATCAAGCTTTCCCCGCACTGGATATAGCCATTGTGAGAATATATGTGAGAATATTTTCTAGTGGCAACTGGTGGCTTTCATGACAGTGGTGCAATGAAACTAATCTGGGTTTTAGAAGAACTATGGGGAGAGGGGTTTCCTGAACCTATTTTAAGGATGGGACTTGGCACCTTGGATGGCATGAGTTTAAAAACCCTAACTAACTATCCAATAGACATGGAACCCATCAGCCACCACTGTACTAAGGACGTTATCACACAGGGGAAATCTGCTGGTTAATCCACACAAATCCTGAACAGAAACTGGATTTGTGCCTCACGATTTCACACAACGTCGCACAGAAACTGGACAAAAACTGGACAGAAACTGGTGTTATCCGAGATCTTTTGAAATTTGGTAATTTTGAGGAAATGCATTTGCGAAATTACAGTAATTTCGCATTTCAATGCGAAATTACCATAATGTGAAAAGCAAATGCGCATTTGGGAGCATTTCCCTGCTTTTTCCCATCGTTCCACGGTGAGTATTCCTCTATCTGTGCATGTGCAAGAAGATCATTTCTAGTACATTTATGGGCTTTTCTCACTTGTGTGTGAACGTTAAATGCGCTTACTGTAATTTCGCAATTAAGGTAATTATGTGTGAAAGCCATTTGCAGAATCAAGGTTTATTTTTGGTTTATTTTCAGAATGCCTCATTTCCACTTTATTATCGCTTTCAGGCCCACGTGTGATAATGTCCTAACTTCTGTTTTTAGGGGTAAACATAACCAAATTTGGTTGCTAGATGTAATACAAACAGCCTAAATTACATGTAGGGCACAGATAAAAATCCACTGCAATCGTTCATTACACTTAGTAGGAGTTACCCTTTTGAGCAGGCCTTTCCAAATATAAGGTAGGGGAAACACATTGCCACTACACTCCAAATGAAGGACTGGAGCCACAAAGAGAGTGCTATAAAAGTAAATCAATCAATGAGGAAATGGGTTTCAAAACAGAATCGTAGTGAGTTTTGTCTTCATCAATATTTATAGGCTTTAATTATTCCCAGATAATGCACTGATGGTAATGGAATCAGCTACCACTTTGTGAGGGCCACTTTTGCCTGTCTTTTAGGTAAGTTTCCTGTTTCTTAATATAGAGGAATCCTCCTTCCTTAAAGGGGGGAAAACACCCTACAGGATTAGACCTCAAAGAATCCACACCCACACACATTTCAGTTAGTAGAAGAAAAACATGTATTGATTTTCTTGGAGCCAGCATTGACAGTTCTGCTTTCAAACCAGGAAAACAGCTTCATTTTAGGCCATCAAGGCAAACCAGTCCTTCAGACATTAAGTTTATGGCAGCCAGGCCAAAAAAGAACGTTTGTGTAGAAATGGTACAGATGAAATTTTACACAAAGGGATTTCTGCTGTCAAGGAAAAAAAAATCATTGCGAACGGCCTACGCAATGAGATTAGTGAAATATCAATTAAGGCCAAAACTGCACTTTTACTCTGAACTGCTTGGATTAGATTGTGACTAATGAAGGGATAAGAAAAGGCTTTGTTTATCCTAACCACATTTCACATGGCAGTTCATTCTATTATACTCTCCAACACAGCAGTCACTCCCAAAGACTGTATTCACCCCCCACTGGCCTTAGAGGGCTTTTCCACTCTTTCATAAGACACAGACCTGAATCCTCACTCCAACAGTCTTCCTCAGTGACATTATCCCTTCCCCTGCCCTGCCTTTACAACTAGGAAAATACCATTCAAAATCATCAGCATGGCAGATGTACAGCAAAACAAAAAGCGGATAGTAATTTCCACTTGTACAAATAAACAAGTCTCTGTTTTGACTTGGTCAGAATTGGTGGGAATCTTATAATTAGGAATTGGAAGGATACCACTGAGGAAACAGCATGATCTGGCAATGGCAGACATTCTCAATTGGTTTAAAATGTTTTGTGAGACAAGAAGTGAAGCTAAGACGACAGGAAAAGCTAACACTTGAAACTTTTGAAGCTGTTTTAAGTACATTCAAATGGGTTCCAGAAATTAGTCAAAAGAATAAAACTCATCCTGATTTTTGTGTACGCAATATTCACCATTGCATTCTCTGAGTCTGTTACTAAGTGGGAGCAAAAGCAAGATTATATCCACTTTATAACTATATTAGCGTTGAGCAAGCAATGTAACTGTGATTGCTCATTGAAGTTGTATCTTCACTACACAACTGTATCAGTTCCATATTAATTTAATGGCCATTGCTTTACCCTGTGAAAGCCCAGCATTTGTGGTTTTATGCAATACTTGGTATTTTCTGTTAAACACATATCAGTCCTCTCCTCTGAACTACAATTCCCAAGTTCCCTGAACACCTGACAGACTAGAGTTAAACTGATTGAACCCTCAGTCTCTTTCTTCTCATGTTACTGTGGGATTTCTAAGAACCTTAACAAATATTGGATGAAATAACAAAGTAGCATGAAATTGCAACACTGGTATGAGATAGATACACCACAGCAAAAGTGGGACTTGGGGACTTGTTACCGAATCCACTTTTCTGTTCAATGAGGCACAAACTGTATTAAATTAAAAAAAGTATGACCAGTGTAGTAGCTACATGAGAGAAATTCTGCCAAAGCTTGAAAGGAATTCTTTTTAATATATAAATTCTTATGGGTCAATATATCTAGGACAAAAATCTTGGCTATATGAACTCCTGATCTACCTGTGAGGAAAAGCAAATTGAATGGCAAGCAAGGTCAAATACAGCAAGAGAGGGATAATGTCACTGAGGAAGACTGTTAGTAAGAAAGCAGTGGATGATGAGAGAGAAGTCTGATCAGGAATGCTGTTCAAAAGGTTAGGCTAGGTGAGGTTATTAGATATTACAAATATTTCTTATTCTGCTTCAAATTACTACTTGTTCTAGATGCTATATTTTACAAATATGTATATACTTACAGCTTTATTACCTGTGTTGCTCTGGGCAGATTCTGAGGCTGCTGCCACACTGCAGAATTAATAGAATTTGACACTGCTTTAACTGTCATGGCTCCATCCTATGAAATCCTGGGATTTGTAGTTTATTGTGGCACCAGAGCTGTCTAACAGAAGGCTAACTATCTCACAAAACTGCAAATCCCAGAATTTCATAGCATTGAGCCATGGCAGTTAAAGCACTGTCAAACTCCATTAATTTTATAGTGTAGATGGAGCCTAGGGTTAGCATATCCTACTTACGGTATATTTTTGCTTTGATATGCAAACTCTAGTTTCTAAAAGGTGGAAATCCTACTGTACTATGTATATTATCAGGTGATAGCAACCATTTTTTTGGCGGTGGGACTATTAGGGGATGTCTAGGCTCAGTGGATAGGCCAAGCAACTTGCCCAATAACTTCTAGGGCAGTAATTCTTAACCTGGAGTCCATGGACCCACAGGGGGGGCTTTAATGTCCTCAGATGGGGTGTGCAAAGGCTTGAAGGCTGCTCAGCCCACCTCCTATCCACAGCCACATGACAGGAACCAAAGCATAGGCAGGTTGGCTGGCTGAGCCTGAGCATTTGAGCAACAGCACAGCTGACAACCAGCCATCATCGCCATCATCATCATTATCATCATCATCATCAGGGTTTAAAATCCTGAGTTAGGTCTTGGGGGTCCACAGCAACAAAATATATTTAAAGATAATCCCTGGTAAAGAAAAGGTTAAGAACCTCTGGTCTACAGAACCCAGCCTTTGTAGACCCACAGAATACTTTGCCAAAGCAGTAAAAACACTCTTACAAGACATTTTTTTAATATTACTCTAGGAATGCAATCCAACACACATTCATGCCACAATTCTTCTGGTCATTGCAAAAAGCTTTTAATGATAAAATTAAAATAAAAGTTCTGAGCAATAAAAAATAAAAGTTATTTTCTAATCACCTCTTTACCACCATCAGCAAGTAACTCCAGTACCAAAAACAATGAGATGGGTGAACATAAAAAGAAAAAGTTGCTAAGCAGATTTTTGAGAATGTGGAAAGTGGCTATGGGAACAGGGGGGAAAAAACAGGAGTGGGAGGGAATTTGTTAAATTTGTTAAATTGTGATATTTTTTCTGGGCTGTTTGTAGTCAGGTGGTAAATGTCCCTCTCATTAACCTGTCCTCATCTTTCACATCATATTCAAATAAAACTGATTGTTAATGACACGATGTGACATGCCCCATCATATTACTTGTACTGAGTTAATCCACTAGAATCCTGTTTTTGCAATTCATTTATTTCTGATATCAAAGACTGACCTGCTTTCATCACTGATTTCACCTTCTCTTTTATGCTCCTGCTGTTTTTGCCTATTCTCAATGAGCACACCCTAAATCATTATCTCTCATTCTCTGAATTCCTCTCTAAAGTCTCTTTTTCAAATGGAAGCTCCCCATCTGTGCTGCTTGAAATAACAAATATCCTATGTACTTTGCATTAATATTTGGTGACTTGTTAACTGCTCTCAAGTCGATCTCGACCCATGGAGACCCTATGGATGAGACATCTCCAAGACTCTCTGTCCTCCACTGCTGTGCTTAAATCCTGCAAACTCATACCTGTGACCTCCTTAATAGAATCCATTCATCTGGCATGTGGCCCTCCTCAATTCCTGCTTCCCTCCATCTTTCCCACCATTATTTTATTTTCTAATGAGTCTTCTCTTCTCATGATATGTCTTCTCTTCTCCATGATATGTCCCACTTGGACCTCTGGGATTTCTCTCTCCATGTATGGTTGGAGTCTATGTTGCAGAATTTTAAGCAGGATTTTGCTTGCAGAGGAGATCAGTGCTGTGGTCCTATAGTTGCTGCAGTCTTTGGTATCTTCTTTTTTGTGGATGGGGATGCATACTGACTGCTTCCAATCTGTTGGCCATATCTGTTGACATATGTTGATTAGTACTAGAGTTGACTCTGTCAGTGTGGACTGCAGCAGTTCAGTTGGAATATCATCTGTTCCTGGTGATTTGTTTTTCACTATTTCTCTTATTGCAGTTTCCACCTCACTTTTTATAATTTGGGATTCATCTTCATATGGCTCTTTATTCCATGTATCCTTCATTTTGTCATCTCTTTTGTATAATTCTGTGTATTGCATCCAACATCTTTTTATTCCTTTCTCGTTTTGAACTATATTATTTTTATTGTCAAACAACAATGGGAGGAATAATACAGGGAGACAAAAAGCTACTGGGCAGCAACAGTTGTGGTGGGTGGTACTGACAAGAGTAATTGTAGTGACACCATAGCTAACATTGGTTGGCACTGCACACAAGGAGTTGTAGATCGCGCTCCTTGTGTAACTCCATCATCTTGTAAACCCTATGATGAGACACCCCAAGTGAAACACAGGCAGGATCAGAGCATTAACAGAAAGCAAAGGAGCGAGAAATAAAAGAATATCACACTTGCAAGATTAACCAAGGGAATAAAAAAGATGACAAGACAAATAGAAGACAAATTAGAAAGGCAAATGGCATCCAAAGCAGCATTACACATAAGATAGGGATGTGGAATGTGAGAAGCATGAGCCAAGGGAAGCTAGACATAGTAAAAACGGAAATAGGAAAGCATGAACATAGTTGAGGGTGAGTGAGCTAAAATAGAGAGGAATGGACCACTTTGAATCAGACAACCATACACTGTTCTACTCAGGGAATCAAAAGACAAGAAGAAATGGGGTGGCTTTCATACTAATAAAAGATGTGGCAAAAGCAGTAAGCAGATACATTGCAAAATCAGACTGAATCATTTCAGTAAGGCTCCATGGTAAACCTATGAATATCACCATAATTCAAATATATGCACTAACTATAGAGGAAGGACAGGAAGAACTTTACTGCACACCAACACAGGATGTCAAGCTGATCATTAGAGATTGAAACGCAAAAGTTGGAAGCAAAACAGTATAAAAAACAGTAGGCACATTTGGATTAGGCAAAAAAAAAAAAAAACAAAGCAGGTGAGCATTTGATAGATTTTTGTGAAGCCAACAACCTATTTATTGCAAACACATTTTTCATACAACCAGAAAAAAGGCTATACACATGGACATCACCAGATGGTCAACACAAAAATCAAATAGATTTTATAAACTGAAGTAAAAATTGGTGGAACTGTATACTGGTAGTCAAGACTAGACCAGGTGCCAACTGTGGCACAGATTCTGAATTACTTATATCAAAAATAAGAGTAAGACTCAAGAAGAAAACAAAACCAGTGTTTATACCAAAACATGATCTAAATAATATCTCAACAGAATTTACTGACAACATAAAAAACAGATTTGCATTGCTAAGCATAATAGACTGAGAATCAGAGGAACTATGGTCTGAAACCAGGGGCATAATAAAAGAATGCAGACAGACACTTTCAATAAACAAAAAGAAAGAGAAAAAAGCATGGATGACAGAAAAAACACTACAAGCAATAAAGATAAGAAGAGAAGGAAAACAAAAGGGAGATAGGAACAAACTAAGATTTATAAATGCAACAGTACATCATTTGTGCACAAAGATAAAAAAAACTACTTCAATGACCAATGCAGAGAAATAGAAAAGGTAAATGTAGAAGTATTCCCCATTGACAAGGTTGTCAAGTTGAGTCTGACCATAGGAGGCGGTGCTCATCTCTGTTACTAAGCCAAAGAGCCAGCGTTGTCAGAAACTACTTTGTGGTCATGTGGGCAGCATGATTGCACAGAATGCTGTTTACCTTCCCACCAAAGTGATATCTATTCGTCTACTTGCATTTGCATGCTTTCAAACTTCTAGGTTGGTAGAAGCTGGGACTAGTGACAGGAGCTCACCCCATCATGCAGCACCCAGGTCTTGAACTGCCAACCTTGCAGTCAACTGAGTTAATAGAAGACAACAACAAAATGAGAAGAACAAAACTCTGCATTGATATGATATATTTTAAAACCATGCTTCATCAAGTGGTGTAATTTGGAAGGAGCCTCAGAATAGGAAAGGCAGCTATGAAGGAACTAGAAAAGAGTAAAGATATACAACTGAGCACTAAAGCAGAATCATCCAAGCCATAGTATTTCTCCATCACCATGTACAGATGTGAGAGCTGGACAGTGAAGAAAGGCAATAAGAAGAAATATAACTCATTTGAGATGTGCTTCAGGAGAAGAGTGCTGAGGATACTGTGGCCACTTAAAAATATTTAAAAAAAAGAGTCCTTGAACTGATCAAGTCTGAACTCTCCCTGGAAGCCAAAATGCTCAAATTGAGGTTGTCGTACTCTGGCCACATCATGAGAAGGCACAATTCATTAGAAAAGACAGTAATGCTAGGAAAGGTAGAGGGTAGTAGAAAGAGAGGAAGATTGCACAGCAAATGGATAGACTCAATCAGGGAGGTCACAAGTATAAATTTGCAGGACTATAGCAGATCAATAGAGGACAAGGTGTCTTGGAGATATCTCATCCATAGGGTCACCTTTGGGGTTTACAAGAGCATAGTTAACAACAACAACAAGGAGAAGAGATTATTCCTCTTCCCTGTGCATTTCAGTGCACATGTGATCATTCTTAGAGAGCATGATGATCATCAACAACCACAGCAAATGCTCTTAGAAATAAGCTGCTATGTTCCTTTGTCCCCCTTCCCATGCTTTTAAGATGCCATCCTAAACCTGTTAGAAAGGAATTGTTGCTGAATCTAGTGTGAGCTACCTCTGCATAATTATAAACAGGATCTCTCTGTAAATACTGCATATATGCTAATATAGGACCTTCAAACTTTGCTGTGATTCCTTGTTCTACTTTCTTTGGTCAACATGATCATTTCCTTATGAAACTTATATGTATATCTATCACATCCCCAAAGAACAAACTATGCGATCAGGCCTTCTATGTACAAAACAGCAGCATGTTTCCCCTTCTAGGTTTCAATCTGTACATCTGTATTTACTTACCTAACATTTCCCTTTCCCAATTAGTTTTGTTGATGTCATATACATATCTGTGAAAATTTCTGGGGTTCCAGAGTATATAATCAATCTACAATTTAATTCAGCATAAAGTGCCTTGAGTAATACAGACTGCAGTGCATTTTTAATTACAGTGAATAGCTTCTACCCATCTTTCCCAGCACAATCATCAAGCCAGGAGGAATTCAGCATATCCCAGCAGCCTTCTATTTGTAAGTTTAATTATATTTTGTAACAACACACTGTAATTCCCCTAAACATCCAACCAGAAGTATGGTTTGTATTGCAATATTAAAGCAATGCCTTTTCTTAATTATTTACATCTGATAAATAATGTCTTTCAATCAAAAAATACACATATCCTCCTCTTTGTTTTTTTTTCTTTTTTGCTGAGGCAGATATTCCTGAGATAGCGTTGAAAACAAGGAGATTATTATCAAGCAATCTCAGATTTAATTTTGGATTCACATGGCCTTTTACTGAGTGCCAATACTTCTCCATTGCAAAATCTTGGCAAGAGTCACTTACAAACACATTATTACAGTGGCAAAGTCAGACACATGTCTGATATTTCCAGGATATTTACAGTTATAGTCAACAAAGAAAGAAACAGGGAGGGAGTAATGATTTTAATTAAACATCTAATTTCTTTCTGAGATAACATGAAGAAGCCATGATTGCATGAAATTGTGCCTGGCTCTTTTAAATGACAGATTTACCAACATTGCTTTTGTCTATCATCTGCTCATTGGCTGGTTCTAAATAAGTGCTAAATCATCAATGCTGTTAATGTCATCTAGAGTTTTGTCATCCAACTCCAATCTAAACAAGTTCTTTTTGTGTGCATCAGGCCTGTGGAGTAAGCTAAAAAGAGAGCAAATGCACAACAGACAGAACAGTGTGCATGCACACACACACAAAATGGACTAGATTTCCATTTATATTCATCTTACCCCTCTTTGCCCTAGGCAGCTGCTTTTCACAGTCACAACTTTTGTCTATTAGCTCCAGTTGTTCTGCACAGTTATGCCCCTCTTGACAGACTGCTTTAATGTAGTTTGATTGTGTCAGACTCAGCTACTTCTGTCATCAGTTGCATTCAGTCTCAAAACTCCATTGTGAGCAGTCCCAAAGTCCATTACAAACTAAAGTTTACTCTGATTGATATAACATCTTTACTAGATGACTAGGTACAACAGCACTTGAACTGGTGCCTCCAACATCCTTAGAAACCATATTCTTTTGCTATCACAGCTTCCAACAATGGCAAGCAGAAGTGGTAACCTGAGCAACCTTTTCCAAACAGCATATAGCTTTGCTAGATGAAGGAGATGGGATTTGTTCTCTGCTTGGTCCCTGGGAACTCAAGAGTTCACTACTTAATGCCAAGACCAACCATAAGTCTTAACCAAAACCAAACAGTTTCACTGTCTTGCAGAGAGAGATTTGGGTCCCCTTCTTGTATCAGTCTTTTTATATCATCATTTAAACTCCAAAATCTAAAGAATACATTGTAGTGATACCTGCATCAGGCCAATCAGGACTCACAAAAATCATTATGTTACTTTTCTAAGCCTTCTTCATCCAGTGAAGGGGAAAATCATTCAGAGAGAAAAAAAAGTCTTATTGAGCCTTATCACACTGCAAATGCAAGCCGAGATGGAGCAGCAGAGAAGTAGCTTTCTGCTTATCTCTCGGCATGCTCTAGAAACACTTCTGCTCTGGAAGGTCATAAAAGTAGCCATTTTGCCAAATGGAATTTTGGAGCTCGACACAAAACAGGTTTTATAACCATCTCCCTCAGAAAGAGAACAGAAGTGCTTCAAGGGCAGGCAAAGCAAATAGAAAGTTGCTTCTCTGTCACTCCATCTTGGCTTACTTTTGTAAAGTGTTAAGACTCATTGCTAAAGTCACAGGTCTGTCTCTTGCTTTTTTGAGATGTTATAGAGAGAGGGTCCATGCAGACAGAAAGCTCAGATCTTGCTTCTTCTCCAAAAGGCTCTGAAGAAAGTCTTCAGCGAGGGGGGGGGAGGCAATAAATGAAGGCAATAACATTTCCTTTCTCCCTTTGTCATCACAAAGTCTCTCCCCTTGAGATTTGGATCTGTCCCTGTCCTCCATAAGGCCACAGGCCCCTGTGGGGCCAATGTTCATCTGAGGAAGATCCTATGCTGACAGGTTCAGAGATAAATGTAGATGTTTTATAGACAAAGCTTTATTAGATTTTAAATTTTTATTGTGTTTTAAAACTCATATTAGACTGCAGCTGAGTAATATAATTTATATGTGCAGACAATACAGATGTGTTAACAGGCATCTCCTTTTGTTCTAAATTTTCCAAGTCATTATCATGTCATATTCTCCATTAACATTCTAATGTGGGTCCAACAGAAAGTATGAGCCAATTCCAGGGTGTAGCTACAGGGCAAAATGAGGGCTTTATCTTTCCAATAAGAAATCTTCCCCCCACCACCACGAAAAAAATTGTCCTGCTCAACTGAAGATTCAAGTGATTGCAATGCTAGAAATTGGGGAGAGAAGGAAAAAATTCACTTTGGGGGCAAAATTCTTATGGGGTGCGACCCATTTTGCCCTCCCTCATTGCTACAACTCTGCCAAAGGCACGAGACAAATAACACATAGAAAACTCTAAATAGTTCTAAACAGCAGCTATCTGTATATGGTGTGTCACCATAGAGAGGTGGGAATGATATGACGTCACAAGTTTTTCTCCCCTTTTAGTTGTACTCCCAGTAGCCCTCCCAGAGTACTCAATGGTGAGGAGTGCTGGTGACTTAAGTACAAGAGCATCTGGAGGCTGCTAATTCCCACCTCTGCTATATGATAAGAACATGGAAGTCTCATCACACAGAGGCAACTGTCAAAAGAAGCTATTTAAAGATGCTGTCACATAGTGGCATTTATTTGTATGGCCCAAAGAAATGTGTAAATTGGCCCAGAGAAACAGAACTTCATCATAGTAGTAGTAGTAGTAGTAGTAGTGTTAATCTAGATCATTATGAAATGGGAACTTGTAGCACCTTTGAGGTTAACTGAGAGAAAGAGGTTTGTAGCATGAACTTTCATAGACTGGGTCTACTGGGTTGCATCTGATGTAGGCTCAGTCTACAAAAACGTATGCTACAAATCTCTCTCAATTTCAAAGGTGAAGCACTTGTTTTATAGAGAAGGGGGAAAAAGAATGACAAAAACAGATGCCAGCCCTACTAAAGATTTCAAGAGCAAAACAGCAGTAATTCCAACTGGTTAATTGTTTGTATCTAGGAGATATCTTAATGA
>CM034701.1:142456838-142469254 GCA_020142125.1 Phrynosoma platyrhinos | reverse complement strand
TTGGATTATGTACTACTACAGCATTGTGATGAGTTTGGGGAAATGAGAGCAGAGGGACTTGCAGATGATTTACAATAGAATTTTATTTAAAATGGCAGATTAAGTCTTCTTGCTACTGTTGTTCATTACTTTAAAAACAAAATCAAAGTTTGTCAAAGTTTGTTATTTTTCCATCTTGTTCAAGTTTATAAGTTATGTATATACAGTCACCAGCCAGAACTGGGTTGTGAGCAGAAAGACTGGACTAAGGGCAAAATAGAACTCTAAATAGGCTATGATTAAGGAACCCTCAGTGAGAGGCACTTAGGTGCTTGACTCTTCCATCCACCTGGTAGCCCTGGTGGCGCAGTGGTTAAACGCCAGTACTGCAGCCACAACATTGGACCTTATCACACGCTGGCCACGAAGCGAAAAGAAACCAAAATAAGAATAAATTCAGTTCTATACCGAAATGAACTGAAATGCTTCACAATACGTATTGTGTGATCATATGTATTTCGCCTGCGCGGCCATTGCGCAATAATTCCGAAAGCTCGCTTGTACTTCCCCTATAAACCGAATGTCAAAAGATCTCAATTCGTTACGGATTAGCTCTGGGTTCTGTCGAGTTTCGCTGCAACGTCGTGTGGAAACACGGGGAACTAATACGGATTAGCTCCGGGTTTTGTCGAGTTTCGCTGCAACGTCGTGTGGAAACACGGGGAACTAATACGGATTAGCTCCGGGTTTTGTCGAGTTTTGGTGCAATATCGTGTGGAAACACAGGGAACTAATACGGATTAGCTATGGATACCCTTTGGATTAGGTCTGCTTTAGACCCCGTGTGATAAGGTCCATTGTGAGTTCAAACCCATAGGGCATTAGGTTGACTCACCCTTCCATCCTTTCGTAGGCTGGTAAAATGAGTATCCAACTTGTTGGAGGCACTTGGCTTACTGATTGTAAACCACTTAGAGAGTGCTTAGTTCACTATGAAGCGGTATAGAAATGTAGTGCTAAGTGCTATTGCTGGCGCTCTTGTTTCTACAGTTCAGCAGCTCAACAGGTGACACACTGGTTGCAACCACAGAACTAAATCCAATGTGGCACTGGGCAGTCATGATAGAAATTTCTCCACTGTCCCTTGCAGCTCTCTGCATAGCTCATACACTGGTCCCAAACGGCTTCCCATCCCCCCAGAGTTCATTTTGAAAGCATCATGGGTTGCAGTTGGGAGAGGTGATCACTCAGTTTTGGTGGATTCTGTCATTGCATCAATGGAAGTCCACCTCTAGATACCACCCATGGTTTGTGAATTAAGAAATTGAAACCATCCATAACTATCATGAACTATGTTTTGCAGTCACTGCAAACATTTTGGGTAATAGAAATTCAAGTACAAGCCATGGTTGGTAAATCTGGCCATCAAATAAAGCTTCTGAAACTATGGTTTGGAATGATACCTGATGCAAGTTACTACAAACATGGACAGGAGCCACACAATAGGTTGAAGCAAAAAAGAGAGAGAAAGAATATAACTGAATTACATCACACTCAGCTGGGAAAACAAGAACAATGCTGGTGACAGCACACAATATAAAATTAATAGTTAATGCTTCACACAACAGAGCTTGCAGACAATTGCTTTGGCGTGTAAAAGCAAAAGCAAAGCAGCTTCATTTATATACTGCTTCATACCGCGCTATGCAGCGGCTAAGCGGTTTACAACTGTAAGCTCATTGCCCCCCAACAGCTGGGTACTCATTTTAGTGACCTTGGAAGGATGCAGGCCTGAGTCAAGCCTGAACCCTGGCTAGTATTGAACTCGCAACCTTGTGGTTTATGAGTGAGTGGCTGCAGTACAGGCATTTAACACACACACACACAGAGTACATACACACACATATACATACATACAGTACACACACAGCCCATAGTGATCAGGGGCAGGGTTCAGGATCTTAAAGGCCTGCAATCCTTACCAGCTTTGAAATGAGGTAAGATTAAATTTCCCACTGTTCTCTCTGGATTCATCATAAAAGCAGCATCCCTTGTTAGTTAACTATTAACCAAGCCTGCTCAAGTACTCTAGCTGAGCTCTAATTTTACCATTTGGTTTGTGATGCTTAAATGTAATTACAGGCAGCAAGATGCTGTGATGTGACTGATATTTGTAATAATACTATCAGAATTGTTAGTTCGGCTTTAACTGTGAAACAGTACCAATTCAGCAGGAAAGTTACCATTAATTCTTGCAGAAGGATTTTTTTTAAAAGCACACATTTGGTAAAAAAAAAAAAAAAACACTCCTGGGTGTTGTTGTGTGCCTTCAAGTCATTTAAAACTTATGGTGACACTAAAGTGACCCCTGAGAATGTGTGGCAAGATCACTCAGTAGGTTTCCATGGTCAAGTGGAGATTTGAACCCTGGTCTCCAGTCATACTCTAATGTTCAAACCACTACATCATGCTGGCTCATGCACTCCTAGATACTAAAACATATAAATGCAGATACTAAACCATACAAATCCAGGAATATAAATCCAGAAAAGGTTCTTAGTTCTGGACTAGTAATCCATCACAAAACTTTAATGTAAGATCTACCTAGATTTTACCTTTACCTTTAAGCCACTTAACTCCCTCAGTAGAGTAAACTCAAAAAGCCTCAAGTACATAGACCTGGGAGGTTTCATTCAAATCAATGGAAACTGATACCCACCGAGTTGTTTTGGAAATTCAGAGTACAGTTTGCCCCTAACAGTCTGTGGATGAGTCACATTGTTCATCATTGGCACCCTTTCACTATTATTCACTTTTACATTATCTCTTTTTTCCATAAAAGCCCAAACGAAAACTATGCCTGCTCTTTGGTCAGGCTTAAAAGTGTTTTAATACAATTAATTATTTAACACAGTTAATTGTTCAGTATTTTTAAACAGACATTAGTCCAAAGGAGATATCCAGAGGAACACACCTGCTTTCTGGGCTCCAGATGCAATAGTTGTCAGCTTTAATCAAAAGGAGCCAGAAAAGACCTCTTTCTTGAGGCTTTGAAAAGCACCTGCCAAATATACAAACATCACAGGAAGCAATATTGGCCCAATAGAAATGAATTAGCAGAACCAAAGGAAATGTTGTAAAGTACTGAGTTAAGTGCAGAACCCTACTGAGGCTGGGTGTTAAGCAACAGGCAAGAGGGAGGGAAAAACAAGGGTACAAGAGGAGAGATGTTCCTGGGTATGGTGGGAAAGCTTACACTTTGTAGGGAACAGCCAGAAAATCAGAAAAGCTTCAATATTACAGAAACTGGACAGATCTTCCTCAGGTATTTGCATGTGTGCTCACACGTGTATACACATGCACTCATGTTCTCTGGGGGCAGAGGAGAGAGAGAATGCTCCAATGTCTTCAAATCTGTGTATCTCATACAATGAAATAAGGGGGGGGGGGTCTTTTCTGTTTTATGACCCTCATGGTTATTAAAATTATATTCCATGTTTCATCCACCAACTGAAGATGAATCAAGTGGTATTGACACTACTGAACATTAAATCACAGTATTAAACAGCTCAGAACTAAATGTAATAAAATGCAATTAAAAAGATTAACAATTATCTAAAAACAGTTGAGTTCAAAACAGTACAGCACTCCTTAGCCTTGTTTTAAAACTTTTTGTATTAAAAGCTTGTCAACATAAACAGGGTTTGTTTTCTGGATGAAAGACAACAGGGGGGAAGCACTAGTCACATACATTTCAGGTTTTAAAGCTTCATGAAATTCAGGAGTAAGAAGGGTTTCACTTTACTTGTAGACATCCCATGGCGCGATATGAAGCGGTATATAAATGAAGCTGCTTTGCTTTGCTTTAGGTGGCATGCTACCATCCTAATTTGCACATCATTTTTATTTGTAGGGATAATACCAAGCCAGAGTCCTTTTCTATTTATTTGGGGATAGTTTTGTTTTAGAAAGGTGAACTGCAGGTATAAACATCATTGGGTGATGGAAAAACAACAACACATTAGTTCTGGGTCTTTCCCCTTAATACATATTGTGTTACCTATTGTGCTCTAAATCTGCAAACACTAGGAAAGTGTACTTGCCTTTATTGCAATAGTGGAAAGTGGCCAACGTGGCCTCTAATTTAACACCACATAAAGGAAAAAAGAGAAAGGTGTGAGCTTAAGAACTTCTGCGATCAAAGCTAACAGCAGTACATGCTTTCCACCATCCATTCCCCCTCCCTTCTCTCACAACCACTGTTTAAACTGTGGACTGAAGAAAGAATCTGAGTGCCTTTCAGATGTAAATATTTTACAAGAGAATACCATATGGGAGACACAGCTGTTTGTTTTTATTAGCAAAAAAGAAAATGAATCTCTTCATTTTACACAGAGATTTTATGTACGCCTGATCTATAGCTCTGTGCCAATATTTAAATCACCTTAGCTCAGATTAACCTCTAAGAAGTGCTCACACTGGAGATGGTGTCTAACTACAGAAATTTAAAGACATCACAAAAAGAAAGCAAGATTGCATGACTCTGGTGTTATGGAGCATGCCCTATGTTTGGAGGAACACAATGGCGCTGAGCTAATTGCCAAGGGAGGAACATGTCAGTTGCTTAATAAGCCATGATTGCATTTGATTATTTACATAAGAAAGACAGTGCTTGCAAGAGGATAATCAGTAATATCTATGTTCTAATCAAAAAGGAGCAAATAAAATAATTAAAATTTGATTTTCTTATATCACCCAGAAAGCAATCAACCTATTGATATTTTATATGCTTTTTAGATTTTATGCTTGAAATATTTTTTACTCTGAAATGGGTAACATGTCTTGTGTTTCATTCAAGACTGCACTTAGTAAATTTACCTGTTTTCCTCTCCATTCAAAAACTTATTGTTTGAATCACAGAGTTGGAACAGCCCACAAGCACTATCCAGTCCAACCCCCTGCCATTCAAGAATACACAATCAAAGCACTCCCAACAGATAGTGATCCAGTCTCTGTTTAAAAACCTCCAAAGAAAGAGCCCCAATCATTCTCCAAGGCAGCGTATTTCACTGTCAAATAGTTCTTACCATCAGGAGCATCTTCCTAATGTTTAGGTGGAATCTGTTTTCCTGTAGTTTGAATCCATTGTTCCATGTCCTAGTCTCTGGAGCAGCAGAAAACAAACTTGCTCCATCCTCAATATAACACCCCTTCAACTAGTTAAGCATGGTTCACTCCTTAACCTTTTCTTCTCTAGGCTAAACACACCCAGCTTCCTAAACCTCCCATTATAGGACATGATTTCCAGACCTTTCACCATTCTGGTCACTCTCTTCTGGACACACTCCAGCTTGTCAACATCCTTCCTAAATTGTGGTGACCAGAGTTGGACACAACATTCCAGGTGAGGTCTCACCAAAGCAGAATTGAGTGGTATTACTTCCCTCAGCCTAGACACTATACTTCTATTGTTGCAGCCTAGAATTACATTGGCTTACTTAGCTGCCAGATCACATTGATGACTCAGGTTCAGCCTGTGGTCCACTAAGACTCCTAGATCTCTTTCACATGTATTGCCATCAAGCCAGGTGTCACCCATCTATGCATTTCATTTTTACTGCTGAAATGTAGGGGGGATGCAGACGGGTGGCCCTGGACCGCCCCCAGAAGTGGAGGATTGAGGCCGAGGCTGCCGAACACCTCAGCCCCGATCCCCCCTTTTGCCGCCTGCAAAAGGAGCACTAAAATAGCGCTCCTTCCGCAAGCCATGAAAGAGGCATGGCGCACCTCTGTGGCATCTCTTCCGGTTCAGCCTGTCCCGACGCTGAGCTGGAAGGACGTCATCGGAGCGCCCATCATGCGGATGGGCAGTCACTCCAATGACGTCCTCAGGAAGGGGATGGGGCGCCCAGCATCCAGCTGCCCCTCCCCTTCCTGGGATTGAAGACAGCGTTTTTCGCCATCTGCATCCCCCCGTAGTATCCTACATTTCTCCGTGTTGAAATTCATTTTGTTAGTTTTGGCCAAGCTTTCCAATCTGTTACAGTCATTTTGAATTCTGATCCTGTCCTCTGGAGTATTAGCTACCTCTCCTAATTAAGAGTCAGCTGCAAATTTGATAAGCATGCCCACTATTCCCTCAACCAAGTCACTGATAAAAATGTTGAAGGGCATTGCACCCAGGCCAGACCATGTGGCATGCCATTAGACACTTCTCTCCAGGATGAGGATGAGCCATTGCTGAGTACCCTTTGGGTTCAGTTGGTAAGCCAATTATAAATCTACCTAACAGTTGCCTAGTCACACCCACATTTTACTAGCTTTTTTGTGAGGATATCATGGGAGACCTTGTCAAAAGGCCTTACTGGAATCATGATTACCCACATTCACAGCATTGTATTCAACTACCAAGCTTGTGATTCTATAAAAAAAATATAGGATTAGTCTGGCATGACTTGTTTTTGAGATACCCATGCTGACTTTTAATAATCACAGCATTCCCTTCTAAGTTTCATGATCTGCAGGGCCCAGGAGCACCCACCGTAGCATGGAAAGAAGCACCTGTTGCAGTGTGGAAAGGTCCAAGCAGGGCCAAGAGCACCTGCCGCAGTGTGGAAAGGCCTGGCCAGGGCCCAGGAGCTCCTGCCATGACTGGGAAAAGGCCCAAGTGGGGTTCAGGAGCACCCGCCGCAGCATGGAAAGGCCCAGGTGGGGCCCAGGAGCTCAAAGAGCTCCCATGAGGGCAGAGACAGCACCGGGGGGGGGCACTTGGTGCAGCCCACAACACCCCCCACCCCATGACTCTACTGGGTAAAACTATTACTGGATGTAGCTCCCTTCGAAACAAGTTTGAATACTCTCCCATATGATAAACAGAATCTTTGAAAAAACAAAACACGCAGGGCTCTCACCCCTGAGATGCAGTGGAGCTCTCAATGGGGGAGTATTCAAGTGCCCTGATTTCTCCATTTCACTAACCTGAAATGTTACAGTCTAGGGGAAAAGGTTCATTTTTTAATTCCATTTGACTGTATGATCTCAGAAATGGCTGAATGTAGAAAGGTTCTTTTCTCAGTGAGAGTGCACTGGAGTGATTCCCATGAACTGAAACACATGGAAACTGTTACACTGGAATGAAAAAAGCCATGTGGATTTTGCAGGCAAGGTCTGTAAACATGAGCTGACAGGAATCTAGCACCCTACTAAGGATGAGCAGATGTCCCCCTTTCTATCATTGTCCTTTGGAAGGGATGTGTGTCCCATGTTCTACTCTCTTGTCTGAGAGAATCTCTAAAATTCATTTTGCAATTGTAACATGGCTAGTTTGTGGTACACTTCACGTACAGTGTGAATCTACTGAGACTGTCTTTTGTACAATGTTTAACCAATACAGGAGAGGAGAAATTATCAATTAAAACATGTGGCAAAAAGCAATTGTTCAACAAGCTAAAAGTCCAAAAAATAACAAACACCAAAAAATGACAGATATCTAATACACCTCTGCAACTTTAAAAACAAGATTAGGTGACTACCAAAAGAAAGGAGAAAGTTCACATAGGGAATGTTTCTTAAGCATTCCCATATCCTATGAAGAAAGCCTTCTTGCAATATCTATGTGGCTTTTCGTTGTTAGAAACACTGACATGGATTCACTCTGTAGAATTCACTGAGCATGAAAAACTAGCTCCAGGCACTAGATTCCAAAGGATCTAGCATTTTCCTGCATCCATTCAATTGTGCGTGTGTGTATTACACAAAATGTGGAGTCTATGGAAAACCAGGATAGGTTTGTTATTTTATTATTTATTTATTTATTTGCTTGAGATGAGAAAACACTGAAGGAAAGCACAGAATTAAGTGTAACTTGCTTCCTCATAAATGGTGGGCTGGGGTACAAAACACTTTTTAGCATAAGCATTACTACCTATGATAATGTTTTTCAACATCTAACATTAGAATAAAAACCGTCAAATGCAATTATAATATAAGTTGAGTCTCCCTTATGTTTTGAATTTTGGATAATTTTTTTTAAATTTGCATATATATATATATATATATACACACACACACACACACACACACACACACACACACACAATCTTGGAGATGGAACCCAAGTCTAGATGTTAAATCGATTTATGTTTTGTATACACGTCATACATATAGCCTGAAGGTATTTTATATATAATGTTTTTAACAGTTAACCAAATTTGTGTGCACTGAACCATTAGGAAAGCAAAGCTGTCACTATCTCAGCCATCCAAGTGAACAATTTTGGATTTTGTGGTATTTCAGAACTCCAAATAAGGGATATTCAACCTGTATTAATAATTTATATGGTCACACCAGTATATAAACAAATGGGAAGGAACCGCTTCAGTCTTTGTGGAACTTCCTTACTTACTTATATTTTAGATCAGAGGTGGACAAAGTATATCCCTTCAAACATTGTTGGGCTGCAACAGCCATCAGCCCAAGCCAGCATTGCTAATACTGAACAATGTTCAAAGCTGTAGTCTAACACCTGGAAATCCACACCATTGGGTTAGATCAGGGGTCGGCAACCTACGGCCCGTGGAGGCCTTGGGACCAGTCCGTGGCCAGTCCCACTGCCGCCGTGCGTGTGGCCACAGGTGCCATTCTGGAAGGCCGCAGCATGCGTGAACTGGGCAAATTTGCCCGGAGCAGGCACGCTGCAGCCTTCCATGGGCCCTGGCAAGGCCCCAGTGCCCCTGCTCCGGGTGAATTTGCCTTCCAAAATGTTGCCTGCGCTCACATGCATGTGTGCACAAGTGCAGGCGCCATTTTGTAAGGCCCAACGGCACTGTGCACATACACATGGCGCCGTTGGGCCTTCCAAAATGACACCCCACACACACACGCGCTCCCCTCCCGACCCCTCGGCAACAAATGTTGCCAACCCCTGGGTTAGATGGTGGCGACAAGATATTACTAAACCACTGAAGGTTTCTGTCCATCTGCTTTTAAACTGCTCTACAGTTCTGATCTCAGACATTTTGAGTATTGTGACTACTGGGTCCCCATTTTTCAGAGGAGGGACTGAAACCTAGAGAGGCAACATTAATTCAAAGGTATTCACTGGAGACTACTCAGTCTAAATACTAAAATCCAAATCTAACACTATTCACTGGATTACATTTTGGCACTCATAACTCTTCATCTCACCAGTTTTCTTCCCCCCTCACCATATTAAAATCATAATAATCCAGATAGATTTATATGATATGTCAGAGTGGATTGCTTGAACATATAAAACACTATTGTTTCTTAGTTTTTACTGTGTTCTTACTTGCAAATTTGTCAACAGCCCTAAACAAACAAAAATATTTTTTTTTAAAAAAAAGCAAGACTCTCTATATCCCCATGACAGATGGACATTCTGGCATTTTTAAGTCCAAACAGTGGCTGACCTTGTTTTGGGCCCTCCGGCTTCACATGGAGGTGCCAAGTGGAAAGGTGTCCAGGTTTTGCAGTCTTTCCTGTTTGGAATACCACTCTGGAAGTTGCTTCCCCCCGTTGTTTGCCTTGGCTTCTGGTGTGAGTGGAGGATTCCACCAGTTGTGGCAGTCTGGGCTCGGCAGGACTTCTGCTGCAACTCCTTCTGCTGTCCCGCCTTTGGGGCTTGTTGCTCTCTTCCCTGGCTGCTGAGGAAGCACAGGTGGGTCAAAGCTTCTCCCTCCCTCTTCCAAATTGTTTTCACATGGTCCTCCTTTCATTCTGCCTTCCCCTTCTTTTACAAGCCATTTACAGCTAAGCATCAGTGCTTAGGGAAAACCAGAGCATTAAGAGGGGTTTATACCAAGTTGTTGTGTTCTGCTGTTTGTGAAGCTACCTTTGGCTTTATAGATTGTCTTATACCCTTCCTCATATTTCAGTTAAAAACTGGTATGAATGGCAGTGTTATACCAGTAACAGCCAGATACAAATTTGGAGTCCTTGGTACATCTTTATTGTGTCAGTCGTATTCTTCTAACTCACTGTTTGACTAACATATTGTGCATGTGCTTTATGCATCCATATACATATTACATTTCTATGCCACCTCCAAACTAAGTTCACAAAACAGTTTATCATATATTCTATTGTTTAATAAAATTATATTGGAATATACATGGTTTTCTTCTACAGTTTCAGAGCACTGGTTCATCGTGTTCACATCTGTACACTGTGACTTCCAGTGGTATTCTAAGTCCTGCGATCTACAGTCTTTAGTTTTGAAGATGCCAGGGAATGAATCCAAGCTCCTTTACATGCAAGGTATGTGCATTATTGTTGAAACTTGATGATTCTCCTAATACTGTATCATTCAAATCCAGAATCAGTACTTCCATCATATAATTAAATATTTCAGCTAAGAAGAAGGGCAGGAGTGAACTATCAGGAGCTTATCACATCGTTAAGTAAAGCGACATACCTGATCCAGATTAAAATTTAAATTGGGTGGCATCCTGATATTATCACAAGGATTTAGCCACCGAATTTGCTGCCTGAATGCAGCCCAGTTCCATCCCTGCTCCCAGGGGCACTCAGCACGGCTCTTTTCGAAGCCGAGAGCTTTCCGGCTTGAGAAAATGGCCACCGGAATGGCCCTGGGAGCGGGGATGGACCCAGGCTGCATTTGGGCAGCAAATTTGGTGGCTAAATCCTTGTGATAATATCAGGATGCCATCTGATTTAATTTTTAAGCCAGATCAGGTAAGTTGCTTTAGTTAATGATGCAATAGCTTTTTAGTGTACTTTTGAAACTAATATGCTCAGTAGAAGAATACTCTATTTTGCTAACATTTTAAAAATAATAAGTGAACTGGTTAGGCATATAATCTCTTAGCAGGGAATTATATAAGTGGGGTGCCATCACCAAGAAAGTCCCAGAACTGACTTCCTTCTACCAAATCACTGATGAAATAAGCACAGCAGGGTCTCCACAGATGACAGCAACATATATTGAACGAAATACTGAAGATGTTCCTCCAAATAATCACCTCTAAGCCATGTATATATAGAGAACATATGAATATAGAATATAATCTTCTATATTGATATTCAATATATCATATTATGATATGAAGATAGACAATATATCTTCCATATTGCTATTGCTTCACCTGCACCCAGTATTGTCTGACTAGGCAGAGATCTCCCTGACGTGCTGCTGAAATCTTTTAAAACACATCAGGGTCTGCACTTCATCTGCATGCAAGGTATTTGCTTTACATATGATATTTGTTATATGAAATATCTACAATAATGTGTTGAATTATATCAGGGATGGATTCAAAATTGAATAATCAACATATTTCTATATGCTAATAGAAACCACCTGTTATGTAATGGATAGAATAGATGCAACATGTTTTTTTTCCTGCTAATGCTAGTCTAGCTGTTGTATTTGGGGTCAGCTGTAGTGTCTAGGCTGTCTTTAGAGGTATACCCACAGTGTGTTTTCCTGTAATGTGATCTAGGCAGTATGAGGACACTGTACTACAGGGGGAATGTCTCTATCACAACCAAAAGAAGTGTGGAAGTTGGGATACCAAGCAAGGCTGGAAAAGGCAAAATTGCTTGCCAATCATATCTAGCACATTATTTACTCTAGGCTGACTACCTCATGGGTACGTGATGCAAGGAGGGGAAACTACTATCTGACAGTGACATGTTCATGAGACTAAAGTCCAAATCTTCTAACAACATCCATTGTCATTTTCATGTCATTTTATTATTGAACATTTTATTATGTTCAAACCTGTGCGGGATAGCACAACACCATGTAGCACACAACAGGAAACGATGTGTGGGGTAAGGCACCAATGTCTGACATTCAGGAGTAAGCAGTTGCAAAGCAGTTCCTTCAGTTCCCCATCTTGCTAGACATATTCAAATGCTACCATGATGAATGGCCACAGAAAGGTCTACAAGAAACATGAAAGATACATTCCCTCTTATTTAAGTGGTTGTGAAGATAAGCTGACCAACATGGTTTCTGTCCTAAAGCCAGCCTGGCAACTGGCCAAAATGAGAAATATATGCCTACCAAGCTGTTTTTTGCAGGCCTTGGGCATTCCAGACTTCCCAGCCCAATTTGAGAATGGCAATCCCTTTTAAGGATGTTGCAAGGGGGGGGGGGGGCTGTACCGTTTAACATCAGAAAATAAACAGTTTTTTCAAAATCAGAAGTGGCTTTCCAGTCACCTTTACATTAACTTCCTTGTTACCTGCTTGGCAGTTCTGGCAGTTTGTGCAGGCACCAGACAGTTCTGGGGGAAAGAAAATTGGACTTGCTGAAATTGTCCATCCCTGGTCAAGAAGGTCAGTCACATCCAAGGGTGCATCTGCCCTGTAGAAATAATGCAGCTTGACAACAGTTTAATGTCATGCTCCATCCTACAGTATCCTGGGGTTTGTAGTTTTGTGAGACA
>CM034701.1:142434669-142445617 GCA_020142125.1 Phrynosoma platyrhinos | reverse complement strand
AACAATTAATTTATATATGTATTTATTTCACAGCTCACACAATGTGACACTATTCCAAAGCAATAAATAAATTGCTTTAATATCATGTTAAGTTTACAAGGTTGCGAGTTCAATACTAGCCAGGGTTCAGGCTTGACTCAGGCCTGCATCCTTCCAAGGTCGCTAAAATGAGTACCCAACTGTTGGGGGGCAATGAGCTTACAGTTGTAAACTGCTTAGACCAGGGGTAGGCAACCTTTCTGCTTTAAGGGCCGAGGGACTTCAGCTCCCAGAATCCCAGGAACTATTGACCAACATGGGACTATTGGCCAACATGGCTGAGGCTTCTGGGAGCTGAAGTCCCTCGGCCCTTAAAGGGGAAAGGTTGCCTACCCCTAGCTTAGACACTCCATAGCGCGGTATGAAGCGGTATATAAATGAAGCTGCTTTGCTTGCTTACATTGTGTTGGTATTCTGGTTGTATCCATGGACTGGAGGAAGCCTGAATGTGACATAACCATTCTTCCCTCAGTCTACTCCTTCTCAATCCCTTTTTAGAGTGGCATCAAATTTTGGCTGTCAGAGCAGTTTTTCTCACAGATCACTTTTCCAGCAGATCTCTGAGATGAGCTGGCAGAAAGGACTTAGTGCATGCCTAATCCTAACAGCTGGCACATTGATAAGCTAGGGTTGTACGTTTAGGCTGCAAGCCCATACACAACTACTGGAAAGTAAATTCCATTTAACTCAATGCTGTTTCCATCTGAATAATCTGGTGTACACTTGATCTCCAAATACCTCCTGCTAATCAACCAAGAGATCGATATTGCTGTGAAATTCAAAAATTAGGTTTGAAACTGGCACAGTAATTCAAAGCTGGCATTGAGATCTCTGAAAATTTCAATAAGGGAAGCATTTTTAATCAACTTCCAATGTGATTTTAAAAATCTTCTTCAGTTACCTGGTGTTGATTTGTGGGATGCTAGGCATGAAGACTGTAAGCAAGGGTTCAGAGGTTTGAGATCATACATCACAAAACATCTCACATCTGTTTCTCACTTTAAAAAAAAAAGACCCCTCCTTGACCATGTAAAGTTCTCCCTGCTAGTGTCTCCTAGATCTTCAGTCTGCCAACACCAGAGCTGCTATAGCTCTATAAAAGATTGGATTTCACTCTGAACAATAGTCAGTTAAGAAGGAAGCATATTTCTGACCACAGACTCAATTCCAGAACTGTTTTCTGCAAAGACAGATGGAGTCACCAAGTGATCTACTGAATGAAGGCCTTATAATGTTATAAGGTATCCTGGTTTAAGATACAATTGGCACTCAAAGATCTACTCCAATACTGCAAGTAGACATACCAGGAATTGAACCTTATGCTTACAAAACATTTGCTGCACCACTGAGTCTGGCCCTTCCTGCAAAGCAACTTCAAATGTATAATACAACTCTGAAGTACTATGGAAGAGCATGGAGTCTGAGTCTATAACACCATTGTGACAACCTCAATGGGAACACTGTGACACAGAAAGTTCCACAGTTACATCCACAGCTTTTACATATAAGAGCCATCATAAGCCACAGATGAAGAAATGATACATACATACATACATACACACACACACACACACACACACTTCATGGACCTTACTGTCATTGTAATCCAAGTACTGGACAGGACTACAGAAAAATGTCTCTTCTAAAGGTTACTACTGGATGAGGGAAGAACTTCATAGCTCTAGTCCTTGATAGCAAGGAACCATCACCCACCAATGTAGTATTCAGACTGGTAGTAGTACACATATAAAGGATGCTGAGGACATGAAAAAGAAGAACAAGCATCCTCAAAACATCACTTAAAGGTCCCTTTGGTTACCATTAAAGAGAGCAGAGGACTGGGGTGAAAGCATAGGAGTAAAGATTTCCCTTTCATCATACAGAAGAATCCCAGGCTAGATGAGACTGTGCAATCTTTTCTAATGTGTTCTTTGTCACTACCCTAAGTAGTTTCTTAGTTACAGCTTCATGTTCTACATTTCATATTTTGATTAATGCTTTGTCTCTACACAGTCCTCTAGAGGTACAGCAAGAGGTATAAATGTAATTCAAATCTGGCAGTTGCAGAAAATTATTCCACTGGTTCAAGAATAAACAGGGGACAATATAGCAATATATGCATGCTATACAGGATGCATGCTATACAGGAACTGAAATACTAGCCAAGCTTGGTAACTTCTAACATAAATTTGCTGCAGTAAGCATTAAAAGCTTAGGGCTGATTTGAATCTGACAGTCATCAGGTGGGAAATACTGAAAAGCAAGTTACCAGTTTAGAGGTTCTACGCTGCAGGTGTCATATTTGACATGATATCAGCTCAGTAGTTTTTAAACTCCTTATCATGAAAGAAAGACATTATAGGCTCTTCTCTAAGCAAGGGACCACCACTCATCAATGCAGTATTCAGGCTGGTAGTGGTACAAGTATAAAGGCTCCTTCCCATGGCTATTAATTTTAAAGCAGGACTTTTGTACAGGCTGTGACTAGGCAATTCCAATTTCTATTTCACATATATATCTTTAGTTTTGTTTTCTAATACTTGAAGGGTATCCCCAGCAGTGCTATAACCAAGATCTGAAAGAATCTAGATATACAATTTTGTCAACAATTCCTACTTTCACCTATTACAAGAACTGTTGTTGTTGTTGTTGTGCCTTCAAGTGATTTCTGATATATGGTGACCCTAAGGCAAACCTATCATGTGGTTTTCTTGGCAAGTTTCTTCAGAGGGAGTTTGCTATTGCCTTCCTCTGAGGCTGAGAGAGTGTGACTTGCCTGAGGGCAGCCAGTGGGTTTCCATTGCCAAGCGGGGAGTCAAATGCTGGTCTCCAGAGTTATAGTCCAATACTCAAACCACTACATGACACTGGCTCTCATACGAATGCTGAGGTGCAAATGCTGCATACATATGAGCAAGTGTATAGATATTAAGAACCTTATTTATTGTTTTTCACATGTATAGCCCATCTTTCTTTCAATGAATTCATCCCACTCAATCCTTGCAACTCTTGGCAGAGTTTAGGCTGAGAGATGGTGACTGGTCCCAAGGCCACTTCAGAGTTTCATGGCTGAACAAAGATTCAAAACTAGAACTCCCCAGAGAAAACTCCCTATTTACTGTGCCTATCACACTGTGTGATGTATTATCATGGAGCACCTACACAGGTCAGCGGCTTTCATCTGTTACTACACAATAGTTATCTTGGATAAATTATTCCTTAGATGCCTAAAGAGCACTAGTAAAAGCAGCAGCCACAAGGGAAAAGTAAATAATAATGCACACAAATGACTGAAAACAATCCAATTGATGGCACACACACACAAGGAAATAAAATTAAGCAAACCATATTTAAATTAATTTACCAAATATTATAGTTCTAGAATAACACTGGACATATGCAAGAGTACCAAACAATAAAAATACATGGGAAGCATGGATATGAAAGGAACAAAAGAAAGGATGAGAACTAATACCCATGGGAAGGAGGCAACAAAGAACAATGCCAAACACAGAAGTGACAAAGACTTATTTATTTATTTACCGTATTTATTTATTTAATATCCTGCTTTTCTCCCATATAAGACCCAAAATGGCTTACACCATGAATTAAAATAATACAGCTAAAACCAATCTGGAATACACAAATTAAAAAGCATTAAACACAATCCTCTTTTTAAAAAACCCATTAATTTAAAACAACTGATAGTATATTAAAACCTACCTTCTGAGATAAATTATACAAACCAGCGTCAGTACTTTATAGGGCGTGATATACTTAATGACCTCACAAAATTCACCCAATGCCAATTATAATCTGGGAATCATTTCTGATACAGCCAGGAAGAAAACTGGTTCAGTATGTGACTATATAATATGAGTTTGGATTAAATAAATAAATAAATAAATAAATAAATACCTTGCTATGACCGAGAGTGGTGTGTGTGTGTGTGTGTGTGTGTGTGTCTATAATCAAACTGTGGAACAAAGCATTGCTACAATAGTTCATCAGATCTCTTATGGGAATTGAGTCAAAACCAGACTCACTCAGATTACATGGTTGTTTGGGAAATCCAGAGCAAGGGATCATTTTCCTTTTCATAAAACTGCCAAATAATGTCACAGTCATGCCGTTTTAAAAATTCTTCCTTACAATATGTGTGAATAAAATTGCTCTACTGACTCCCGCAGACATTATAGGCAGAATCCCTTGTATCCTTCGGTCACTTTGTACATGATGTCTATCCCATGGACATATTTTTTTCAAATGTATTTTTCTGCATGTTTATGCATAAATCTTATTGTAATTGTTACACCCAAGCATGAGTGTCCTTGCTTGCTCTTTCGTTTTACAAGGTTTCTACAATATCTTTTAAAATGAAAGACTAGTGATAAATAAGACTGTCATGACTGAGAAAGACCCGTAAAAATTAATATGTACAAACTGTACTTTTTAAATGCATTGTTAATAGCAACATCTACATCAGAACAGAGCCTGGGAAGTTTGTTTAAAAGAATTAGTCACAGAAACTCTTCCAGCCCCCTCCCCTTTAGCATGCCACAGTTACAGCTGAATTTTTAAAGGTAATTTTACCTTTTTTGTGATGTAAAAAATACTAGAATAGTTGTCATTATTCTAAAATTTGACACAAAAGAATGCCACAAGTCTAACAAAACTAACCAGTATATAGTTCCAGGTATCAACTTGTTATATGTGAATGGTTTTGTTACAGAATAATACATGAAGCTGCATGTTTTCCAGCTTTCCATATTTCCTGGGACAAACCTATTTCCTGGCAAACAGCCCTGGTAAATAACCAACCCTATACCTATTTGTTGGTGCCTTTAGCAAATACCTCTCTGTGAGTTGTGAGAGTTATCATTCTTCAGCTCTCTCTCTGGGTGGGCAGTCAACAAATCTTGTAGCAAGTGTCTGCACATTAACAAGGCAGCCACCATGCAGTGCGTATGGTGTTCATTTTATGCACAAGCAGCAACCAAAGTATATTTTGGAGTGTTGATTAAATATCATGGGACAATCACTCCCCAGCTCTCCCCACCCCAGCATGTATTGTTGGCCAAAGGAAACATTACTTTACTCTTAAATTTGCAGAGGACACCTTAGTGCAGAGGAAATGGGTACAACACAGAGCAATAGCAGGTGAAAAGGGAGCCTTCAGCAAAGCATGACAGTGGTGGGGGTGGAGGAAGGACTTGGGCAGTCATCATTGCTATGATAATAAGGATGTTACAAGCATGTCCCTATTTTTGTCTGTGAAATGTCAAGGATATGCAGATTTATTCCCTTCACCCAGTTATTTACACATGTGGTCTATCATTTTCTGTTCCTCTGCCAGATGTTATCCTCCACTTTCATCAGTCAGATGGGGGGCCAATCCTTAGATCTCCACTATAGCCAGTCCGCTCTCAGTTGCCACACAATGAACTCCTGCCAGCTGTTAGATCTCAAGTCAAAAGCCCTGTGTTGCCCTTAGCAACCTAGTAGGCTTCAAGTCCTCCTCCTCCACATGAGCCAAGTGTAAAATTGCTTCACTGAACCATTTATAGCCATGCTGAAAGCCTAGTGAATGAACTGCGCAAATGCCAAAGTTTCAATACCAGTTACTGTCTCCTAACCTCCAGGCTGAAAAAAGGATGAGATATTTTCTGATTTCCCCCCCCCTCCATAAAGATAAGGAGGTCTTTAATTACTGAATCATTGGAGGCAGTGAAGCTAATGGACCCCATGCTGAAGCATACAAAAAAACAAAACAAAACAAAAAAACCAACCTCTGCTTTCCTCTTGGTTTGCTGCTAGGGGGCAGTTGATAAAGTGAGAGGTGATAAAGTGAGAGGTGTCAAGTTTTTCTAGGAACAACCAGTGAGGCCAAGTCCAGATGTGTGGGAGCCCATCAGCAAAGTGTCATCTCTTCCCCACACCACCACCAATATGCTCCCTTTATTTTGTGGCTTACCAGTGGCAACAGTGCAGCAGGGAATACCACCAACACAGTGTGCAAGTTGTCTGATCTTGATATTCCCACAGTGCCTTCTCATTGCTCCAAGGCACTGTCAATATGAATCATACACACAAAGGACTCCAGGCTTTTGTGTCTATGAAAGATGCACAACAAGCAAAAATACAACAGATGACATTTTCTATGCTGCAATGCAATGATGCAATCTCTGTGGTCACTCAGTGCTACAGCCATTCTATATTTCTGTCTGTCTTAAGTCAGACAAGTTCTGCCAAGCTGACAATGCAGCTTGTCAATCAAGGTTAACTAGTTGCGATGATGTTGAAGATGGTGATGATATATTTCTTACCCACCTCCCCCCATGGATCAAGGCAGGGAACAACACCAATTAACAGACAAACAACACCAGTTAAAACACACTTCAATTTAAAGGGAAAAATAAGATGCACACATATTGTAAAAATCCACATTTAAAATTCATAATTTATATGCTATTATATGTTATACTATTATGTATAATTAATTCCAAATGCAGTCCCTCATCTTTAACATCAGTTTATATCAATGTGATCTAACTGAACAAGCTCACATTTATTACCAAAAAAAAAACCAAACTCAAAATCCTCTGTTAACAGAAGTTTTTGGAGTGGATCAGGTTTCATAATCTTAGTCATCAATCAATTCTCAAATAAATAAACTAAGTAACCCAACTTAACTAGCAACCTAACAAATTATGCATGTTTTCAATTTAGTACCACAGTTAGAAAAAAAATCATGAATCTTTCAGTGATTCACATCTTTAAAGCATTAATTGTTCTTTCTAAAAATTACCGACACATTTCTGATACTAATTAGAAAAGAGTAAATGAGGAGGGTATGGGGTAGACAGAAAGAATGTTCTCATTTCAGCTGCATACCATTGGAAAAATGTATAGCTTTTTCACCAGGGCTTCAATTTCATCTTCAAGGTTCTTGGGGTTTTCCTCCCAACAACAGTGCCTCTCTTCTATAATGTATGGTTCTGAAACATGGAAGCAATTTTGCAAAAAGACCTGGGGTATGGTTGCAGAGGTTTCTGGAAAAAAGATAATGCAAAGGGGAAGATGTGACAAATTGTGTTAGATAAGTGAATGAGCTAAGGATGGAATTGCTTCTCTTTTGCTTCCTTCATACCCCTGGAGAGAAGTAAAGCTCTATGAAAAGAATGACTGCATTGCCTGCTCCATAGCCACATTCTTCTCCATATGGGCTAAGGAAAATTAAACTGCATTCTTCTCCCTGCCCCACTAATCAAAATCTATATATGAGCTGATTGAGAGAAGAGCAGCCACTGTAATGGGTTTTGATGTGTAGAGGTTGCTGCTCCTTAAGTCTCCTTATAAGCTTGGCTTAGACCAGGGATAGGCAACCTAAGGCCCGGGGGTCGGATGCAGCCCCCCGAGGCCTTTGGACCGGCCCCAGGACAGTCCTGCTGCCGCCGCCGCCACTGCCGCCCGCTATGATGATATTGATTATTGTTGTTATTACTTGTTCTTGGGGTTTTCTTGGCCTCGGGGGACTGCTCCCAGACTGTGGAATGGCCTGCTGGATGAGATCCGTCTTATTACCACTCTTGCTGCCTTTAAAAAGGCAGTAAAGACGGATCTTTTCTGGCAGGCCTTCCCAGAATAACCACCCGGCTTGCTGGAGGTGATCTCCCACTTACTCTTCCTGCCGCCATGACATGTTGGCCAAACTGATTTTATTTTGTTTTATGTGTAAACTCGATTTTAATTCTATGGTAGTTTAATCCAGTTTTAAGGAGTGGGAGGGATAGGGTGTGGGTTGATGGAATGTTTTAATTGCTGTGTTTTTTTATTTGTTGTACGCCACCCTGATTGCCAAGCAGAGGGGCAGGTTATAAATAAAAATATATTATTATTATTATTATTATTATTATTATTATTATTATTATTATCATCATTATCATCATCATTATCATTATTATTATTATCATTATTACATTTCCACAGGTGTTTTGCCATGGCTTTTCTGGGTCTGAGAGTGTGCATGCATATTTTTTAATTTAAAAAAAATAAATTTATTTATTTATTTATTTATTTTTGGTGCTTTGGCCCCCCAATTGTCTGAGGGACAGCAACCCAGCCCCTGGCTAAAAAAGGTTCCCTACCCCTGGCTGAGATTCAGGGGAAGGCAGCTGCAGACACATATCCTAAAACCAAGGTTACTAATTCCTCTGTAGGTTATTTGGTCAAAGGATCACTTGACCAAAAATCAGCTCAGGGGAGGCATGGAGAGTATCACAGTATGTCCTCTGCAATAATTTAATTTACAAGATTTTGTAGTGTTAGCTCAAGGTTTGGAGGATCTCCTGGGCCCTTCTCAACTGGGCACATTTGCTTGTCACTAGGACTACTGCCTATTTGATTCCACTTTACCTTAGAACCTAATCCACATCAGTGCCCATGCTGCTCCAAGTGGAAGGGTGTGGTCATGCTTGGAGAGTGCAGCAGCAGTGAGGAGGCACATGGGCTCTGTAGTGCATCTCCTGTTGGGATTTGGGCTTCAACAGGTACCAAGTGATGCCAAATGCTAGCACCTTTAAAACAATGCAGGAGATCTAGTGATTCACATACTTCATCACTTTTGTTTCTCTTTTCAGCTTGGAATTCAGTAGAATTATGATTTGATTTTCATCTTTTTAAAATACTGAAATTTGACGAAATGAAAACAGATTATGAGATAGTGTTGACTGTAGTAGAAAAATGAGATCAGCTGTTTCCTTCATTCTCATTGAACATTACAGCCAACAGTGCAGAATAGATATTTTTGCAATGTAATTTTTCACAATTTACACAAAAATAAGAAAACCATGGTTAGAAGTGCTTATATACAGAGCAGCACTGAGAACACAGAAGAACGCACAAAGAATAAAAGATAGCAAAGCAGCACAAGGCACTTACTTGTCTTGTAAAAGGCATAATAAAAGGCATGACTTTGCAGCTAACATCTATATTGCTATTTTATTACATTAACTGAATGTTCAGTTTATATTATAAGCCATATACCAACTTAGTGATGCCAAGTATCACATGCTATACTGGCTAATTTAATCTGAATAATATTTCTGAGCAAACTGCTAAGAATACAGGAAATTTCCACCTTCATTCTGTGTGTGTATATTTGCACAGATACACCTGTGTGTGGGGAGAGATAAATATTTTATACATTACGAGATGTAACAGAAAGTGAGTGACATCTTTACTCATATTTTCACTATTTTCATATTTGGTGTAAGTTTCTAAAGGGACACTTCAACAACTTTCCTTATAGTGAGATAGAAAATCCCAAATGCATCTTAAATTCATAAACCTCACCATGGGATAAATGAGAGGGTTCTCCCTTTCTACAAAACACAAAAAGTGAAACCAGAATCTATTTTTCACCTCTTCTTACCATACAGTCACTCAATATTTTCTGCTCCTCTCTCTGTCTCTTCTCTTTGCCACCCCACCCCACACCCCACACCCACACCCACACACACAGCCTCATGTTCCAAAATAACTAGGGAGCTTATTGCAAAGTTAAATAATACGGCTTACCTGATCCGGCTTAAAATGTAAATTAGGTGACATTCTCCATTCTCTGAAGATGCCAGCCACAGATGCAGGCAAAACATCAGGAATACACTCTTCTAGAACACGGCCTCACAGCCCAAAAAGCTCACAAAAATCTCATGAAAACTCCTGGAACTCCGGATAGCCCACATGGAAGGACAAGATATTCAAAAGCCCCCGGGGAGCATATTCGTCTTATATTCGTCTCCTTCTTATATGCACACCCAGTAATAGGCATCTCTGAGGTCCAGTTTGGTAAAAATCCAGCCAGTTGCGAGCCAGCCCAGCATGTCCTTCATCAGGGGAATGGGGGTTCTTGTTAATATTGCAAATCCCATTGAGGTTTCTGTAATCTGTTACTAGGGGTAAGGATCTGATATTTTTTCTTGGAAGAACACTCGGGCTCCGAATGAAGAAGTCAATGGGCAGATGAAACCCCTGACCAAATTCTTGTCTATAAAGTCCTTTCATGTTTTGATCTCTAGTCGGTCATGGAATGTAGTTGGGGCTTGGGGGTTGTGCTTCTGGCACTAGTTCAATTGCACAGTCTGTCTCCCAGTGTGGTGACAGTTGGTCACACACTCTTTCTTCAAACACCTCCGCCAAGTCTCTATATTCTGGAGGATAGCCTAACTGGTCTTCCAAAACTGCACTTCCAACCCTTTCCCACAGTGAGTTGGGTTGGTTTAAGGCTACCACCATGCTCTAACTTTCTGTCAGAATAGTGTCCCTGATGTGCGATCGGCATCTCGGATCATAGAAAACCAGTTCTCCTGGGCTACATCTGATCCTGGGATTATGGAAGTGTAACCAGTTTATGCCTAGAATCACTTGGTACTCCAAAGTAAGGCCCAGCACAAACTGGATCTTCTCCCAGTGCTTCCCCACTCCAAGCCAAACTATCAGCATCTCCTCACTAGCGGGGTCTCTCCTCATGGAGGAGCCATCCATTTGGTGAACATTGATGGGTTGCCTCAGCCTCCTGATCTCAAGTCCCATTTTCCTTGGCACTTCCAAGTTGATGAAGCACCAAGTGCACCCCAATGTTATAGATGCCACTCAGTCCATGCTTTGTTTCCCACCCTGATCTTCCACTTTTACATCCAGGGTATACAATGGGACCCCTCCACTCACCATTGAAGTATGGTGCTGAGATCTTATGGCTGGCCTGCCACCACTGCCTGAGGCCAGCCATTGAAGTTTTCTACCAGCTCATCATCGTTCTCCAGCTCTTGTCATGTCCGGGGTCATCTCTGGATCGGCAGCCACTCAGCTTGCAGCTTTGAGGACCCGCTGGTCTCCTGATGGAAGCTGT
>CM034701.1:142419495-142432490 GCA_020142125.1 Phrynosoma platyrhinos | reverse complement strand
CCATCTGCAGAGGCCATATATTTCTAAAGAATGTTCAACTGAAGTTTTAAGTTACTGTGATGCTAAAAATTTGCAGAATGAAGGAAAAAATGGAGGGGGCAGAATTCTTATTTGGGGGACAATGCCATTATTTCTTCAATAGCTGAGCCCCTGCTTGGAAATGGGCGGATTATGGAAAACAGCATGGTTGGCTGCCCAAAACACACAACAGGAGCACTCCTTCTAGAAACTGAAGCCATACTACTACATTTTGTCCCATTTGTCATAAACTATTTGCATTTATTTACTCAGTCACAAAAGTATGCACCCAACCATTTATAACAGTACGGAGGCCGGGGTGGGGTGGGGGAGACATGATGACAGCTGCTTTTGATTACAAAATATGGAGAGAGCCTCTGCATCCCTTCTTGTTCCTGCATTCCAGGTTAAATGAAGACCGTCAAGAACTTGCCACACAAATTCTCTGTTTACCTGGCAAAATTCTTAACGGTTCCAATTTCGGATTGCTATTTTAACCTTGATTTCTTCAGGAAGCAGCAACAGAGAGAGAAATGTGTAACAGGCCATTCTATTGGTTCTCCTGTAAGATCATCTCCACCAGTTGTCTCCTTCTATCAATTGTCACCTTGCAGAAGTCATTCCACCAGGTCACAACAGGAGAGGGATGGGAGGAGAGCCATTCTGTTGGTTCAGCTGAGGGACCAGCAACTTTTGGCTCCTAGCCAGTTTCTGCTCTGGCTGGTCGTGGTAAGAACTTTGCAACTAAGAACTTCTTGTTGTGTGCCTTCACGTCATTCCCAACTTATAGAAACCCTAAAGTGAACCTACCATGGGGTTTTCTCCGCAATATTTACTCAGAGGAGATTTTCTGCCTTAATCTGAAGCTGAATGTAACTTGCCCAAGGTAACTCAATAGGTTTCCATGGTTGAGAGGGGATCTGAATCCTAGTCTCCCAGAAGTCTAATTCAACATTCAAACCACTACATCACACTGGATTAACTAAAAACTACTGTTAAGTTTTTGAGAACTGTTGTTTTATTTTTGGGTGTGTTTGTTTGTTTGTTTTGGTTTTACTCTTTGCTCCCAGCACTTAGCCCTTTATACTGTATATTTAAAATATGAGGGCAAGAAAAAAAATTCTGGCCCAAGTACCAGGTTGCCACGCAAAAAAAAACTCCCAGGGACCCAATGACAGCTCTGAAAGCAAGCTGCACATGGCCACCCCACAGTCTCACATACCTTCTGCACAGATATGCAAATACATACATTAGTCATACAATTCAAACACACCTCACAGTAATACAAGCATATACACACACCTGTGTATACAATGTTCCTAGCTCTACATCTCAACTCATTTCCACTGCTCAAGACTGAAAGACGATCCATCTGTGGTGGGCAAGGGAAAGGTTTTATTTCTAATAACCTGTTAATTGGATACATGACCTGGTCTAGGAAAGAAGCTACTTAAATAAATAATAAAATCAATCTATGAATATCAAATCCCAAATTTTCATAATGTAAATGTTGCAGAACTTGGCTGGTTTCATTAATTGTGTGTGTGTGTTTGTGTGTGTGTGTGTATGGGCTCAGGCCAAGTTTTTTTTATACACACACACACACACACACACACACATATATATAAAGAAAAGTTGGCCTGAGCCCATATATATATATATATATATATATATATATATATATATATAAAACGAAAGCCAAGTTCTGCAACATTTACATTAAGAAAATGAAGATAGTAATGACTTGGAACAAAATCAATTAGTGGTCTGAGCCCATGGTTCATCAGAAGTTGGGTACCTGTTTTTATGTTAAAGACAATATATTTCTGGAACATGTGAAATAATGAGAAAGAGGAAAATATCTTCAAAAGATTTAAAGAATGCTTTTATAAACCAATAAACAGACACAACTTAGATTAGGAAGAATTGCAAAGGACCATTGCAAAGGACTTTGTAATATACTTTGTTTTGGCCTAATAGTCTTCAAACTTAAAATAGCTGAACTGTCACATCAAAGCAGAATTCTTATCCTTTGAAAGCTATGATAAATGTTGACCAAGCTGCCCAATAGCTCAAATTCAAGGTCTTGCAAACAGGAGAAGTCAGTCTTGAGCTTGTAAACAAAAGAAGATACATCTACTGTTTGCCCTTAAAAGCAGGGAAATATAGGACAGGGGCACCTAAATGGTTTTATTTTCAGCATAATTTAAGATTGCTGAGCTGTAGCTTCCAAGAGCTTTAAACAGCCCAGAAAATGATAACACATTAGAGTTGTGAGCCAACATCTCTAAGATCATATCTACCACATTACTTGATGAATTACTACCCAGGTGCTCAAACCTTGGCATATCTCACTTAGAAGGCCCTGTAGAAATGAAGGCATAATAATTTGTACAAATACTTTTCACCCCATTTTTCAGAATGATGAATGCTGATAAATTATATTTACCCAGCTTTAGTGTTCAGTAGGATTAAAGAGTTAACAAGCATCTTTGTGGTCAGTCTCACAATCATAAAGGATAAGGCCAGATTCCTCTCTGGGCAGACATTCATCTCTGTGATCAGAAATCAAAAACAGCTGCCACCCCACCCCCAGAAACATCCTGAAAAACAATTACCACTAATTGATTTTGTTCTAAGTCATTACTGCCTTCATGGTTCATGGTTTTCTACCTTGATAGAATATTCATTCTTGTTCTTAATTTATAACTTTATTTTCCCCAATATAGCTTACAAGACAAAACAAGCAAAACCAATAAGGAAAGATTAGCATGGGGGGGGGGGGCAAGGCAAGGAGAGGAAAATGCTATAGCTCAGGAGGGCTTCATGCCTGGTACCTTATATATAGGATCAGAATATCATTGACCTCTTTCAGAAGGACTAGTACATGTGTCTGGATGTGCTTCCCAGATCTGCATATGCTTATGAAATGATGCCTTTGGTATAACACATACTCAAAACTAGGGCTGCTAGATCCTCTGTAGAATGTGAAGACCTGTGTTTCCAGGTTTTGTTATTTAAAAGTGTGGGGGAGAAAAACATTTTCTACTACAAACAGTAAGCCCCTGTTTGCTAGAATATGTTGTTGTTGTGGCTGTGTGACTTCAAGTCATTTCTAACTTATGGCAATCCTAAGGTGAACCTATCATGTAGTTTTCTTGGCACGTTTCTTCAGAGGTGGTTTGCCCTTGCCCAAGGTGACCCAGTGGGTCTACATGACTGAGCCAGGATTTGAACCCTGATTTCCAGAGTCGTAGTCCAACATTCAGACCACTACACCATACTGGCTCTCTCCAGAATATACTGCAGTTCATATCAGAAAGTCTCTGGAACATTTGAAAAGTCAAACTAAGGGGCTGCACAGAGCAGCCAAAAGGGCTGGCCTAGGAGTGGACAGAGGGTGTAGCAGCCACGCGCAGGTCGCCCCGACTCTGCCTCAACTCTGATGCTGCTGTCACACCGCCCACTCAAAAAGACAGCGGGCAACATCCGGGCACTCCCTTGGCACAGCATTCACATGCACTGCATCAAAGGAGCACCAAAAAGCCACCACCATGGCAGCATGGGCGGCTTTTTGCCTCTCTAAAAAGGAACGGCATTTGCCAGCTCTTTTTGGAGTGCCAAAGTACTGGATCGGGGCCGCAGCATGTGGCTGCTGCAGCCTCAATCCGACAAGGAAAGCCCCTTGAGCCCCTAAGAGTGTACCAATCCAAATCAACTCATTCTTTACTCCTATCCCATGCTGAGGCCCAAATGAGGGTATTCTTCATTCCTTTAGTTTTACCTTCTGAATAATGCTATATGTGTCTTTCTCATTCTTTCCTCTTTCTGTCAACAAGATGTTGCTGACCTTACATAACACAGAAATTGTTAAAATAGTAAGTGTTCTTAAAAGCAAAGCAAACAAAAGAACTACTTTACTCTAGAGGAAATGCACTGTGGTTCAGGCAAAAGCGCTGAAAGGTTGTTCCAAAAGAGAAATACTGTAGTTACTCCTAACAAAGATATAGTCAGTCTTCCTTTGGGGCTGGAGATTACATCACTATGATAAGTGTTGCTTTTCTATGCACATGAGTATAACAAAATGAAATTGTAGAAAAAGCAGATCGCCTTTAATTGACAGTGGGGTGAGTGAGAAAAACTATCACTTTTGATAGTGAGGCTAAAAAAGTAGATCTAAAAGGAAGTTAAATGTGCTGGAAACCATTTCAGCCTGTATTTAAAACTAGCAACTGATAAGAATCTTCACTTATTTTGTTCTCACATAAAAGAATGAAAAATATAACTTTTTCCCCTGCTGGGCAAGATTACAAGGCATTTTGCACATATTTAGAATATTCCCCTTCTTCAGGGCTTTTTGGGAAATAATGATGAATCCCACCCCACACAAAAAGCCCAATGTTTTCTGGGCTCTCTATGAATAAAAAAACAACATTGCTTTTGTGCAAGAACCAACATAATTATCACCAACAATCCTGAAACACAAAATACAAAAACAAAAACAAAAGCAAGGCAATTGTAGATCCAAAACACACTACAGAAATAATCAAGTTTGAGACCACTTTAATTGCCCTAAGTCAGTGCAAAGAATCCTGGGAACTGTAGTTTATTGTGGCACCAGAGCTCTCTGACAGAGAACACTCAATGTCTCATGAAACTACAATTCCCATAATTCCCTATCATTGAACCAGGGCAGTTAAAGTAGTCTCAAACTGGATTATTTCTGCGGTGTGCTTTGAACCAAAGTAGCATCCTGACATGGCAATACAGGAGGCAACACAGTAAATAATAAAGGAGGAATATTGCAAAGTTCAAGTACTGTTTCATATTATGCTTTGTGATACTGAATGAAAAACATTTAAATTTTCTACAAAAAACTAAAGTACTCATTTTAGGAGTTTATCACACGGGGGAAATCCCGTGCAGAAACAGGGGTTTAAAGTAGAAAAAAAACCCAAAAGCGGATGTTTTTTCAGATGACGTCACTGTTAAAAGGAGGTTAAACTGGGGTTAATCCGAATGGAAACCCCTCATTGACTGCTTCTTTTTACTTTTGGGTTTTTCTGAAAGTAAAAAGAAGCCGTTTCTGTTCGGATTAATCCCATTTTAACATCGCTTTCACTTTTCACACTGGGGAATCCCATTAATAAATTGCTTCCGCTTTTGGGGGTTTTTTTCTACTTAAAGCAGGGTTTCTGCACGGGACTCCCCATGTGATAAACTCCTTAACTACTTTTGATAAACAGGAAAAGCAAAGGATTATTTTTTAAAAAAATATTTCAATTATGAAATAACTAACTACTGGGGAAAGAACTTGAATCTCTCTCTAGGGCAGGGGTAGGCAACCTTTCCCCTTTAAGGGCCGAGGGACTTCAGCTCCCAGAAGCCTCAGCCATGTTGGCCTATAATAGTCCCATGTTGACCAATACCTCCTGGGATTCTGGGAGCTGAAGTCCCTCGGCCCTTAAAGGGGAAAGGTTGCCTACCCCTGCTCTAGGGGATAGAACTATAACTGCTAGTGTATCCACCACTTCCATCATTCTCTGTCCTGTCTTAACAGGGGGGTGGTGGTAATGAATGATAGAAGCTTTGAATGGTATTAATCTAGTAGATTAATATCATAAAGATGCAGTTGCCTTCCAAGGTCTACTGGACTAAAATAGATTTTTGTCTACAAGCACAAGAGGAAGTATTCCATTCAGATGTGCTTATCCTAGCTAATAGGAGCTCTGTGTGAGGTGCATGACTGATGTACAGTCAACTCACTGTTTCTTCAGAAAGCATACAATTCCAAGGTTAAAAAAACCTGGCCAGTGATTTATAGTTTACGTGACATCTACCCACTACAGCTACATTATAGAATGATTTGTCTTGATTCAAGTGCATTGCTCTTCTGTCATTATCCGGAAACACTTAAAACCACTTTTGGATAATCTTATTGATTTCAGTTCTATGAAGTAGACAAGCTTAACATAATAGAGCAGAAACATGAAAGGTAGTGTGGCTTATTTTACAGATGACTAAACATGAAAAAAAAATCCACTATCTTTGCACCTTCTTATTCAGGATAAATTCTCTTTAGAGTCCAAATGATTTGCTCTTAAGAGTCTGTATTTTGTTAAGGCGTAACCCTCTCTCATTTAGAGGCATTTTCTATAAACAATATCTCCCACACAGAGACAGACAGAAATCCACTTGTACTGTACCATCTTTCTGACACCGAAGTCTCTGCTGTGGCATTGCTAAGAAGAATGGTAGCAAAATTTTCACTTTCAGAAGTAGAAGTCTAAATGCTCTCTGCAAGGCTGGCATCATTTCAACTTAATTTACTATTCAATTTCCAAGTTAATTTATTATTCAGCTATGTCAGTAGAAATGGTAAAATACCTAAAAGCACCTAAACTGTCTGCAAAGTAGGGATGATCAAATCTGTCAAGCTTGAATTCATTCACATTCTAGTATTTCCACTGATAAGTTCATTGTTCCTTCTACATCCGCTTGCCTTAGTTCATATGAAGATTTGTATATGTTTCCGTAAGCAAGTTGCAAACCATGTGTCATTTTGGCAAACATTTTCCAAAGTGTGCAATTTTTATCTGCACTTTTCAGGTGTAAGCATATTTTGCACTAAAAAGAAGGAGTCTTTGGACCTTATAGAGCAGATTTATGGGGTAAAATGTGCAGTTGCACTTTGCCCCACTCTTTTCTAAGAAACAAGCTTCCCCAACCCACGCTACCTGCCTTTTATTGCTTTTAGCCAATGAGGGAAGTCTGACACTTATGGCTGACATTTGTAACCAACCTCTCAGAATTCCACAAGTTTGCTCTGTCAGAAGCAAGGAGGTGGGAATGCAACAAAACGGGCTAAAACATATTAGTATTTAAGAGCCCATGGAAACTGTTTTTCATGATTTGCATGACATAGCAAGGTAGGGGCAGGTAGGGTTCTCTATGGGAGGAAAAAGAGCCATCCCCATTTTGCCCCCTCTTCTCTACAACCCCCTTCCCTCTTCACCATTGATATTTCTGCTACCACTTCCCCTCACCTTGTTCTAGCTCCCTTTTTTCCTGCTCCTTGCCATGTAGCGCAGAAGCACTCCCTTCATCTGCCTGCTTATCTGCCCTTGTTTAAAGCTGACCTTTAAAGCAATGCTACTCAAAGTGGTAGACCATGGGCTGGTGCTGGCATACAAGCTATTGGCTTCTGTTTTGCAGGAACAAGAAATAAGCCATTGTAGTCAATGGTCAGAAAAGCACTATGCTGATCCCTGGCACAATGCTTTAGAGGACACAGAACAGGAACATGGAGTGAAATGCAAGCTAAAATAATTTATGGGAAGGACACACAAAGCACAGAGCAGCAAAAGCAACAACATTTTGGTTCCATTTATATCCTGCTTTACATTCCACCCCCCATCCTCAGAACAACCTTGTCAAGGAGGCCAGGCTGAGAAACACTGACTGCAAAAAGGGTTTCATGACTGAGTGCAAACCTAAACCTGGACCATCCAAGTCTTAGTGCAACCTTCTAATTACTACAGTTCATTAGAATGTCTTTAGATATCCCCCCAGATTGAAACCTCAGCCAAATGCTTGACATAATTTCAACTGAAGATATGACCACAGAGGATATTCACAAATTCAATATAGATGATGAGGGAACTGAAATAGTTAAAGACTTCCCATATCTTGGATCAATCATTGACCAGAACAGAAACTGCAGTCGAGAAATCGGAAGAAGACTAGAACTAGGAAGGGCAGTTGCGAAAAAACAAGACCCTAAAAGTGCAAAGATACACAACAGAACAATAAAGTGAGGATTGTTCATGCCATCTTATTTTCCATTACTATGTATGTGTGAGAGAGCTGGATAGTAAAGAAATCTGATAGAAAGAAAAACAACTCATTTGAGATGTGATGCTGGAGAATAGGTCTTCAGATACCATACACAACTAAAAAGACAAATAAATGGGTAGAAGAGCAAATGTCATACTTTGGCTACATCATGAGAAATCATGACTTATTAGAAAAGACAATAATGCTTGGAAAGATAGAGGGCAGTAAAAAGAGAGAAAGAACACAAACCAATGGATAGACTCAGTCAAATAGGACATGGTCCTAAGTCTGCAGAAACTGAGCAGGTGCCTCATTCACAGGGTTGCCAGAGGCCAAAGTCAACTTGAGGGCAGTTAACAACAAATCGAATAAAGTAACTTTTCCAAACTCCACACCTATTTACATATACAGAAACAATGAAAAGCTTAAAAATTGTTTCCAGGATGACTTAGCTGAAAATTACATATAAGATTTCATCTGTGGTGAATACCTGAAAAGCACAAACACACACACACACACACACACACAGAGCATGACTTTTTCTTTTGCAATGTAATGCCTGGCTTGCACATAGGCCTTGATAGTGACAACCATTTCCTCCTCTTGTTAAACTGAATGGCAGCATTCCCATTCATCTCTGCTGGGAAAAGAATCGGAACCAGTCTGTGTATTCTGGACATTTTTAAAAGCCAAAATGGCCTGCAACTTGAACAACGCAGTGTCTTATTTCCTCTATAACGTGTTTAGTCAGTCTCGTATTAGGATTGATATCCTTCTCCTAGAACAATTGCTCTTTGGGGACACAAAGTCACCTCAGAAACCTTCCACAGTACATTAGTAGAAACAATAACAGTTACATCAAAAATAATATTTTCCATTCTCGCATAACAGTGTGTGCAGTTGTACACTATTATTCATGGAATAAAACGATATAGATTTTTATTTTTTATGAAAAACACATGTCAAACCCTAGTATAAAAGTCTTGTTTATGTCTTTCTGCAAAATAACTACTGAAAGGGCAAACTGCCTGATGCAACATTATCAGTGCATAGTCTGCCAAAGGCATTTTTAAATATGTGCCCATAGTACAATTATGTTTTCTTCAACTGGCTACTAGCCACTTGAAAGACATACTGCAGAAAATGACCAGTATCACTTCATGAATGATGGCTACTATTTTAAGTCTATGTTACTTCATATTTGTCCAGCTCTGTTCCCAATCCAACCACTGGCTGGCCCAATTCTTTTTTTTTAATCTAACTTGAAACAATTCTGGTGTCCCTGATGGTAATTTGCAATTTGATTTCTGGTTTCTAGGTTAGATTCTGTATTCTGGAATTAAATGTATGAGGGGTATTGTAAAGTAATAATTATCACCCGGAAGTTATTATGGTATATTGATGAAATTTTGTCAGTGTCATCATTGATCCCTAAGTGCCTGATGTTGAGAAAATCAGCCCATTGTGTCCTTTATTTTGTTACAGGTTGTGCTAGAAGTGACTAACTGTAAGATGGAGAAGATTGAGGCTTGCAGCATGATAAAGTTCCTACAACTGAAGGGTAATAGTATCCAGCAAATTCATGATGAGATGATGGTAGTTTATGGAAATGATTGCCCATCTTATGACACTATTGTGAGATGGAAAAGGAATTTCCAAACTAGCCATATGTCCCTCACAGACAAGCCAAGACCTGGAAGACCATCACTGATGAATGATGCAGCCACAGTGAAGAAAGTGGAGTACTGAATCCTGGACGACAGATGAGCAACCATCCAAATGATCATGAATGAAACTGGCCTGAGTTATGGTAGTGTGTGGAAAATTATTTATGATGAACTGCACTTATCTAAAGTGTCTGCACACTGGGTTCCACGTTTGCAAACCCTTTTCAGAAACAAACATGGTGTGACCTTTCAAGATGTTGACACTGTTGGAACAGGATGAAGAGGATTTTTTTTTATTATTGTCATGAATCTTGAATCTGTCAGTATGAGCCAGAGACCAAAACCATGAGTATGGAGTGGACGCATGCTGATTCCCTTCCCCCAAAAAAGGCAAAAGTGCAAAATCAGCAGGGAAGGCCATGCTCTCAGTTTTTGGGGACTGTCATTCTCACAGATTACTTTGCATTTGGAGTCATTCTCACAGATTACCTTGCAAAGGGACAAACCATCACTGGCACATACTACAGCAATCTTCTGGAAAAAGAGCTCTCCAGAGGCATTAATGTCCTAGCTGACAATGCACCAGCTCACTCATCTCAAGTTGTAGTTAACAAAGCAAGGGTATGTGGCTTTGAGATCTTGCAGCATCCATCTTATGCTCCCAACCTTGCACCAAGTGACTTTTTCTTGTTCCCAGAAATCCACTGCGGGGTTGCCGATTTGACAACACAAATGGCATCATTCATGATGTGGAAGAGTGGTTTAAGGTGCAATCTGCAGACTTCTACAATAACAGTATTTGGAGGGTCAAGAAACGCTGGAAAATGTGTAAATCTGGATGGTGACTACATAGAGAAAAGTTAACAACTACAAATCAAAACAAACTTTCTATCAATTTTTTTTAAAAAGGTGGTAATTAAAACTTTATGATACTCCCCTCATATATACAAAATACATGTGCAGAATGTGATTTGTAATTCAGTTCTAGCCCTTGCAAGCATGGGTACCCAGACTTGCTTAGGGATACTCGTTTGTAGCCTACAGAAAGGCAACAAGATCTTGCAGATTCTGGAATTCCTGCAGCACACCAGGCCTTCTTCTTCTCAGAGACCTATGCTTTTTGCAAGTTTCTGGAATGGTGAGAATAATGGGTCAATCATGGAAGCAACTAGCCAGCCTAAAAGACAGTCTCACCAGGTGGATGCTGCAAGGGAAAATTCCAGTCTGGCCCACCTGACAAGGATAAAATCATCAGCCCAAGATGTTTGACTTTAGTCAGCATTGGAGCAGCTTCCTCACACTCCTTCCCTTGCCTTACGGATTGACAATTACTACTGTTCCTTCAAGGGAAAGTGTTTTACTATCACAACTTTGGGTGGTTTTGGCATGGGGACCAATCCAATTTGGTGAGTGAACAGGCCTGCATGCCAATCATACCTGATTTGGGATTTCCTTTAAGGGAACTCATTGGTGAAACGCTAAGGAACATGACCAGTTTGGAGGCAGTGACCTTGCCTCATTCTCAGGGGACAGTGACCACACAGTGGCTCTCAGCCAGATGGAATTCCACATTTTTCACTCTGGATTCTTTCTAGTATCTGCGCTGGTACAAGAGGGGTTATTGCTTGCCCCATTCTAAGGCAACACTTCACAGATATAACCAATAAATCTGTTGCCCTTTTAAATTACATCCACTTGTTGTCCTCTGTATTTAATGCCACACGCCTCCCTGATCTACAATAAGGCTGCAAACAATGTTTTCGGTGTGAAGTCAAAGGCTTTCACGGCCGGCATCCATAGTGTTCTAGAAGAATTTATTCCTGACGTTTTGCCTGCATCTGTGGCTGGCATCTTCAGAGAATGGTGGCATGGAGATGTGTTAGGTATGTATACTGTGTGACCCTGGTTGGTGTGATTTACATGTTAATCTATGTTTTGTTCTGTGTTGAATGGCAAGGCCTCAGGATGGGAGGATATGCGAGGAGGATTAGTATCTATTTAATTAGTGATTCCTTGTCTGCTGGGAAACCCCCAACCCTGGGTGAAGTTCATCTGCATGTGCTGACCCTTGATTTTGGTGTTTTTCAGGACTGGTAGCCAAACTGTGTTTACTTTCAAGGTTTCCTCTTTCCTGTTTAAGTTGTCCAGGTGTTTGTGGATTTCAATGGCTTCCCTGTGTATTCTGACCTGGTAGTTGCTGGCATGGTCTATCAGCCACAGATGCAGGCAAAACGTCAGGAATAAATTCTTCTAGAACACAACCTCATAGCCCAAAAAACTCACAAAAAACTATATAATGTCTTCAGTCTTCTCCAAGCTTGATGTTTACACCTGAATGCTATTCCTAAATGATACTATGAACATCTATTTTCTACTTTAGAATCAATTGTTGAGTACAAAATGTAAGGCACCAAACAGTCTAGCAATTCTTGCCAAACTTTGGTTCTTTTGATATGGTCTCTCTCTGGCGTTCTTTTCAGTTGTGCTGTAGAATCCTGGCACATGTTGGTTTAACCTTCTTTGATGAGGGAATAAGGCAGAAGCATAAATCCCCACAAAGTCACTGTTAGTTAGTATATTTTAAAACTCTTCTAGTACATTCTTTTGCTGTATAGAATTATTCTGTGGCATGTAATTATGTGTACTCAGATAGCACAAATGTCTAGACATACTGTGTTACTTGAATCTTCATCCAAGATCATATTAAAAGAACATTAGGACCAGTGCCCCCAGTCAGCCAGCTTCATAAAGTCCTTCTTAATCTCTGTCCTTCGACCTCCCATACTCCACCCACAACCTCATAAATTGTGTGGGGCTTCCCTTCCAAAATTTTCTCTATATATAAACTGTCAGTGTTGGTTGGTGCATAATCTGGCATCATTTTGATTACATAGCACAGACACGCTAAAATCTTTTATAAAGAAATAAAAATCATGAAAAATTAGTGACTTATTAGCTCCTCTATTCCTTTTCTTGGCGGCAGTGAAACGGATGTCTCTGATAGGCTGGCCTATGCAAGACTTTCATCTAGCCCTGAACTGGGATCGCCTGAGGTGGGCTGTGCTTGCCGCAGCTGCACTGGTGTTGGGAGGAGCATCTGCAGAGATAAAACCCCACCCAAGTCCATCTCTCCCCCAGCAAATACAGGGTGGTGGCGGAGGCATTCTGGGGCCGCGGAGGACTGGCGAGGCCAGTATAATTACCATCAGAATTGTTATTTATGAGATACTGCCTACTTATTATAGGACGGGATTTAGCTGGATCACCTACTAACACCATCATACAATGCAGCCGGGAGTAGTCTGGGAGCAGGCATTGAGGTTGTGTGGGGGCAGGGTAGGTATGGCAGCAACAGTGAAGAAATGTTACAAAAGAAGAAGGGATCGATGTGTAATACCTATCCCTTCTTTACTTCACTCTGTTTCTCAGGATAACTTGGAGAGCGCACCAGTCATTCCACAGACCCTTACTCTG
>CM034701.1:142385889-142403244 GCA_020142125.1 Phrynosoma platyrhinos | reverse complement strand
ATACTCTTTCTCAGTCTCTTTCTCTCTCTGTGTGTAGTGTACATTAACTTTTATGGACTGGAGATCAGATCATCAAATGAAAATGAATTTTAATCTAGCTCAATTAGTTCCCAAAAAATAAAACAATGATACAAACCAAATGAACTGATATTTAATGAACTGATATTTTTCCATAGTTCAGCATATTCTTTCCCTTTCTCTTTCTCTCTCTCTCTCTCTAAGCTAATGCAAGCAACATTCCACTAAAGTAAAATTCCTAGTACTGTGGACCCTTGGTATCTGCTGGGGTTTGGTTCCAATACTCTCCATGGATACCAAAATCCATTAAATGCAATGGGAGAAAAAAAAGTGATGCCCCATCTATAAAATGACAAAATCAAGGTTTGTTTTTTTGGAATTTATATTTTTTCAAGCTATGGATGGTTGGATCTATGGACAAAGAATCCATGGATATGCAGGGCTGACTGTAATCTTAAAATATCAGAACTCCACCATCATGTAGACTCAGTAAATCAGTAATAGGTTTGTTTGCTTTAGTATCTCTTCCCACACCTTCCCCCTCTTCAACTATGCCCTCAAATGATGTCAGATCTACTCCAGGCTCTTTATTATGAGTATCAAGCCCTGAAGATATCACTTCAGTTTTCAAAACATTTCACCTCTGAACTTTGCACTCCTGTTAAATGCAGAAATAAAAATATTTCTCAGGCAAACTGCTATCTGGCATGACAACCCATCTGTCAACTCCATACCCCTTCCTCCAATGCTCTGTCTTGTTTCACCATAAATTTCAGCTCAGACAACCAGATTATGACATCTATGCCATGCACAGACACAGCACTGAAAACTCTCTGGAATGGTTTGAAGTGGAGGCACAACCCAAGGCTGCATTTTGGAGAACGCAGTGTCTGGTGGTGGTGGTAGGGAACATGTCCTTAACACAATGCAATCACTGGTTGTAATTAAATAAGTCTTAACATAATTATAAAACCACATTCTAAAACAAATAAATAAAAATGACATATAGTTCTCAAATTTTGTCTATTGTTTCCCCCAACAGAATATTGTTTTGTATCTTTAGCTAGCCAGGGGGCTGACCACAGGTATGGCTCTGTGGTGATTGCTTCTCTTTTTCCATTATAAGCTTGCTTTACCCAGTCATATTTTTAGAATATCATTTCATGTTGAATGGCATCCAGATATCTTAGGAATTTTTTTTTCTTGCAGCATATAAAACGGAAGAGGGAAGCTAAGTCTTGAAAATGGAATTCACTCACTTCTTCCATGTTCGCTGTGTGACTCATTCAGCTGCAATGCCAAAAGGCACTGTAAAAACTTACTCAAAATTAGAGGAGGAAGAGAGCATGAAGTCCCAACCAAAAGTAAAGTTAACCAGTCCTCAGTTCCATGTATAACACAACTGACTTACCATTTCACTCATATGGAACCACATGCAGGTACTACACTGAGTTGCATATAAACTGGTTCAGCATATTGAAAGTCTGAAGAATTTGAGGAAAAGGCTTTTTTGCACTTCAGCACCCAGAATCCTTCTATCTAGCAAAGCCAGTGGCTACAATGGCTAGGAAATTTTGAGAGCACTAGCCCAAGCTATGAAAGTACGGTATACAAAATATTTTAAAAGGGAAAAACCACAGTGCAGTGTTAGAGCACATGTTTTCAGCATGGAAAGTCCCAGGTTCAGTCCCCAGTGTTCCAGCTTAACAGGAATAGAGAAACTACTATTATAATGACTTTACAACAAAAGTTCAGGTAATACTGATATTACCAAACAGTATAAATATGTTGCCAAAGGCCCTTTTACCAAATAAAAAGAGGTGGGTGGCTCCCTTAGAAAGGGTCTTTTCAGTGGAAAGGAGTCCACTATGCATGGCGTAGTGGTTTGAGCGCTGGACTATGAGTCTGGAAACCAGTTCAATTCCCTGCTTGGTCATGAAACCCACTGGATGACCATGGATAAGTCACACTCTCTCAGCATCAGGGGAAGGCAATAGCAAACTTCCTCTGAAGAAATCTTACCAAGAAAACCAATGATAACTTCACCTTAGAGTGACTATACGTTGGAAATTACTTGACAGCACACAACAACAACAGCCTATGTTTTGGTCCTTTATGCCCCGTGTGAAAAGCTTTTTCTTCTCCCATTCAGTATTTAATAATTGTGTTCATACTTTGTAGATATAAGCATTACTTGCTGTTTTTTTACATTGTTTTTTATTTGTATCTGTTTTCTTATTTATTTAGACAGCATAGCACAAAAATGGAATGAATAAATAAACATAACTGTGAAACTAAATTCCCACCTCTACAAAATAACATCTGGCCTATAAAACCTGTTTCATACTGGCTGTGTATTAGCACTGTTGCAGGGGTGGGAATCACATAGTCCTCCAGATATAGTTGGATTGCAACTCCTAGCAGCCCTAGTCAAAATAGTAAAATGGTAAAGATGCAGGGAGCTGCAGTTCAACAATAATTAGAAGACCACAAGACTCCCACACATGCACCATGAAATGTAAAAGGTACAAAACAGTGTGAATTTAAGACTTTTGGCCTAAATCCAACAGCTAGTCCCAACTAGAGTATCCACTGACTCAGTGGGAACTTGGTAAGTCAATATTTAAGTGGTCTCATTGAATTAATGTTCCCTGGATTCTATCTATGTGTTCCACTCAGGACAAAAAACTGTATATGATCCAAAACACACTGCAGAAATAATCCAGTTTGAGACCACTTTAACGGTTTTGGCTCAATGCTAGGGAATTCTGGGAACTGTAACTTTGTGAGACATTTAGTCTTCTTTGTCAGAGAGCTCTGGTGCCACAATAAACTACAATTCCCAGGTTTCCCTAGCACTGAGTCACAGCAGTTAAAGTGGTCTCAAACTGGATTATTTGTGTAGTGTGTTTTGGACCAATGAGAATTTAGTAAGCCAACACATGTAAGTTCCATTGATCATCAGTGACTTATATTGGTAAACTTGCAGGGGTAGCTGTGTTGGACATTTAGCAAATTCAAACAAAAAGCCACCAAACAGTGATACATTTATTGGCCAACCAAAATGCACAATATACTTGTTCCAAGCTTTCGAAGCTCCACTGGATTTCCAGGACTTTGAAAATCTCCCAATTGCCACATGGCCATAAAGAGGAGAGGCCAGCCTGCAAAAGCTACCCTCCCCATACCATCTTAACTAAGGACAGCAACAACAAAATGCAGCCGTCTGACTAATATCTCCAATTCTTTTTCTCCTGTTTTGTTTGTAACATCTTGCTTGATGAAGAAGCCAGTGGAGCTTCGAAAGCTTGCAATAAGTATATTGTGCACTTTGGTTGGCCAATAAAGGTCTCACTGTTTGGTGGATTTTTGTTTGAATTTACATTGGTAAGTTACTGACACAAGATAAGCAAACATTTTGTAGGATCCAATGATTCAGTGAATGTCATTGATACAATGTAAGCCAACACTTATGTAAGTTCCATTGATTCAGTGGGTCTGTTCCAATTTTGGACTAACAATCGGATTTAGCCACTGGTTGTATCCAGTGATGTCCTTCCATTGTCAGAACAGACAGCCCTGGCAGGACATTTTCCTTCTCTCCCCTACAGCCTCCCATGCCCCACCATTTATTTCAGGAGTACAAGAAAACTGCTGAAGGGAGAAGGGGGAAAGTCCCACTGAACAAGCAGGAGTGCACTAGCAGAACAGTGGATGGAGACCTTTTTTAACAACAGTACTTGTCTAATAATATTCATAGTCTTATGTGTGCATGTGTATAATCTAAACATGTATTGATTTCTCCTTCTCATGCATGAATAATGTATATTGACAAAGTCATTCTATTTAAATGATTATTTTTTTAAGGGAAGAACAAATTATAAACAGTACACAGAAAGGTGAAAGACACCGTGTTCTGTGCATAAAGAACAATAACATAATGTGTCTGTTGACCCAGAAAAATATATTGCTGCTTCTAGGCTGGTTCACTATATGTCTATGTCAAGAGATCTAGAATAAAAAGTGAGAGGGTGGATTTTATTTTGCTTCAATCAACAAAGACCAGACATGGAAAGACTTGCATTTTGACTATATGTGGAAATCAACACTGAAAGGGTGAAATAATTTCTACTTTGACTCATCAGTTTAAGAGTTCAGCCTGCATACAAATGTCTCCAGATCCACCTCTCTGTCACAGCCATTTGAAGATGAATGGCCACTAGAAGAATGAGATAGGAGGTTGCAGAGTCTCTTGCAGTTCTGAACTTTTTTATGTCTCCAACCTGGCACTATTTAGAATGCTTTGGACTTTCATCTGCCCCAACACCACCAGCATTGCCAATATGCCAGGTTTGTACTCTGAAATATTGGGAGGGCACCAGTTGACTAAGGGGGGGTTGCAGACTGCCAAAAATAGTGCAAATTGAGTCCACTTTTAGGGTTAGGGTTAGTGCTAGGGAATCATGGGAACTGGTTTTTTCCTGAGACATTGAGCTTTCTCTGTCAGAGAACTCTGGTGCCACAATAAAATACAGTTCCCATGATTCCCTAAGCCTAAGCCTAACCCTAAAAGTGGACTCAATTTGCACTATTTCTGGCAGTCTGCAACCCCCCCCAAGTCTGCTACAGATATACTTATATAGGAGGAGGGAATCTCAGTATCCTTGTATTGTATCATCTATTCAGCCAATATGGGCACTGAGGACAACACACACACACACTAACTATGCACAGACTAGACCAGGGGTAGGCAACCAAAGGCCCAGGGGCCGGATGCGGCCCCCTGAGGCCTTTGGACTGGCCCCAGGCTGGACCTGCCACCGCCGCCGCCCGCTGCCTGCCATGATGATATTGATTATTGTTGTTATTACTTGTTCTTGGGGTTTTCTTGGCAAAATCTCCACAGGGGTTTTGCCATGCTTTTCTGGGGCTAAGTGTGCATGCATTTTTTAAAAAATTATTTATTTATTTTTGGTGCTTCAGCCCCCCAATTGTCTGAGGGACAGCAACCCGGCCCCCAGCTCAAGAAGGTTGCCTACCTCTGCACTAGACTAATTTTTAAAAGTACTATATTTTGTACCGAAAAATGCAATTAGACTAACTAGCAAATCTTATACCAGGGTGCACAAAGTGTGATCCTCCAGATGTTGTAGTGCAACTCCCTTCATCTCTCACCATTGGCTCTGTTGGCAAGGGCTGATGGGACTCAGTGTCAAACAATATCTGGAAGTCCACTTTTTTTTACATCTGAAGTAGCTCTGCATATGGTCTAGTACAAAGACAAAGTCATACGTTTTCAGTTCTGTGAGGTGATTTTTTTAAAAATAGGTGATGTGGTGGTGGCTATTAAATTCACATTCCTTGCCAATTTCTTCCACCAACCCACACAATGACCTCACATGAAACTAAGTCTGGGAGCTGCTAGAATAATGTAGTGCTTTTCTGACACTCTTGATCAAGGTGAGAATTTCTCTTTCCCTTGAATAGAAATGGGTTGGTGATTGATTAGGGTCATCTCTGATGCCAAAAAGCCCAATCTTATATTTTTAATTAAAGACTTACCAATTAGGCATGGGTGGCCTAGGCTCCCTCACCTATAACAGCAAATAAGCACAAAGCAAGATGACAATAAGTAATGGTGTGATTGGCTTTAAACAAAAATTGCAGGTACCGTATAGGGTCCCTATCTGATTTAGTAATGAGTGGCATGGGTTGCATTTCTGATTTTATCACTCCCCTCTGATCTATTCCAATAGGATTGTCCCTAGTCCCATTCCAAACTGCAGGAACAGGGATCTGAACCTAATATTGTCACAGCAGCTAACAAAGGGTTACACCAGGGGTAGACAACCTTTTTGAGCCGGGGGCCAGTCCCGCGAAGTCCTGTCCGCCGCTGGGCCGAGGAGGGGGAATGGCGACACGCGCGACCCCCCCCATGCACTCTGCTGCTGCCGCCGCTGTACACCCGTCTCCACGTGTGCCACGGCTGCCATTTTGATTTTCAAAATGGCGGCCGTGATGCATTTACACATGCGCAGGAGTACTGTGCATGCACAAATGAGTGGCGGCCACCATTTTGAAAATCAAAATGGCGGTGGCAGCACGTGGCGGTGGTGGCGACTTTCCGCCTGGGCTGGTAAGTACGGGGACCTGGCCCTTAACCAGCCCGCGGCTGTAGGTTGCCGGTCCCTGGGTTACACTTTCCTATCCCATCAAGGTCTCAGTCCAGATGGGAGAGAGGGAGGGAGGTAATCCTCCCATTTTATGATGTCTCTTTCCTATCCAGGCAAGTCATTTATGGTTTAGCTATACCATTTCCCATGTGCAGTGGGAAAATTGCAAGTTCATGTGACTAGAAGTAACATCACAAATTATGCAGTTTATTCCCTAAATCAGTTACATCTGAAATGGACATAAGAAAGTGTCTTTGAGTATGGAAAAAGAGGTGTGGATGGAACAGAACTTCCAAATTCCCACAGCTAGCATGGCCAGTGGCCTTGCTGGCTTGGGGGTATGGGGAATTTTGTAGCAAAAAGGAAACTTTTCCAAGCTCTGCTATGTCTGAGTACAAGATAGTGTTGCTTTGTTGGAAATATATATTTTATGTATCTCTCAGTGAGAGCAACTGTAATTATTATGACTGTCCTAATTTCTATAATAAATGCTTCTTTTAAGTAACCATCCATTCTACCTTTGCATACTCCTAAGTCTGCTACTTTGTATTCACCTAGTCTACTTTGTATTCACCTAGTTTTCTTCCTACTGCACCTGAAAAAAGAAGGGTCATGAGTATGTTGCTCAGATAATGGCACAGATGATGATGATGATGATGATGATGATGATGACGACGATCCCACCCTTTCCCCAAAACTGGGACTCAAGGTGGCTTACAATATTAAAAAAAAAACAACACAGTACAATTAAAGTATACAAAATATTACATTAAAACAGAATTAAATTACTACACTATTAAAACAAATTGCATGTTACAGTATAAAATACAGTTTAAAAAGATACAAAATGTTTAAAACACTTTAAAACATTATAAATATTATATATTTCATACCCAAAGTGCATCTTGTGACTGCTCACCACTCCTCTACATATCCTGTTGCCCACCAATAACGTGTCTGTTACAGCCTTGACCAGTTAAGCCTTCACCAGCCTGGGACTTCACCAGCCTGGGACTTAAAAGGAGATCTGAAGAGTTTCAAATGATTCTCTAATGGGAAAGGAAAATGGGAGGTCAACCCATAGGGAACTGTCTTCCTCCCATCCACCGTACCAGTTCTCCCTAGCACAGTCTCTGGAACAGGATCCCTTTGCCATAAAGCAAAGGAATGAGATTTGCATTTCCTCCCTTCTCCTTACCTTAGTTTGGGAGGTGGGTGGTGGGTGTGAAATGATTGGATTTTGCTCTGTCTGTTTTGTATAACTCCTCCTCCTGGTTTTGCTTTGGATTAAAAGGAATGTGTGTGACACTATAGGAGCCAAAGTGGGGCAGGATACTCCCCAGTGGAGATGGGGCAAAGCCCTTGTGCAAATTCAGCTCTGGACTGTTTTTGAGACAATTGGGGGATGTTTTCTAACCTGGTCTCAAATAATTCAAAATTTAATCTATTTTTCAACTCATCTCTCACCTACTGTGGAAGATTAAGGAAAAAAACTATTTTAAAAGAGAATAAAATTAAAAGAAAAATAGTCAAGATCATAAGTAGCAAAAGTTCTCCTTCAATCATGGGATTAATTATTTCACAAGGGCAGCCAACTCTTTTTTAAAATGACAGAGAGAGAGAGAGAGAGAGAGAGAGACTATTTTGCATGAAAACCACTAATATTCATGTACATGAAGAATAACAGGATGGAGTTGGAAACAGCCTGAACCAGTACCTCATATCGGGTTGGAATGTTATTCAGGCTGTGCCAGGTGGTGGTGGCTCATGCCTAGCACTGCATGCTTCCAGAAAGCATCTGGAACTGGAATAGTGAAGATATATAGCATTTTCTGCAAACTCAGAGCTACAAAACCACACCTACTCCAGCAGGCCTGCACTATCCATATCCAGTTCAAACTAGGTCATAAAATCCAATTCCCCCAATAACTTGAAAAAAATAGATTAGCTGCAACTGGTGCTCTCTCTCCGTTTCTCTCTTTCTCTCCCATCTCTGAAGTGTAAAAAAGGCTTCAGGCTGCTGCGTATGATCTACTATTAAAGGGACATTCGTATTTCACTTTCCAGAAAGGAAGTAATGACATGGGAAGCTGAATTACCTTGCACTGCAGTCTGGCAGTCTACAGGAGATACCTTTACAAGTCATTATCCCAGCTTTTAACATAGCTGTCAGAAAGATGCACAGAAAAATTCTTTTTCTAAATCACATGCTCTCCAATCATGCCAGGATGTTAAAACGCAGCTGGACCACACTCCATACCACAAACCCAACCATACGTTTGGGTAGTTTTTACATGGGAGGGCATAACTTGAGCTTTGGGGAGAAGGAAACAGTTGCTGATGACATTTTGTGTCACTCTGATACAGATTCCTTTATTTGCATGGAGTCAAGAGTATTACAAAGTATTACAAAGCCAACACTTCACAAGCAAGAGGCCTGTATAAAATTTATAAAGCTCCAAACAAAAAATACATTTTTTAAAAAAGCAAAAATAGAGTTCTGTATTTCCATGACAAGACCAAATATTCTTCTTCAGTCCTTAACACATAGCAATTGCTGCATTGTTCACAGTTGTGTATTTTACAGTCTACTGGATTTTTCATACATCTCCTTAAGATACAACCCAGTTATCATTTATTCTGTTTTGAGCTAGTGTGGTGTAGAAGTCTGAGAGTAGGACTACAACTCTGGAGATAAGGGTTTGAATCTCTGCTCAGCAATGGAAACCCACTGGGTGACCTTGGGCGAATCACACACTCTCAGCCTCAAAAAACCCATGATTGGTTCACTTTATGGTTGCCATACATCGGAAATAATTTGAAGGCACCCAGTAACAACAATAACAACAACAACAACTGTATTTTATAATATAGAATGATACATTCAAAATCGTTGGTCTCTTTTAAACCACTACATTGGACTGCTATGCTTAGAATAGCCCAGTTCTTGTGTCATACTTCTAAATCAGTGGTTTAACTGATTTAATAGGAGGGTGCTTATTCTGGCCCAGAGCTGCATCCACCTTGGATTTCTCCAGTTTCTTTTGGGAGAAAGTTAGGACAACACTGTTAAGAAAAAATCATATGTCATGGTACTATTCTAGAAATGGATGTACTTGCTTTACCCATTTAAAGGGAGATATCAAACAGTCTCTGCCTCCAAGATTTTTAAAAAGCTTCATCACCAAACTCTTCATATATGATTCAGAAATGCATTTCACCACTAGAGATGAGACAAATCCCTTGTTCATTTCCTGAAAGTCTATCCTAAGAGAAAAACAAATCACATTGAAGAGAATTTTTTACCCGGGACTTTAATATAATTTTATGCTTGTATTTGTTTTGGTGCTGGAGACACTTCAATGCTACATGAATTGGTATGCACTGAAGGGGAAGCATTGGCAGTGATCATGGAGACTTATTTTGAAATATCTCCAGGGGAATTAAATTCTTACAACTTGAGCTCTCACACATATAAACAAGTTGCAAAAGGAATACCTGTTACCACACTATTTTTCTATGAAAATTTAGAAATCCTGAAGCTGTTAAACTCTATGCTTACTCAGCTTCACAAATGTTTAAAGGGGCTCTTCCAGAAAACTTTAAGTTCCTGTTTTGGTTTTGATTTTGGTTTTGGTGTCATCCATTCTCCCCACTGAGAAGATGGGGAGGGGAACACTATTTATTTTGCCCATGCAGACTCTTATCAAAAGTAAGAACATTTACAAGTTGGGTTTGTTTTTTTCTTGCTTCCTCCTGACCAGACTCAAACATAGATGTAACATCCACTAGATGTTACTTGCATAGTATTGCTCTGGCCAGCCATTCCTGACCATATTGTATAACTGCCATTGTTGTTGATGATGGTGGTGATTTTCAACAGAGTAATACAGAGATCTCTGTAGGATAACATGCAATGTTACAAAGATACAAGGATAACTTGCAGTGAGGGTGATGTGAGCTAGTTCTCTGAACAAAGACAAGGGAAACAGGATTTTGAGACAGAAACACACAGAGGCACATGAAGAGGGACAGACAGACAGACATAGAAACACACAGAGGAACTGTACACTAAAACAAGGGGGACAAAGGTAAAATATTAATTTGGTTTACATTTTAGTGACAACTTATCACATTGATACTTTCTGAACTTGAACAGGGACTGGCATGCAATTTGCCATAAAATATCTATACATTTGTGAAGTTTGCCTTGCAGTTTGCAAAACACAGCAGAGGGGGAAGAGTACAAAAATGTACAAAAATTTGAAACAATGCACTAAAGCAAAGCAGCTTCACTTATATACCGCTTCATATCACACTATGGGATGTCTAAACGGTTTACAACTGTAAGCTCATTGCCCCTCAACAGTTGGGTACTCATTTTAGTAACCTCGGAAGGATGCAGGCCTGAGTCTAGCCTGAGCCCTGGCTAGTATTGAACTCACAACCTTGTGGTCTATGAATGAGTGGCTACAGTACAGGCATTTAACCACTGCACCACCAGCAATGTATGCTTTTAAAATGTAAAGAAATTTTTTTTTCAGCTAAAAGAACACTTCACAAATTATACATTTGCAAAAGTACATAAGATAAGCAGATTTTAAACATCCATATCAAAAATGTTTTTAATATATACAAAAATCTGTACAGATTATCAAAGGATTAAACAAAATGTAAAATCTAATTCAGAGAAGAGACAAGATCAACGTTTTAAAAACTGAAAAATGTAGAACCAAAATAAAATCAAGACTGAAAAACTAGACAGCACAACACTGGCATACATCATCCTGCAGTGCAATGTGTACAGCTAAACATAGGAACATAGTGGGATACTTTTCCATCTCCTCTCCCTCATCCTGCTTCCCACCAGCTATTAAATACCTGTGTTTAGGTTAGAGCAGCTAAAAAGCAGGTGGGGAGGTGAGGGAGGAGATGTTACATAGTTCTGTCTGGCAGAATTTGATGCCATTATGTACTCTGAGATCTGTTAAGAAAAGAAAAGAAAAGCACTCTGTCCTGTATTCAGCCTGGCAGTCCTACTCCTAAAAAATAAGACTAGAAACTGGAAGAAGTTTCCAAATATCTACTTTACTAGTAGTATCCTATATATCTTTCTCAGAATGTTCATTTTGAAAATTTTCACACTAAAAAAAAACCACTTCTAATCTACGGGGGGGGGGAGAATATGAACTACCCCTCCAAGACTGGATCAGATTTACACGAAACAACTGAGACTAATTTTTAGGGAAGTATGCTTGTGTGCTTGCAGATGTAGTGGTGAGAGGCTGGTGTAGAACTGATGGGAGCAGGATCAAAACACAAACCACACATACAATAACATTTGGAAGACAGTTGGTCAGAACCCTAATGTAATTGCAACTGTATAGGTTGGGTTGGAATGAGGCAAAGATCCAGAGACCGAAACCAGCAATTGAGTGACCCAATGCACCAGCCTCCTGACCCAATGCAAGAGGTAGCAAAAGACAACCACTGTGTGATTTTCTGCCATCTGGGGGTGAAACTGGTCCCAGACATGGATAGGTGTCACTTTGGATGCCTTCATCCCCAGAGTTTCTTAAGAGCACCCCCACTCCAGGAACGATGAGTCTAATGCCCAATTTCTCTCAAGAACATATCTTGCCCCAAGCTATGCCATTTGAAGTTGTAACAGAGGAATTTGAAAGTAAAATTATGGCACTATGAGAAAGCATTAACAATCAGTTCTAAACACACAACTTAGGGTGGGTGGGAGGGAAGGCAGCTAAACTTCAGCTGCCTTGTAAAGTGGAAAAGGCCTCAATATATACTCTCCAGGTGGACTTGAGTGAAGCATGCTGCTTCACTGTCAGGCACCTGTTAAGCACACCCCATGCACCAACTGGCTGGCATCTGCACTACAAAACATGCTGGAAGATAATAACTCTCCAAAACTTCACTGGCACTATAGCCTCCAATCTACCCACCAGGTAAGTCTGAGAGGGGCCTGAATAGCATTCCTGATTTTCTGATCAGTAACAGTGACATGTGGCAGAGGCAAAAAGAAATCACAGCACTCATCAACAACTGCTGACTTACTATAATGAAGTAAGCCACCTAGCCATCTTGCCTACTGAATGTGAACCTGCAAAATAAATTTACTTTACATTTTCATTGCAAGGATTTTGCAGTGAAAAAAGCCAGAAAATATTCTGTTATACAAAATTTTCTTAATTAAAAAAATGAATGAACAAAAGTTAATTGGCCTAAGGTTTGGAACCACAGGTGTGTTTACACAGGCCAAAAAAATCTGGGTGCAACCTGGAGTATCCTTCTCCAGAGCTGCCCTGGATCTATTATGCAAGTGCCAAATGCACTGGCATGACAATGTGGTGAGGCACCATGCTATCCAGATGGTTGGCCATACATACATCAACACTGATGCCTTGTCCTTCTCGTAGTCCCTACTGCTGCCACTGCCTCACCATCAGCTCCCATAAAAGCAGCTCCCTGGCAGAAGAAGCTAACTGCTGTTGTTGCATCTGGTGAGATCAGAATCAGGCACCCAGTCATGTTATCAATGAGGAGGGGATAGAGCAGGGACCAGCAACTTACGGCCCCCGGGCCAGTTCTAGCCCAGGTCGCTGAACTTACCGGCCCAGGCAGATCCCTGCCGCCGCCGCCGCCGCCGCTGTGGCACGTTTCCCCCTCCATCTGGCCGCACGTGCCGCGGCCACCATTTTGAAAATCAAAATGGCAGCTGCAACATGCGCGGGGGCAGCTGTGGCCGCGTGCGCTGTGGTGATGGTGGCGGTGGCAGCAGCGCGCGCCGGGGGGTTGCGTGCAGCGGGGGGTGCACACGCGCGCACCCCACCATCCCCCCCCCAGCCCAGTGGAAAAGAGAACTTTGGGGGACCGGCCCAGACCAAAAAAAGGTTGCCTACCCCTGGGATAGAGCAACCCTCTCCTCATTGATCAGATGGCTGGGCACCAAGTTCTGACAGCTAGCAAGTGATGTGTTGACAGGGGAGGGATATGCTTCCCTGGGAAGGCAACAGCAGCAGAGGACCCAGAGGACCGAGGAGGAAAACTTTTCCCTTTCCCCTCCAGTGGTTGAGCTCAGATGGGGAGCAGGTGACAGATGGTCCTTGTTGATTAAGGACGGCAAATCAAAACATAAAAGGTCCAGATAAAATTTCATTGCAATTTTTCAATGCAAAAGATTGCAAATGAATATTTTAATTTTTTTTAATCCAAAAGGGCAGATCCAAAACTTTCAAATGTACTGACTTAAAATCCATATACTAAAAGGCCTGTTTTAAAAAGCTTACTGAAACAAAAAGGTATATAAAAATGCATTAAAAACTCAACAACAAACCAATGGTTGACTGGCCTGCAAATAGAAGAACATTCAATAGCTTTGCTACTACCACTGAGAAACTCTCCAGGGTTGGAGCCTTTCCATGAGCCAAGGTGAACCTCCTGACTTAAACAACTGATTGGGGGAGATGATAGGACATAGCCATCTGTTCATCTGACACTGTTGACAGCCACCTGCAGGGTTGTCCAATGTGTACTATTGCCACCAGATCTGTTTCCTTTGGCCATCTGCCTGCAGGTCCTGGCAAACTTCCTTTTCAGAGTACAACTGTAAAAGTAGAGAAACCCCAACCACCTTTGCTGTCCATCTGCAATCTTTATTTATTTATTTATTTTAACATCCTGCCTTTTTCCTGACATAGGATCCAAGGCCACTCATGTCATGATTTAAACAAAGTCATCTTTAAAAACTAGTCATACATTTAAAAAAAAACTTGAAGTATACAATCCATGAATAGCCAAAAAGACAAACAAATGGATCCTAGAGCAGATCAATATCCCTAGAATCCAAGATGACAAAACTTGTCATACTTTGGACATATCATGAGAAGGCATGAATCGTTGGTAAAAAAACAACAATAATCATGTTACGAAAGGCAGAAGAAAGTAGAAAGCGAGGAAAGCCTCATGGTAGAGGGATGGATTTTATTAAAGAGACCATGAATATGAATTTTCAGGAGCTGGGCAGAGCAGTAGAAGACAGGGGGGCCTGGATATGTCTCATCAGCAGGGTCACCATGGGTCAAAAACAACATGGAGGCAGTTAACAGCAAATACAATTAAAACATCAGTATTTTAAAACAATGTCAAATTGTTTCCATACCTTGGCTCTGTCGTTAAACAGAATGGAGACAGTAAAAAAATTAGAAGACTAGGACGGAAAGCTATAAAGGAACTAGGAAAGATCTTGAAATGTCAAGATATATCATTGAATACTAACATTAGAATGGTCTATGCCATTGTATATCCCATTTCTATGTATGGTTGTGAAAGCTGAACAGTGAGGAAAGCTGACAGAAAGAAAATCAACTCATTTGAAATGTGGCACTAGAAAAGAGTTCTGCACATACCATGGACTGCTAAAAAGACAAATAAATGGGTCCTGTCTAGAGAAAAATCAAGCCTGAACTCTCCCTAGAAGCCAAGATTACTAAATTGAGATTGTCATATCTGGGACATATCATGAAATGATATGTTTGGTAAGGTAAAAGGCAGTAAGGGAAAAAGGGTGAATAGACTTAATCAAGGAAGCCATAGCCCTGAGTCTGCAAGACCTGAGCAGGGTAGTTGATGATAGGGTGACTTTGAGGCCTCTCATTCATAGGGTGGCCATAAATCAAAGTTGACTAGGGCAACAAATCCATGTAGTGTTGGAACAGCTGGAGGGTATGCATTTCTTTTGACTTTTGAAGAAGGTTGGTCTTCTCTATGTAGCTTCACCAGTGAACTGTTGACATATTTATTCCATCAGGTTTTTAGTGCATTTTAAAATTACCATCTACAGCAGGGGTAGGCAACCTTTCCCCTTTAAGGGCCAAGGGACTTCAGCTCCCAGAAGCCTCAGCCATGTTGGCCAATAGTCCCATGTTGGCCAATAGCTCCTGGGATTCTGGGAGCCGAAGTCCCTCACCCCTTAAAGGGGAAAGGTTGCCTACCCCTGATCTACAGTATTGAACTGATTTATTATGGCATATAACAGGGGTAGGCAACCTTTCCCCTTTAAGGGCCGAGGGACTTCAGCTCCCAGAAGCCTCAGCCATGTTGGCCAATAGTCCCATGTTGGCCAATAGCTCCTGGGATTCTGGGAGCTGAAGTCCCTCGGCCCTTAAAGGGGAAAGGTTGCCTACCCCTGGCATATAATGCACTGTGTTTTCCACTGTAGTATATTGAGATTTTGTTGTGATAAACCTCCTTTGTGGACCTTGTTAAGTTAGGACTGGAAGTTAGGGGAACTGTTTTTATCAATAAATATATATTCTTGCTACAAAGATGAAGCATAATCTCAGAAAAACCTGCCTATGCAGTTACAGCTCATGCACAGCATGTGCTTTAAAGGCAAAAGGGACCAGGATTCAACATCCAGGCATCTATTTCCATGTAGATGTAAGAAAGACAACTTCCTGAAACCATGGAAAGCTGCTGCCAATCAGTGTATGCAGTATGAGGTATGTGGACCAAGGGTCTGGCATGTTTTGAAATAACTTCCTATTTTCTATTTGTACATAAAATTACTCTTCTGAGCTGGCCTTTGTCCAATCAAGAGGCATGCCAAGTTCACTGACTCATTCAGAATTTTTTGGGCAGTGGTTATTCTGAAGATGGGTAATTATACCCTCTAAAAGTAAATGTTTTCAGCTGTTAAAGAATGGAATAAGTCTCCACTTCAAATATTCCTCAGCTATCAATAGTATGGGAAACACAGAGAGTTGAAGCATGAAAAAAAGGGAGAATGGTTTCTACCAGTGATACTGATTTAAATGTTCTTTTTTAAAAAGTAAGATGATAAAAAAAATCCATTCATGTTTCTTCATTATTTCCAACATCAACTTTTAAAAGCACCCAATTCCAGCAGTGCACCCCTGAAAAAAATGAAATAAAATTATTTCCATAGCAGACTCTTACTCTTAAAATTTCATAAGAGAAACCTGGAAAACTAGGCAGACTCCATACAAATACAGTTCTGCAATAGGTGGCTGAACTAATCATTGCCCAGGATAGAAATGGATAGATTTCTGGAAAGAAATTAGTCAAAAACACAACAGTCTGTTTTCTGGAGGCTTGAACACTGTCAGTCCAGGTCCCTGAAGCTTGCAAGATCATTATTTCACACCCGTTAGGCTTGACTTACTTTTTCAGATTGAATTTATCCAAATGGTTCAGACAGAGTCTATTAGGATCATTCTCTGAGCTCTCTGCTCAACTTTTGGGGGTTGAAGCAAGCAGTTTAAATCACCGTGAATGCAACAGCAGATAGTCCCAAAGAGGCCAGTTGTTTTATGATATATTCCTTTGAACAGGAGGCAATCAGTGTAAATCAGAACATACATTACAATTCGGTATAATAGTCCCCACAGATGTCTTGGTTCCCAATTATTGTACCGCACAGGACACCACATACTAAGTTACTACCGTTTACTGAAAATATAAAATTGGCATACACTGCAGATTTCCCTATTTACTAGTGTCAACCTCTTTCCGTGAAAAAACACAGATCCCTGTTTTTGTCTCCCTTTTTTGTCAGGCTGAATTGCTTAAATCACCACTCTTCAAGATTAAGTCCCTACCCCAGAAGTATGTAAAAGCATGGAGGGAAATCAAGCAGCCCTCCAGGTATTGCTGGACAGTAGATTCCAGCAGCCTTAGCCAGCATAACATAATGAAGAATATTTCTTATTTCCTGGCTAACTGCATACCATTATTTTTCAGTTCAGGCATAACAGTAAGCCACAAGTGGGAATTGCACAGTCCTCTAGAGGTTGTGTACAGCTCCCAGCAGCCTAGCCAGCATGGCCAATGGTTCATAGTTCATTTTAAAAATAACTATGGCCAGTCAAATAGTACAAGAATCCAACAGTGGGAGATGAAAAAAAAAAACTTTAAACAGGCAGCTACTAGGAACAGCCCATGGTCTTAGGTGTCTCTATACTAATGCGCAGAGCATGGGAAATAAACAAGGTGAACTTGAACTCCTGGGTATCACTGAGACCTCGTAGGATGAGCTATATGATTGGAATGTAGTAATAGAGGGTTAATAGAGGATCCCTGATGGTGCAGTGGTTAAATGCCTGTATTGCAGCCACTCACTCAT
>CM034701.1:142335061-142369808 GCA_020142125.1 Phrynosoma platyrhinos | reverse complement strand
CCCCCCCCCTCCTGCTGTTTTGATCCTCTCTTTGTGGCGATTCACAGCTTCTGCAGGAGTTCCTGGGCAGCAGCAGGAAAGGCTGGGGGCCACAAAGGGTCTGGAAACCCCCTTGAAAGCCCCCAAAGAGGGGCTTCCTTCCCATCTGGCCCTTGGTCAGATCTCTCTCTCTTCCTGGAGAGAAATCCACAAAACCAGGGACTCCTCTCTGGAGCCAACCAAAATGCACAATATACAGGTTGCAAGCTTTCCAAGCTCCAATGGCTTCTTCTTCAGAATCTTCTTCTGTCCAACCACATTCTGCCATGCAGGAACTCACAATCGAAGCATCCCCGACAGATGGCCATCCAGCCTCTGTTTAAAGACCTCCAAGGAAGGAGACTCCATCAGACTCCGAGGGAGTGTGCTCCATTGTCGAACAAAGAAGTTCTTCCTAATGTTGAGGTGGAATCTCTTTTCCTGGAGCTTGCAACCATTGTTCCTGCTCCGATTCTCTGGGGCAGTAGAAAAAAAGCTTGCTCCCTCCTCAATATGACATTCCTTCAAATATTTAAACAGGGCTTTCATATCACCCCTTAACCATCTCTTCTCCAGACTAAATATCCCCAACTCCCTAAGCCTCTCTTCATAGGGCTTTATGGTTTCCAGACCCTTCGCCATTTCAATCAGGAAGAAGGTTTGTGGTTTTTGGTGCACTTTCCTACATGGCCAATAAGCCACTCTGGTGGTGTGGTTTGAGCATTGGACTACCACTCTGGAGTTGTTGTTGTTGTTGTCTGCCTTCAAGTCATCTCTGACTTACGGCAACCCTAATGAACCTATCCTGGGGTTTTATTTTGTCTTTTGCAAGTTTCTTCGAGGAGGGAGTTGCCATTCCCATCCTCTGTGGCTGAGAGTGTGTGACCTGCCCAACTCTATTATGATTCTGAAGAAGTGGGCTTCCGAGTGGTTTCACTATGACTCTGGAGATCAGAATTCCAATCCTCACTCAGCCATGGAAAGCAATGGGTGACTTTGGTCAAGTCACTTTCTCTCAGCCTCAGGGGAAGGCAATGCCAAACCACCTCTGACCAAACCTGCCATAAGTCAGAAACGACTTGAAGGCACCCAACAACTACACTTGTTCTCATACAGTTCACCCTCTGCATTACAGACCTAGCAATTAAACATGTGTCCTTCTCATTTAGGTGGAAGAGTTAAAAACCAAACCAGAACCACAGGGGAGGGGAGAATTCAAAGATATAGCTGTGTTAGCCTGGAAAATCAGTAGGCAAAGGGATCTTGCAGCACCATGGAGCACCATGGAGATGAAACGGGCTGCATCTACACTGCAGAAATATTCCAGTTTGACCTCACTTTAACTGCCATGGCTCAAGAGGCTATGGAATTCTGGGACTGGTGTTATGTTGTAGTACCAGAGCAGAGAATACTATAGCCTTGTACCATGGCAGTTAAAGTAAGGTCAAATCGGATTATTTCTGCAGTGCAGATGCAGCCTAGCTGAAAGAGGGGGATGTAAGTGAGATGTAGGAGAGAAGGAGAAGGAAAAAGAAAAAGGAGCCCTGCTTCGCAGACATCGCCTGGGTAATTGTTGCGGCCTGTACTACTATCTGTCAGTTTCCAAACAATAATTAGGGGCTTGACAGTTTCCAGAGGAAGACTGCAAGTTCCATTTTTTAAGATGCCCAAAAAAAGCCTTTTGTGGCAAAGAAAGAGAAAATGGAAAACAAGCGGGAGAGGAGAAAAAAGAAATACACACAGGTTTCCAACAAGTGATTTTTCTCTCAGCCCCTGAAAGGCAGGCGACTTCCAAGGTAATGGCAGTGCTTTGCAGCTCAGACTCCTGTCTATAGAAAGAGCTGCTGCTGCTGCTGCTTCTGGTTTGCGCCATGGCTTCTGCCACTTTCTGTTTATTTGAAATCTTTTTATGTTACCGGGTGTTTTTTTGGGGGGGGGTGGCAGTGTGCAAGAAACCAGAACATAATAACAAGAAGCATGTAAAAGCACAGCACTGAAGCATTTAGAAGGATGTTATTGTTGTATGCCTCAAAGTCATTTCTGACTTATGGCGACCATAAGGTGAATGTATCACAGGTTTTCCTGGCAAGTTTTTTCAGAGGGGGTTTGCCATTGCCATCCTCTGAGGTTGAGATAATGTGACTTGCCCAGGGTCATCTGGTTGGTTTCATGGCTGAGCCAGGTTTCGAACCCTGGTCTCCAGAGTTATAGTCCAATGCTCAAACCACTACACCATGCTGGCGCTCATTTAGAAAGATAAGCAGGCAATTATATTGTTTTTTGTAAAATTGTTTGGTTGTTAATTGTTTTAATTGATGAATTGTTGGTTTTAATTCTTATGGATTTAATACTGTTTTAAGGGGGGAGGGGTCATTGGTTTTGGGGTATTGTGTAAGATTTTACGGTTCTCAACGGCCCTGATTGGGTTTCCAAAGGGCGGGATATAAATAAATATTATTATTATTTTATGGCTTGCAGAATGGGTCTGGTTGAGAATCAGGATGGTGTAGTGGTTTGAGCATTGGACTATGACCCTGGAGACTAGAGTTCAAATCCTTGCTCAGCCATGGAAATACACTGGATGACCTTGGACAAGTCCCACTCTCTCGTGCTCAGAGGAAGGCAATGGCAAATAAATCTTGTATAGAAAAACCCTGTGATAGACTTGCCTTAGGGTCACCATAAGTAGGAAATGAAAGCACACAACAACAAGAAGAACAACAACAACAACAGATGCCAGATGCACCCTCCTAAAGCAAGTGGCCCAAGCCAGGGTTCAACCAAGAATTTATCTTCAGAGAGAAGTTAAATAGGGCACTGCCCCCAAATAAGAATCCTGTTTCCCTGTGAAATATTTTTCCATTCCCCAAATTTCTAGCATTGAGACACTGAAAATAATTCAACCTAGAACTCTTGTATTTGTGTGTCCACCTTCCTTTGGTACTTTTGCTTGCCCATTCTCTTTGGATGCCTAAATTTTAAATCATTTAAATGATGAAAATTAAATGATGAATTTTAGATGTGAATTGTTTTAATATGTTCACATCTTATTGGTCCTTTTAAATTGATGTGTGCTTTAACTGATGTTGTTTGTTTGTTAATTGTTGTCATCCCCTGCCTTGATTCATGGGGTGAAGCAGGTAAGAAATTCTATATTATTATTATTATTATTATTATTATTATTATTATTATTATTATTATTATTAGCCGAAGATCTAAAGATACATTTTTCCCCTGCTTTCTTCACTGTATCAGTTAAGCTGGTTCTTTTCTTCCTAAAGGTGCTCAAGATGATGCCTTTAAGTTTCAGGAGGATCAGTTGTGGCTAGCATGTTGCAGTTCAACAAGGTGAGACACTTGCACATTTGGAAATGTAAGCCCTTCGTTCCAAAAAAAGCACAAACACATATATAGTACTTGGAACTACTTATTTTTTCACTTTACATTCCGCCCTTCCTCATAAAAGATGAAAATGGCTAAAAATCTACCCTGAGGCTGAGAGAGAGAGAGAAAGAAAGAGAGTTAAAATCACAAACTACAAATGTCTAAAACCACAAATTACAAACTTCTTTAAATGGTGAATAGTGACATACTGAAAATGGGAGCCAGCATGATGTAGCAGTCTGAGAGTTGGACTATAATTCTGGAGACCTGGGTCTGAATCCCTGTTCCATCATGGAAACCCACTGCCTGACCTTTGGAAAGTCACATTCTCTCAGCCTCAGATGCAGGCAGATGCAACGCCCCTCTGAACAAATCTTGCCAAGAAAACCCTTGAAATGTTTGCAACAGTGTTGCCCTAAGTCAGAAACAACCTGAAGACACAAAATAACTGAAATATAACAAAAGCAGTTATTGAATAGTATATACATGATGATATGTATATCCTGATACATGTGCACATATATATGTATGTGCATAGCTATTCCATTTGAATAAGAAAGTTTTGGGGTTTCCTCTAATGTTGCTAGCTAGCTATCTGTGTGAACTGAGGTGTTACTTGTCCACACTTACCCTCACACTTTTTCTTTCTCTCAGTGAACATTGAGAAAGTTCTTCCTTATGGAGGAGAGATCTCAGCACTTAGCTATTTTTGCTTATGTTATTCTATAAAGTTCTAGAAACACAGGTAATGCTTAATAAATAATTTGTTGCTTGTGCTGGATTATTATAAACTAAAAGTATAAAGGACACTCCCTAAATATCACACCCTAGATGTAAGTTCATGATACACAAGTTTTGGGGAATCATTGAATTGGAAAGGACCACAAGGACCCTCTACTTCCAACACCTTACCATACTAGGATTGCACCACTAAAGGACTCCCAAAAGATGGACATCCAACCTCTCTTTAAAGAGAAGTATGTTTAAAGAACACATAAAGGATACTGTAACATAAAGGACACTACTATATTCTCTGTTCCTTATTTTGACATGCATAGCTTTCCTACTGCATGTGAAGAACCTCTCATTGCAGACTCTGTAATGGTCTTAGCTACTTAGCAAGGTTAGATGCATTATATGCCCTCCTAATATTCAGCTCATGAAGTTCTGCTCCACATTCTGCAGCAACTGAATTTTGGCAAGTGAATATAACATTATGGAATTCACTGCGTACAGAAGCCCAGCCCTATCTTTATGCATTGTGCATTACATCTTCAACAAGATATGGTTATTTATGGAAGGCTTTTAGAGAGACTTTTGTATAGAGTTTCCCTCTGCTCCTTTGGTAATAGCTTTTATGCTGCCATTTCAAACGTTCCACAATACGAATCAGCTCTGGATGATTCTGTTGAGTTGGCACTGTGACTGTATAGCACCAACAATGGTCTTGGCTACATCTAAAATATCTAAGGCTAGCTGTGGATGCAATCATATCAAAGTCTGACCCTGAGCACAAAGTCTCACATCTCCCTATAGTGCATAGCTGATAGTCCTGATTTTCAGTCGTTGATCTGCATACTTTCAATTTCTTTAAAAACAAATCCTGCTAGTCTTTTTCCCCATTCTGCCTCCTCTCTGTTTGATGTGCACTACCTGTTAGAAACAAGACTTTGCATCTAAATGAATCTTCAGTCCAAATCCCATCTGAAGGCTCATCATGCTTCCAGACAGAAGGTTCCAACCACTAATACACGAAAGGCATTGTACAGCTATTCCATTTCTTTTTTCCCCCTAAATGGATGTTTCTCTGGTAAGAAAAAAGGTGGGGAAAGTAGTGTGAAAACACATGAGAGCTGCAAACTGAAGATAATGACAATGTCTGGGCCTCCCATAAAATTCTGTGAATAAGGAAGTGCAATTGCATAGTAAAAGTCTTGTTTTGAAGTAAGCATTCTCTGAAGAACAGTCAGGTTTCTTCTTCTTTCCAAGGTTTCCTGTACTTAGCTTACCTTCCCAAGGCCCATGGTGAGCTGACCAATTTCAAAGTGTGATTTAAATAATCACAGCTAGGAAATAAATGTCATCTCAAGCCATTAACTGATTGGAATGAACATATCATTTGATGCTAGGCAACCTTTCCCCTTTAAGGGCCGAGGGACTTCAGCTCCCAGAATCCCAGGAGCTATTGGCCAACATGGCTGAGGCTTCTGGGAGCTGAAGTCCCTCGGCCCTTAAAGGGGAAAGGTTGCCTACCCCTGCAACATGCTTTCGAGTGATAAAACTGTTGTTATTTGTTAGCACTTTTATTAAGAGAAATACATCATCCCTGACAAGACTGGTTTCTCCTTGTGCAGAAAAAGAATGCATTTGACGAAAAAAACAACAATAACAACATCCAGACAACCCCTCCCAAGAAAACAAAATATTTTCACTGTAACTTCACAATAAACAATGCATCCCCTTCAACAGAAAAGACTATATGAGGGAAAAAAGGACTGTATGTGCTGCAGAACTCCCATGTACAGAGGGTGACAGGCATGGTAGCTTAACAGAAAAATATAAAAGCATTGTGCATTTTGTGATAAAAACATGAATCTGGCAAATAAATATTAAGCAGATCTGAATATTAGATCATTATTCTTTTGGCTTCTTGTAGTGAGATTCAGTCTGGCTCCCAAAAGATCACTGGCTTCTGTCAAACCCTTTATGCTTAAGAAAGCACTACAAGGATATTGAGTCCAGTTATGTCTTTATTAGTTTTTTTCTTATTTGCCTGGGTGCTCTATTACAGGTCACACAGAGCAGTTCTCTTCACAGAATCCAACCCTTCCCTTACAAGGAATTATCACAGATAAGTTAACTTTATGAGTCTTCAGTTGAGACTCAGGGCCTTTACATACTGCAGAAATAGTGCAGCTTGAGGCCACTTTAACTATCCTGGCTCAGTGCTAGGGAATCATGGGAATTGTATTTTTTTCTGGGACATTGAGCCAGGACAGTTAAAATGGCTTCAAGTTGCACTATTTCTGGCAGTCTGTAAAGGCTCTCACTTGCCTTACCAAAGTAAGTATGAAGGTATAGCTTTGGCTATAGGTTTAGTCTCTTTTTCTTTTTCTTTTTTGCCAGTCCCCACTCATGTTTCTCAAACTCAACTCCTCCTCTTCTCCATCCTCACCCACAAAGGACAGGGCAGCTGCTGCTTCACCTACAAAGGATGCAGTCACTATCAGGCTTTGGAGTTTCCAAGTGAGATGGAACAAGCCTAGGTGGGTAGGTGGCTGGGGAGTTAAAAGTTCCCATCCTCTATTCTGGGGCTTCTCCCTCCAACAAAAAAGTCTTTATATCATTTTTTATCTGGCAGTATATACATTTTGGTACTGTTTTGCATTTTTTAAAATTAATAAATACTTATGTTTTATGCTGAAAGAGTTATCAAAGAGTTTATCTCTTCTTTTTCATAGATCAGTTTTATTAACTTTGAAAAGTATTTTCTTTCAATGTTTGTGGGATAATTTTTTTTTAATTTTAATAAAAATAAAAGTGCCCTAGTTGAAGTCTGATTTAATTGTTAACAGCAAAACATATCACGTCATTGTCAAAAACAATCTCATTCACAAAAGCACACTATGGTACATGGAAGCTCAGCCTTTTTTTTTGCCATTGCAGCACTTCATGCAATCCTTTTTGCAATTGCAAGATTATCAACTCTTGGCAGGTCTTAGCTGCTGCAGGTAATGTTGTCAGGAGCAGTACCTAAATGCCATTGTGGGTTTAATCCAAACCCATTTAGTTGTTACTAAAAACTCTATCTCAGTAGGATTACCAGCACCCATGCATGAGATCCTTGGAAAATAGCCCTTGTTCCACTAAAACTGCCCTTGTAGCTGGAATTAACTGAATGTTATTCTTCTTTGTTACAAATAGCTTCATCTATGTTAGTAGATTCACTTATTCAGTCATACAAAAGGATCACAAATCTTTCAGTGCAGGTTTGATACATTTTCTGGTATGATATTTGGTGCTGAATATACCTTGAGTATATGGATCTGTTAATTCTGCAAACATAATCCAAACTGATCAGAACAATTTCTTACCATGTTCCACAACCTTAGACACACTGACCCATCCAGTCAATGCCTGGTACAAAGAAATACCTCATCCTTCTGTGGCCTTAGATCAGCTGCCATTTCATGGGCTACTAAGTACCACAAGCACTTTTCAGGTCCAAATGCCAGCTATAGTTTATTTTCTGATTGCAAGGGAGGCAACAGCAGGACCTCAACTGTTCCTCTGGAGACCCCTAGTCATTCCCCTGTCTTGGAGGACAGAGTTGTATAGGCTACACAGTCTATCCTCACCTTCTGAACTAGCAAGCTGCCCTCAGATGTGGTGGAGTATTCTACCACGTTGCCAGTATTGAAGAAAGCTTCAAGTGTCTCTCTAGTCAAATTCTGTACATGGATTGGAAAGGGCGCCATGTTTTCCTTAGTGTGAGGCAACAAAATGTTTTGGGTCACCTCTGAAAACCCATCATTTTCTGAGAGTTCTCCCTTGGTTTATAATATTGGTCACAAGAACTGCTGGTACACTGATGAACATGCATTATATCATTGTCCCTCTGAACTGTAGTGTGGTACCACAGTGAAATATAAATGGATCCAAATTACATAGCTAATAACTCTTCCTCCAGTACTCCACCTGCTAAGAGTAGTTAAAGAAGAGTAGTTAAACTGAGGTTCAGTCACTATACAACTCAACAGCTTAGGAGGCATTCATCTATCCCCTGCCACTTTCACCCATCACCACACATTCACTCACTGAAGAGGGGCATGATCAAGATGGGAGCAGAATCTTAACATTAGAAGTTAAAATGTGCTTGAAAATTCAATCCATTCATCCCACAAGAAGGGCACTGAAGAGCAAGATGGATTTAGATCTGGATGGAAGACATACATGTGAGATGTAAGAAGAAGCTATAAAGATAAATGACCATACTGGGAAGATATCTACCAAATAAAATGATGTTGGCTGGTGTGGACAGTCATCTATTGGTGATGGATGATAGAAAAGGTCTCAGTCACCTTTAGCTCATGATTTTCTTAAATTTGATTCTAGTTGCAATGGCGTCCCCACCCTTGGTGTCACCCATGCAGGGGGCTGAATCCACTCATTGACTAAAATGTATTCGTTTAACATTTTTTAAGTCATATACATTTTTCTGTGTGTACTTCTCAAATGTGTACTATTTTCCAATTATATCCTGAATGCATCCATTTCTGAAAGATACAGACAAGGCCAATCCACCACCCCAAATAGAAATCAGGTGGAATAGATTTCTCACACATCTCTAGACATAAACAGTAAAGCATAACTTAAGGAACCTTTGGGAACACCAATGCTACAAAGTCTTTCATCCACAAGCTGGATTCAGCTAGCTCTGTAAAACCAGGGAGACTGCCTTCCTTGGCATTTTGCTTTTCTGAAAGATTCTTGGCAAGTCAGGATACAGGGCCTCAACCTATGGGAGGCAAGTATTTGGGCATTGTTTTATTATATTTCCCAGAGGAAATACAGAGTGTGGTTTCACAGCCAAGAAGAATCCATTCTGGATGAAAATTGCTTTTAAAAGTATGAGAAGCTACTAAAAAAAAAAAAAACTTTTAGAATAATCCGATATCATTCCAGCAGCATCAAAAGGCAAATATCTCCCCCTTCAGGAATCTTAATTTGTATGCTTTTACTGCTGATGTTTGGATTTTAGGCTGCACTCTTATTTATAGTTTGATCCGATTGTTATTTTTTTATGACTTCATTATCATTTATGAACTACAGTCATCCCTCCATTTTCATGGGGGGTCCATTCTGGACACACATACTATACAAAAATGGAAATCCACAAGTATTGAAGCCCCATAGCCTTGAATGGCCATGTGCTCCTGCACATGGCTGTGTGAGCGTTCTGCAGGTGTGCACACTATTTTAACCCTTTCCACTTGCTAGTCCACAAAGGATTGAATCTGCGGATCCGAAGTCTATGAAAATGGAGGGACACGTATATTATAGTTTTATATTTCATTGAAAATCAGGTAAGGAACATTTATGAAGGTTGTGTTATAAATGTCCAAATATATGCAAACAACAAAAATATGTGACTTTTATACATTGACAGGAACTAAAATTGTCTTGTAATATAAAATTTCTCTAAGAAACTAACAATTAATATGTAAAGGCAGTTGCCATGTCAGAATTTGCCCAAAACACACAAAAAGGGGGTGATTTCTAGAAGCTTATTCAAAATTCAGTGTTTACAGCAGGGGTAGGCAACCTTTTTGAGCCGGGGGCCAGGTTGCTGTCCCTCAGACAATTGGGGGGCCGAAGCACCAAAAATTAATTAATTAATTAATTAATTAATTAAAATTAAAATTAAAAAATTAAAAAAATATGCATGCACACTCTCTCAGCCCCAGAAAAGCCATGGCAAAATCCCTGTGGAGATTTTGCCAAGAAAACCCCAAGAACAAGTAATAACAACAATAATCAATATCATCATGGCGGGGGGGCGGCGGTGGCGGCAGCGGCGGCAGGACTGGCCTGGGGCCGGTCCAAAGGCCTCGGGGAGCACATCCAGCCCCTGGGCCTTAGGTTGCCTACCCCTGGTTTACAGTAACATCAACAGGATGGATTCCATCAGGCAATAACTTCACTGCAAGTTACACTCCATAGAAAAGAAAAGCAGCCATCTGTCTGTGTATCTACTGCATCTCTTCCACATTTGCCCCATATCTCATGTCCTTCCAACCTGTTTCAGTACTTATTTTACAAAGATCATAACACTGCTGTTCACATATGGCTGTATAATTATTCCTGCAAATCATGAAGTCTTTTTCTAGATCCTGTCCATGGAAATGCTTATGCCCAGCATATAATGCAATCTCTGTCCACAGCAGTTCACATCCTGCCTTTTAAAAAGTTATCATAGTCTCAATGTGAAAGCCATTGTGTGTATGAAGACACTTGAAAGCACTTGGGTCAATCATTTGACTACTGGTTTTGGGCTAAGACTCCCTCCTGCCCCACTCTAAAAGGAATACATCACAGTATATAGGTTTCATATGCATTTATTGGGGAGGTGTCTAGATATGTGCATCTCTGTGGCAGGAGGAGCAGTGCCTAATTTTATCAATAGATTGCATTGATAATGGCACATGAATAGCTGTTTTTAAATGTGTGTCAGTCAACCTTGTGTCACAGATAGTTAAATTAAGGGTCCTGGCACTACTGCTTTTGAGTGTCAGTGGGCAGATTTCTTGTAGAACCCATTTTGTGCAAGACTTTGTGTAGCTCAGTTGAAACATACTGAATTTCTGCATCAGAGTAATGCTCTGCCCTAATGTTCTCCTGCACTAGTGAAATAACATGAATCACAACCTTTTACTGATTCAACAGCCCTTCCTCCGAATTCTTTTCCCTTCCTTGAACATCAGCCATTAAGACTGGGCACTGAGTAACATTCTCATTCTAGTCACAAAGCTGGGTAGTATATTCTCCTCCTCTCCCCTCCATCTTCTGCATAGCAACAAAAATGAATATGTTCAGCTGCCAGTCTCACATACTTTTGGCAAGAATAGTGCCATACCATTCAGAATGTGCAAAACCACCAGGTTAGGACAATCCAAACAAGGGCTAGTCAAATCACAAAAGTGGCCTTGGTAGGATGCAGATGGTTTTTGGTTCCACATATATTGTTCATGAGTGAGTTATACATATGTAAGACACTATACAGCATAGTTTTGAACTGAACAATATAAGTTTAGAGTACAGTAGAAAGAAACAAAGTGTCTCAGGATTTGATACAATAGCTTCTTCATACTGGTTAGTATGGATGAAGTTAGTATTGACTGACAGTCTTTATTACTCAACAGCTGTTGCTCCTTGACCAAAGGGAAATAAGCCTTAGTTCCTTTCCAAGCAGACATCTGTCCAAATTACAGAATAGCATGATCACAGCTCAACCTTTTTGACAAGTCCCACCAGAGAGGCCAAGAGCCTACAAAGCACACTTTGCTTCAAGATGGTACCCTCAGGTCGAGTTTGTTTACTTTACTGTTACATTTATATCCTTTCATTCTCCAAGGAGCTTAGATCTTCACAGCAACTTGGTATGGTAGGTTAATATGAGAAATAATGATTTGTCTAAGACTACCCAAGAGATTCACAAATGACCTGGGAACTAAACAAGGGCTCATCAGATCCATACTCAACATAATGTCACTTCTGCATCACATTAGCTAGGCAGCGAAGTTGAACATGTTGAACTAGTCATTCTATTATAAATGCTCAGGTCTCATCAAAATTCAAGAACTCAAGGTTTATCTTTCTCCCTCTTTAACACTGTACATTCATCAACCTCAAGGATGTTATTTTATTTGTCCAGTGTATAGTTGATATTGGTAAATAGTTCAAAGCAGACCTTCAGAAATTCCTATTAATATGTTCTGTTTCAATTATCTATCTATTAGTTGCATTTATATCTGATCTTTCCTCCAGTAGACTGAGCATTTCATACATGTCTCTTTTTCCCTCCACATTATCCCCACAACAACCCTGTGATGTAAATCACATTATGAGAAAGTGACTGGCTCAACGTTTTCCAGCAAGTTTAATGGCTGAGTTCAGACTTCACAGTGGATCTCAAGTGATTTGAGAGATTTGTCTAAGACTACCCAGGAGATTCATTCTAACTAGTTTAGCACACTGGAAATTAATCATTCATCTCCTCATTGTCACTGTGATTCAGTTATGTGAGTGGAAGTGTATGTCAACTACTAACTAACCACTTTAGCGTTTGACAAAAGAAAGCCAAAACGCAATGAGAGAAAAGTGGCTTTCTCCTTGCCTCTCCACATGCTGTCAAAGCACTTCCATTCTTTTCCTAAGGAAGAATGTCATAAAATCATGTCTTTTGTCCATTTGGAATGGACAATGGAAAGATCAATTTGACAAAAGACATACTTTTACGACCATCTTCCTCTGGAAGGAGAACAGAAATGCTATGACAGCATGCAAGGAGGAAGATGTTTCTCTCTCACTGCATCTTGGCTTTCTTTTGTCATGTGATAAGACTCTAAACCATGGTAACCAGTCTTTTGAAAACCTATGGATATTTAAGTGATTTTTCAGAGCCTGGACACCTTGTGCTAAATGTACAGAGACATAGGGAGACTTCAAGTTCCTCTGAATAAATTTAAGACACACACTCACACCAACATTTCTGCTTGGTAACAACAAGTTTTTGCCTTTACTACCTGTCCCACTTCCTGCATACCATCATGGTGACAATTGTACTACATGTTGAGGCACATATTCAGTTATCTTTGTAAAATGCAGCAGTATGAAAGTTGCTTTTGATTCAACAAAAAAATTTCTCCTGGAATAGGAAAGGCAGAGGTTCGTGGCACTCATGCCAAACTAACTGATGCTGTGGGCATGTTCAGCTATTTGTGCCCATTCATATTTACTGGAAATGTTACCCTTGATTTCACAAATGGGTTATCCTTACAGTAAAATTTATCTTTAACAAAATTTGTCTGTTTGTAATATATACATATACAACCTACACTATATAGGTGGTGGGGTGTTGTGTGTGTGGTATGTACACACACACACACACACACACACACACACACACATATATATATACCACTTATACTATATAGGTGTACCTCAGGTCAGCAGAATTTTCATATTACTGAAAATACCATATATATTCATGTATAAGTCTAGAAATTTTAGGCAAAAAATTAATCCCAAAACACTGAGTCAACTTATCCATGGGTCATTGTATATACTGTACTTTAACTCTTATTTTAAAAAGGAACCATCCCTGGTGAAAGGCAACAGTGCAATCTGCCCTGGAAGCATGGACCCTCCTCTACTCTGTCACCCATCCAGACTTTAGTGTGAACACAAACAGTTATGCCTGCATGGGTCATATCAAAATCTATAATTTTGGCCCCCAAACCAAATCAACTTATAGTTGAGTATATACGGTATGTAGATATGTGTCTATTCAAGACACACCTATATAGAGTAAGTAATAGATATAGGACATTATGAGAGCAAGCATGGTATAGTTATAGTATAACTCAAGACCAGAATTTGAATCCATGCTTGGCAATGAAAACCCACTGGGTAACCTTGAGCAAGTCACATTCTCTCAGCTTCACAAGGCAAAGACAAACCTCTGAACAAATCTTGACAAGAAAACCCTATGACCTATTCACCTTAGGGTTGCCATAGGTTGAAACCTACCGAAAGACACATCACAATAGCATACTATGCCTATACAGTATAACTGATATGCATGTGTGTGTGTGTATGTGTGTGTATATATCATTTTACAAATCAGCATTTTTTTAAAAAAATCAATAGTCTGTAAAGTATAGGTGATGTGTGTATGTTTGTGTGTCTGCATGCATTTGTTGTTGTGTGCCTTCATGTCACTTCTGACTCATAGGAACCCTAAGGTGAACCTATCACAAGGTTTTCTTGGCAAGATTTATTCAGAGGGGTTTGCTATTGCCTTCCCCTGAGGCTGAGAGAGTATGACTTACCTAATGCCACCCACTGGGTTTCCACAGTGATTTAAATCCCAGTCTCCAGAGTCACAGTCCTGTATTCAAACCACTAACCCATGCTGGCTTGCTTCTACTACCACCCTTTATAATTTTAAAAATCAGCTGTTTCCAGGTTCTTTACAGATAACTTTGAAATATGACATTTCTGATTTTCCCCAAATAATTAGTGTGGCAATATTAAGCCATTATTTGAAATATGAGAGGCTGGGCAAAATAGATGCTGATTTTTACTAAGCCACAATTCAATGACCTGCTGACAGTGGAAGTTTTTAGTCATGGCTAACAGAAATCTCCTTGATTTTGATAAGAGCTAGGCTGCATACGCGCTGCAGAAATAATCCAGGTTGACACCACTTTAACGGCCATGGCTCAATGCTATGGAATTCTGGGAGCTGTAGTTTCTCGTGGCATCAGAGTTCTCTGAGAGGGAAGGCTAAATGTCCCATAACACTCAATTCCCAGAATTTCATAGCATTGAGCCATGGCTGTTAAAGTGGTTGCAATCTGGATTATTTCTGTAGTGCAGATGCAACCCTAGTCTTAATCATAGGACCTTATCCCACGCTGCTCTCAAAAGTGGCAAGAAAGCGATATGAGCATCATTGCAGTACTATAGCGCTAGTATAAATATGGCGCTAGCGCTATAATAGCGCTATGGATAAGCTCGCGCTATTGCAATGCCCACTGAAACCGACATTCAAAAGAACCCGAATGATGCTGCATTCCTAGCGGTTTCTTGTTGGATTCTGAGCGACGTCGTGTAATCACACAGAAAACTATAGCGCTATAGCGCCTGATTCTTAGCGGATTCTGAGCGACGTCGTGTGATCACCCGGGAATGTATAGCGCTATAGCGCCTGATTCTTAGTGGATTCTTGCTGCTTTTGGCCCCGTGGGATAAGGTCCATAAAGACTAAAATGTATTCGGCACACATGTGTAAGTTCCATTCCATTAGTTTCAGTTTGGAGTCAACCTGCATGTGATTGCAACTTTAGGTTGTAATCTATTCAGAGTTTTGTTTGGGAGAAAGCTGCTTTGAAGGTAGTGGGACTTACATCTCAGCAAATGAAAATGGGAATAGGGATGGGCTGCATGTCACAGAATCAAGGTTTTGCTGGATTATGTGCAGCACATATTAGCAAGTAAGGCAGGAACTCAAAAAAGTCCTTCTTAACCATTACATTAACCAGTGAATACAGTTTTATTATCACATGCATTCACTTGAGAGTGCTTGTAAGACACTAATTTCACACATGACTGGGCATAAATACAAACCAAGTTTCCAATTCACCCTTACATAATATGTACCAAATTTTTTTAAAAAAAGTTTTAGTCTCAAGTAAGAGGAAAAAAATTAGTTTGCAGAAATGCAGCATGGAATGCATCAGTTCAACCAATTGTGTACTTAATTGGTTTTTTAAAATAGACAGTGATCAGAACCTGAAAAATAAGATGGAATTTGAAAGTGGCTCAAAGAAACCTTGAAGATAAGTGGCTAAAAATTTAAAGTGTAATAAAATATACTGCCGCTCTATACTGTTGTTATTGTGTGCCTTCAAGTCGTTTCTGGTTTTCTTGGAAAGTTTCTTCAGAGACAGTTTGCTATTGCCATTCTCTGAAGCTGAGAGAGTATAACTTCCCATGTTCACCCAGTGGGTTGCCAAGCTGAGATTCGAACCCTGGTCTCCAGAGCCATAGTCCAATACTCAAACCACTACACCATGCTGGCTCACTGTACTACATGGTACGTACCTTATTCCAAAAATCCAGCCATGTCTTTGAATCTCATAAAATAAATATTGTCATTGTTAATTCCCAAAAAATGCTTTTTGATGTTTAAATTATGGCTAAATTATAAATGGCTTGAAGAATAGCAAAAATAATTGTTAACAATATATTATCCTTGATATTTCAATTACCAAGCTAATTAAATGTGGAATCAATGAGGAAACTATCAGATGGATCTGTAATTGGTTGGAAAACCATGTTAAAAGAGTCACCCCTCAATGGAACTGGAAGGAAATCTTGGGCAGTGTGCCACGGAGGTCTATCCTGGGGACATCACTCTTCAACTTTCTTATAAATGACTTAAGTGATAGGGTACAGGGAACCTTTGTCTGCTGTCACACTGTAGAAATAAAGCAGTTTCACACCACTTTAACTTCCCTGTCTCAATGCTATGGAATTCTGGAGTTTGCAGTTTGGTGGGGCATCAGAGCTCTCTGACAGGGAAGGCTAAATATATCACAAAACCATGAATCCCATAATTCCATGGTTGTGTCAAACTGCTTTATTTCTGCAGTGTGGCAGCAGCTCTTATCAAGTTTGTGGGTGATACAAAACTAGGACAGATAGCTAACACTTTGGAAGATGGGAACATAATTCAATAGGAACTTGATAAACTAGAAAAGTGGGCTCAAACTAACAGAATGAAATTCAACAGAATTGAATGTAGCATTCTACATTTGGGTCACACCCAAAAAATACATGGGTATAAGATGCAGGATCTTTGGTTTAGCAGTAATACACGTGAAAAGAATCTTGATCATAAATTGAACATGAGCCAGCCATGTGATGCTGCAGCTAAGAAAGCAAATGCTACTTTCACCTGCATGAATAGAATCACAGTCTCCAAAGTAAGGGAAGTAACAATCCCACTATATTTTGCATTAGTCAGGTCTCATTTGTAGTACTTCTTTCAGTTCTGGGTGCCTCATTTTAAGAAGGATATAGACAAGCTGGAGTGGGTTCAGAGAAGGGGAACAAGAATGACAAGAGGTATGGAGAACAAAACATATGAGGAAAGGTTGAAGAAATTGGACATGTTCAGCCTGGTGAAGCAAAGACTGAAAATCACACATTTCAATTCTGTTCCCCTTTATCCTGTATTCCATGCTTAAGAACTATGTCTACATTCCTGATATGACATTAAGCAAACAAAAGACATTTTTGCAAACCCTGATTTAAAAAAAAAAAAAAAAGCAATATGCCATCTCCCATTTTAAAGAGTTCTTTCACATTATACCAGTGATGGGAAGGGAGAGATCCAGATTTATAAAAGCTGGTTAAGGCTTCATGGTAGGAAGGGAGAAATCAAGGGATTTTAAAGCTTTTTAAGGCCTCATTCCCACTACGTTATCACCTGGTTTCCTAACCACTTTGAAGTTATTTAAATGAACCTTGTTCACACTTGAGTCGAATTGCTGAAGCAGTTTGATGAGGGAGGGCTGTGCTAGAACCATTCAACGCACATCTTTGTGACGCTCTTTTTCCCCTCATCTTTTGCAATAAATTGATTCGGCGCAAGTGTGAACAGGATGCAGATCGAAATCGATTTAATTTTGCCCTTTAAATTTGTCGGCCGTCTGAAAAGGGTTCATTTCGAATCAATTCATTAGTCAATGTGAACAACAAGGGAGTTATTTTACAAGAAGAAAATGTGATCAGGGCAAATGTCGTGTGAACCACACTCAGCTGTTGAACCGATTCACCAATTCGGATCACAAACCGAGTTATTTGTAAGTGGGAATGAGGCTTTGCCATCATACTCCTATCTGCCAGAGAGGAGGAGAAAGGGGAGGAGTGCCACTGGGTGGAGGTCACTTCAATTGCAAGCAAACAGAGCACACAGTTTTCATCTTGAGCCCCTCTTCCCTTGGGTTTCTGCTCAAGCAAGATCCCTTGAGGTGACCAAGAGGTGAGTTACCTCCTTGGGTTGGATGTCAGTTAATTAGAGCCTATATTTCTTGCACTCCCTTCCCTTTAGGGTGTGCCCCACGGTTTGAGAACCACTACATTACACAATTAAAGCACAGTGATTCTATTTTTACTGCCACAATTGCATTTAATGAAATCCTGGAGTTTGTCGTTCGGTGAGGCAGTAAAGGATCTCATTGGCTAAGAATCATAAAGGCCTCTTCCAGTCCCAAGATTCCACAGGATTTTTCTATGGTAATTCATGTGGAATCATAGCACTATAGTTGTGTAGTGTGAAAAGGCCCTCACTTAAATCATAACCAGAATAAAATGAAATTTGTGCATCCTCACCTAGATCTACATACATTTACTTGAGAATAAATACCATGTCTTTATGCAGAATAATATTTTTTAAATAATATATACATAAAAGGTAAAGGTAAAGGTTTCCCCTTTGACAAGGTTGTCAAGTCATTTCCGATTGTACAGGTCAGTGCTCATCTCCGTTACTAAGCTAAAGAGCCAAAGTTGTCAGAAGATGACTCAGGTGGTCATGTGGTCAGCATGACTACACAGAAAACTGTTTCCTTTCCACCAAAGTGGTGCCTATTTTATCTACTTGCACTTTTACATGCTTTCAAACTGCTAGGTTGGCAGAAGCTGGTACTAGTGATGAGAAATTACTCCATCATGCAATACTTGGGCCTCGATCTGCCGATCTTGCAATTGTCAGAGTTAGCATCTTAACTGCTGAGCCATTCCATCCCTAAGAAGAATTTTAAAAGTACAATGCAAATTACAGAAATTAAAATAAGAAAAAATACAGGGGAAAAGTGAAAGAAAAGAACAAGAACAAAAAACCAAGTCAAGAGACTACGCCACTGAGATTTACAGCAGAACTGAAACATATTCCAGGTAACTGCAGGATCCTTAATCAAGTATATAATCTTGTACCTGGTTTGGCCTTTGGATGCCATGTCTCAGCTTTACTTTTTCCTCTGTGCTGGGACTAGTGATGGGAGCTCACACCATCATGCGGCACTTGGGTCTCAAAATTATGACCTGCCAATCTTGCAGTTGTCAGAATCAGCATCTCTCTCTCTCTCTCTCTCTCTCTCTCTCTCTCTCTCTCTATATATATATATATATATATATAAAGGTAATAATAAAAATAGTCACCATCATCTCATGCCTTGTTGGTCTCTGGGACTATAATTATGGCAATGATATCATTGCATACTCCATATCTGGGTAGGAATCCTGTGGTTCTCCAGATGCTGGAATATGATTCCCAGCACTCCTTACCATTGGCTAGTCTGTCTAGTGCAATTGGGACTTGTATGTCAATAACATATGGAAGACTGCATGATTCCCATCCCTGCCCTATATAATTTATGTATACCTGAGAACACTTAGGAAAAAAAAAGCCCAGGTCAGGCATAAATACATCCATTTTTATTATATGGAATTGAAACAACAGTAGCAAGGAAAACAAAACCTGTGAATCATTTGAGAAGAAACAGCCGTGAAAAGGGGTAGTTGGGCCATGTTGGGAGCAATATTTCATACCCTGGAAAAACCTTTGTCACTTTAATTATCAAAGGAAGACAATTTAACATAGCTCTATAAGCAGAAGACAGGAGTCATGGAAAAGTCAATTCTGCCACATTTGTATAAATTAAGATTATGAATGTTTTATTCGTATTGCACCAATAAGTGACATTAAACCTCTGAAAACAATATATATGACTGGGTTGAAAAGGATGTTTCTTCCCATTGGGATTCTACTTTCCCCAAGGATTACATTTTGGTTTTATAGCAGATTAAGGGACAAAAAGAATTTCCATTTGATAAAAAGCAGCAGAGAATAGGGGCCTAAGGAGGGGCAGAAAGTTTGAGAAGGAAAGGGCAGAATTAGATACAAAAAAGGAAGTCAGTTCCTCCCCACACATCAACCTTACTTTTTTACTCTAGTCTTTTTACTACCAATTTCCAGGAAAATTCAGTATGGCATTTTAATAGGGAAAAGCTCTTGAGATGTATTGGCCCAAAGCTCTGGATTTTTGCAAGGGTTAATGTTGCTAGGTTGATCACTTATTTGCAAAATTCAAAACTTCAGCACAAGAAAAGTGACGGTTAAGCCTCCAAGAACCTGAGTAAATAATTGTGCATGATTGTTATACATGTACTTTCCCCATAGAGCTACTAGTTGAAAAACTAACAACACAAACTTAAATATTCTTCCAAAGAATGATTTCACCATGAAATGCACATAAAAGACAGCAGCAGCTATAGCTTTTCATTACCTCGACACTATAAACTGAACCTATTAAAATCCCCTCTCCTAAACAGTTATTTATTACTGTGTTTTATCTCACCTTTCTATTCTCAAAGTGGGATCATCCAGTTTTTCAAGACAGGATTATAAAACTATAGGGGTCCCCCTCTTTTTTGCATAATCCCACCACCACCACCACCAACGCCTTGTGGCTGATATACTATGGGACTATGTTCAATCTATTCATTTGAGCATGAGGGGAAAGAAGCCACACATCCTATACACATGGCTTCTAGCCCCCACATTTCCTAATAAACTGAAGACCAAAATGCAGCTTAATGAATAAGAGAATAGCAGCAATTGGGACTGGTTTTAACAGAAGGAAAAGAGAAAGCAAGCAAAAGGAACAATTTAGAGACATTTGCCATTTAAGAGAAGCATCCAGACCCAACAAATACTCGAGGCAACAGATTCTGACAAATCACTTGTCATTCACAGATGAATAAAGAAAAAGTATTTCTCAGACCTCAGGTCTTGGATTGGGATGCCTCAAAACTCTGTCACTCCCTGGCTTTCTGAAAGGAAATGGCTGCTCTTCTCTTCTCCTGTCCTCTTTGAATAGTTCTTTCTAGTCCTCATCTCTGTAATGTCCTCCTCAGTCTCTTTTCTCACATAGACCTCCAGCTCTCTTGTACAGAATATATTCTCAAACACTCTCCTCATGAAGCAACAGAGAGTTTTGGTTCTCCGCAGCCATTCCTCACAGCCCTCCAAGGGTAGGTGAGTCATACAAACTTCTCCAGTCTGTAGGAATCCCACAGGGACCCACAATTGACACAGGGTTAAGTTTACAAATGACCCCCCACCCTAGTCACTGGTGTCTTTTCCTTAGTAGAATGAAACCGTATTGTGTACTTCAGCACTTAAATGTATATTCTTTGCCTTCTATATATGTCCTTAGCTAGAGATAATGCCAAATTCCATTCTGTCCAGGCTGAAATGCCAAGTATTTGCTGGGAAAGCCTTTGGAAAACAAAACACACAGAGACCACATTACTGAAACTTCTATGGATGTCTGAGATTAGCCAAAGTCTTTCAATATGACGGGGGGAGAGGAGACTGTGTTTTCACAAGACCCATCACTATGTGGGATGCCATGGTCATCTCCTTTGTCATGTAATGCCCTCATTCTGCTCCAATGCCAGAGGAGACACGAAAATCTAACACAGGGAGTGTGTATGAATCTTCACCACCAGTGTTGCCTCAGTACAACTCAGAGAATGCATGCTTTGTACACATAAGAACCCAGCTTCAATGTCCAGCATCTTCAAGCAACACTGAGAAACCCACTTGGGACCCTTGAAAGCTACTGCTGGTTGGTGTAGATGGTAATATCTTTGGCCCTAAGCAGACAGGTAGGATACCAAGCCCGTGCTATCCTGACCAGGGTCCTGACCTGGGTCAGTCCTTGGGCGAGCATAGAGACAGGCGGGTATTTACATGCCCACTTGCCCCCATGCCATGGACTTGCTTCCTCCATGCATGTCATATGTGCCCCCACTATCACGTCTGCTGAGAAGACACCTGTCATAGCTGGTAAGGGCAAAAACGGTGCACCTGGCTACACCCACGTAGCCTGGAGCCCCCATTCAATGTCACAGGCTGTGATGGAGCCTTCTCAGCAGAATCAGAGACAGGTATAGGGCACACAGTGCTCTATATTTCTAAGAAACTCCATGATGATATTCAGTCTGCCAGCTGTCACCATGGAGCTTCTTAGAAACTCCACAACAAAAAATGGTCTTTTTAGACCAGGTTATGGCCTCTTTGGACTGGGATTGGGCCAGATCCACATCCAGATCAACACCCAATCTATCTGATCTTGGCCTGAGGCTAATGGCCTGTGTTGTCCAGATGGGGTAACGTGAGGCCAGGGGGGGCATGTACATTTTGACTCATGCGTACAGGCTGTTTGGCATATGATTATGATTATTCAGTTTTACTGGATTATTATAAATTACTTTGCTTATAGGGCCTTTTTACAAATGCACAGAGTATCTGTCTAATCCATGCTAGCTCCTAGTACTCTAGGAGTACAGTAAATAAGCATAATCTACTACTTTTAGTACAGTAAATAAGCATAATCTACTCCAAAGATTTGAGAAGGTGGAAAAAATAGCTTTTACACTTTCCTCCTAATATCACCCAGGAAGATTTTTTTCAACTTAGGGGCCATACACCGCTGGGAGAGCCAGATCAGGGCCACAGCAACCACAAGCCTCAACCCCGATCCAGCTCTCTGCCACTCCAAAAAGAGCCAGCAAATGCCACTCCTTTTTGGAGTGGCAAAAAACAGCCTTATCGCCGCAGCAGCAGTTCTTCTGTGCCCATTTGGTGCAGCGTGTCTACACACTGTGCCAAGGGAGCACCCTGATGCCACATGCCATGTGGTGGGGCACATGGCATGACGGTGGCATCAGGGTGGCCAGCGTGTGGTTGACCCACCCCAACTCCATCCCAAGGCCGGCCCACGTGGCCGGTCTGTACAGGCCCTTAATTTTTAAAAAACATTAAATTTCAATTTCATTTTATTTTTACTTGCACAGCAGGAAATGGCTACTTTTAAAATCATTAAAAGCAGCAAGTTTTTGTCAGGAAAGATGAGAAGTGACATTTCAGCATCAAAACCACATTAATGCCACAAATTTTGCTCTCTTTTCACACTCTCTAGTTAAGTTATATATTCATTTTATGGTGATGAGCATACAAAATAATTTGGTTAACCTAAAATTTGTTGAATATATATCCCCCATCTGGGAAGTAAATTTTAAACAGATGAAGGATTTCACACTGATGCCTAAACACTGGGTAGATACCAGTATTAAGCTACAAATTAATACTCCCTTAAGTCATGGTATCTAAGCAGGAATACTTTGAAGGACTGTCCAGTCTATACACCCTTTCTGTTTTAACTGAGAGGGAGCACCAATTTGCTATTCACTCTTTAAAAACTGCCATCTATATCTTCCATCAGTTTTAAATAGTGAGCAACCAACTGCCCTTAGGACTCACTGAAACAGAGCCTGTGCTGTGGAAAAGGAAATTTCAGCACATGTTGCTTGTCATGTAACCGGGTATGAAACAAAAATCCTCCTCTTGAAATTATCTCTTCCCATACCAATTAAAGGTACAGGAATCCTCTCTAATTTTTACACCAGCAACCTTTTTCCTTTTCCCTCTCAGATATTGCCAGTCACTCTGGCTTTGGTAACTTCCATTTAAGATGACAGCAATGTGCTCTCCTTGAAGATATCTGGGATGTTCCAGCTCAACTACTTCAGAAAATTAACTCTATATATAATTGGATACCCATGCTAGGGAAAAGCTGAATTCCTGCTATAATGCACATCTTAAAGATAAAGAGATGTGTTCAGGGAACAGGTAGCAATTCTAATTTTACCAACCTTTAGTCAGGATTTCCAGTTCAATAACTAGATCCACTAAATTCATTGTTAAGTAAAAGAAGCACACCTTTCAATGTCAGAATTAATCTACAGACATTGAAATTCTTGCAAGGTATAGCTGGAAAAGCCTTTGGCTACAATGGTTTGGCTGCAATCTTAAGTATAAGCAGAATTCTGGCTAATCAGGTCTGGGAGCCTGCTAAACTAGATAAGTGCTCTTCAGCTGGTGTCTGTGTAATCGAACAGAATAAAAATGAGGCAAAATTATAAACTGATTGTCTATTTTGTTAATTTGTATTGTGTTTCCAACAAGTGATATAAGAAGATATTACACTGGGGTTAAACACATTTTTTTCTGCTCAATATTTGTTCTTATTAAATGCATAGGCTGTATTGCCCTCTCTCTTATAGTGTTTATACATAATTTGAATTATATTACTTTTTTTTACTTGCCCAATTTTCTCAAAAGATACTTTTTCAGCTACAACCCAGAAAAAGTTTATATACCTTTAAAATCCCTTGATGAATTAAAAGCAAAGCAAATGTGGCTACTGCCATCCTTGCCTCACCTGATGCACCTCCAGCTGTGCTCTAAAGCAGCTGGGAAATGAACAGGTGAATTCCCAATTTAGGGAGGGAATAGGAAGCAGAACATATGGTTACCTTGCAGAATTTGAAATTAAAAGAATGGTCTCAGATTTGAACCTGACTGCCTGACAGCTAGAAAAACTAGAACAAGGGGAGAAATTAACAAGATGCATGCCACTCAGAAATGGAAAACTGTCATAAATTGTAGGGATGCAGCAAGCATGTGTTCATGTACACATGCATATAAAATATCTATAGGTATATAATTTAAGTTAGTAAACACACTATTGGGTCTACAGCCAGAACTGCTGAATTTTATACATTTTAATTTCACATTATTTAAGTCAGTGTGACTCACATAGATACTACATCTGGAACTGCTGGATGTTAAACATTGTTTCTGTGATGCCATCAACTTTCTAATGAAATGTCTGCATTAACAATTTTAAGGATGTGGAAATATTCCTCAGTTAGCTGAACATGAACATATGCTATGGACAGACAACATTTGCTTGTAAAGATAAAGGTGACTTTTTAAAAGTTCTAATCACTTACTTCCTTTGGATTTAACATTTCAGGGTTTGTTTGTTTTTCACTTATTTTCTAGCTTCATACTATTAAGAATCATTACTCAGCCACTCAGCTACTAAGAGTGACTTAAAATTATTAGATTTGCCTAGGTACTTGTGGGTCTTGTCTCATTTAAACTGACATCTTGTACACTTAAATGGAATAAATCCCATTGAGCTCAGTGGAATTGACATATATAGAACTGCACTGTTAAGAGTTTTAGGGGAACCACCAGACTATTCTGTCTTCCGGTCACTCACAGCCCAGTTGTCTCAATGTGGGAACTGTAGCTCAATGGTAGAATACATTTTTTCCATGTTGAAAGTTCAAGATTTATTCTTATATACATTTTTTTAAAAGCAGATATTAGGATCAACCCCTGTTTGAGACATTTAAGAGCTTGTTGAAACTAATGTAACTTAAAGAACTTCTTGCATTTCTCTGTCACAGAGCCCTAAAACTTCTCAATTGGAAATGTGTTTTAAGTTTCTAGACTTTACTTCTAGACTTCAGGATATTCTTAAACAATATCCTTTAGAACAAATATAAAAAATACTCTAGCAGCCATAAAGACGAGAAACTTTTTTAAAAGCTGAAATGTTCAGATCCCAAATGAGGTAAAACCTGGAGGATCTGATAATTGGTTAGGGAGCTGATATTAGGATAGGTTCACTAGATGGTCTGGATAATAAGGGCCTTCAATAGGTGGAAATCAGAAATCAGCAGTTTTTCTTGCATCTACATGCTAAGCTAAATCTGCCAAAACTTTCTATTTTATATATCACATAAAGATGCAGCCTTTGAGTCCTCCTTTGTATCTGGCTATGCTATTTGAAGGAACCTTTACAATGCACCAGAGAGGGCATAGAGGTGCTATCTTAAGACAAGTCTGCCATCAGGAATTTGATGTTTGGGGCTAATCCTTCCTCCCCACTCACCCACCACCTAATGTCAGGGAAAATCAAGTCAACTTACCCATCCTCTATTTTCTTCAGATTCAGTTTCTAAAGATCTTTGCCCATAGAGATGTAAACATCCACTTCCCAGAAAAATGCAACAACCCAAAACATCCTTATAAAATTCTTTGAAGGAAAGCTGGGGGTGGAATGGGGGGGAATCTTCTGTTCAGCCAATCCAATAGCACTGCCAAGACTGTACTCTGAACACAATCACATTCAGCTTTCTATTGAATAATGCGCAGCACTAATAGTTAACATAAATCATTAGGGTAACTTTACTACATAAAAGACCAAACCATTTTATCTGGATTGTTCTTTTATATCTTGCAAGGTTGCCATGCAACTGATTGGTAGGTTTAAAAAGTAATAAGTAAGTGCTGATACTATTGCTCCCTCTAGTGTAAATATTCATTATTATTTATTAAATTGATAAAAGTCACAGGCCATAATGCCTCAACCCTCAACAAGTAGAAGGTAAATGTTGTATAAGAAGAATTATTTACTACATAACTACAGCTCATTACAGGATTTGCATGATGTGTTCTTTCTATTGTTTTGTGCAGTTCCCTTTTGCTTGTTCATCTGAGACATGTTGTTTGCTCCCAGCACAAAGAAGCATCAGTATCAGGCAAGGTCTTCTGGACCTCTTAGTGTTGCTAGAATCAACTCTCATAAGCCCTAGCCACTATATCTATTGAAGAGGAATGCTGGAAATTTCAGATGAAGAAAAGTATAACTATCCATCTCTACTTTAATGGGCCACTCTAACAAAACTCATAATTAATTCTTAGTTTATGGTCAGTAATGCATGTTCCAGAAAGCCTCCCATAGCATCTCAGAAGCATAACAGATGACTCAGTTCATCTCTATCCATTTCCAGCATGTGGTCATCTAAGGCTGGGAGGACTCACAAAACCTGAGAATGTTTCACAGACAGCCAAACAAGTAGTACTGACACCCACCCAGTTCAGTGGGTCTCTTGGTCTTTAAAAGAGGACTAGCACAGATCTGTTGAATATTGGTATTCAGAATTGTTACTGCACTTGTGTAGCTAGGACACATATTTTTAATTCATTGTTTGGTGCCCTTTTTGGTATATTGCAAAAAGGAGTGTGCCTGGAGTTCCTCATCTTTTATAGGCAGGGGTAGTGGGTGGCATTTTAATCATACAATCTGCAAAATAGATCCTTACTTGTACTTATGCACACTTAACAACCAGTCTCAGGAACCATCTGCTTCTCTGACCATGTTTTGCTGCTTTTCCTTCAGTGCTTCTGAAGTACATATTTGAGCTTCTGTAACCAGCTGGCATATAAGGAGCTAGAACTCAGTGCACTTCCTCAAGGCCAGTTCTTCTAGAATTGGTAGTGCACTGGGGCTAAGAGCAGAAGCTGAGTCACACTGTTCCAGTTCAATAATAATGTTAGTTATAAGTGTGTTGTTTGCTGTATATAGATGAACACCAAATGTCACCCTCATATATTTATCTTCCAATAGGATTTGAGATTTTGCTAATTAGCAGATTCCTGGATTAATTTCTGGCTAGGTCATTCACCGCTGGGATTCTTTTGGATGACTAAAGGCTGCCTGTCTACATCATAAGCAGTTCTAGAAGAAATGAAGTTAATTTGCTAAACTAAATAAGGAAAGATAAGTCTTTGCAGTTCATTAGGTTGGCAAAGAAAGCCATGTTGGAGGGAAAATATTTGATGGCTTCCTTTGGGCCCAAATAATCAGATTTGCCCAAACCACAAAGACCAAGCCATCACAAACTTAAAAATGGGGAAGTTACTTTTAAGAATAATATAATTAGATGCTTAAGCACCCATAACTGTGCACTATAGGATGGTGTTGTAGGTACAACAGTGTCATCTTGCCAATGCTCATTTATGAGTGGCTTTAGCAAGACCATTTTGAGAACACATCTACAACATCATTGAGCTAAATGGAAGAAACTGGGGGGGGGGTCATTGAAAAAGGGATGACAGAGATAGTACTTGATACTTCATACTTAATAAATCCTCTTTTCCACAGCATGATTCTTTAAGAAACGATAAGGAACATTGGATGAGGAGGCACTGATAATGCAAATGTGGAGGAAGCTAAACAAGAAAAAGAGAAAAGGTAGAAATGTATTTCTCAGTCTTGTGTTTTCCAGTCATTTTCTACTATATGATGGGTATATGATGGGAGCTGCTGTCAAGACACTTCTGGCAGGCACCATGTTGTGCAAGAGTATTCCAGAAATAAGGTTGTAAAAAAAAAAAATAGTGTGTTCTAACAGGAATGGAATAGCTGGAACAAAGGGCAATGATTCTGTACAGAAGGTTTAACCTTATGTTCGAGAGAGTGGTTACATTATACCGAACAAATGGAACATTTGGCTACATTACAGACTCAGAAAATGAGGAGGGAAATAGCTATAGCAAGTGAAAATGAAGAGATATTTAGGAGATGCTAAAGAAGTTATTTTGAATTTGGTTCCTATGTAAAATTCAGCAGTTATAGAATTGATCAGTAACGTGAAGGCTTATATTAAAATAATGAAGACACAGGGTTGAATGTTTCAGTAGTCAGAAGAGATTTGGAGAATTAAAATCAGAAATATGGCAAGTGGGGCATGGATGAAATTAAGAAAAAGATATTTCACATGAAGGGCAGGTTGTCATATCACTACCACCAACCTATGAAGCAATTCTTTCAGTTAGGTTACAGAGGTATATGAGAGATTATGTGACATATTGCAAACATAAACTTATATAATATCCATGCAATATGTCATGCAACATATTTTAGTTCACTCTTTTTAGGACCATTTCTTTCTATTGGACTTATCTTTCCTTTAGCACAGGGGTAGGCAACCTTTCTCCTTTAAGGGCCGAGGGACTTCAGTTCCCAGAAACCTCAGCCATGTTGGCCAATAATCCCATGTTGGCCAATAGCTCCTGGGATTTAGCAGTTCATAATGAGTGAACAAAGAGTACATGATCAAATGGGCCCAAGACATTTTAAAAAATCACACTAGATCAATGGGAGAGAATCTGGGACAGAAGTCTTAAATACACAATGTGCTTTAATTTGATGGAAAATGTATATAAAATTCATCATCGGTGGTACCTGACACCAACTCAGTTAGCAAAGATCTATAAAGGCCTGTCCGCCAAATGTTGGAAATGCAAACATGAATTAGGAACACTTACTCATTCATGGTGGAACTGCAAGAAAGCTAGGAAATACTGGTTCAGTGTTCATAAATGTGTTGAGGAAATTTTACAGTTTGAATTTGATATAGATCCTAGATTATACTTATGAAATATATGTGAAGATAAACAACTTGAACTAAAGCATGGTAAACTCCTTTTTTATATGATCGTATGTGCCAGAATTGTTTATTCTAGTAAATGGAAAGGTGACATTCTTCCAAGTAAGGAGGAATGGTTATCTAAATTGATTAATGTGGTAGAGCTCGATAAATTCACTGCTCTCTTGAAGGGACAAGACTGGGAGGAATGTGAGGAAATGTGGAAACCTTTATTTAAATATGTTAATGAGAAACAATTAAAAGTGGATAAGAAAGGATGGCCCGTAATTGGATGAGAAGAGACAAATAAACAATCTATGTTTGTAGCAATTGAGAAAAAGGACTTGGAAATGTCTTATTCTTAATGAAGAGAAAAGAAGAAAGGTAGTTAATTTTGTTTTGTGGATAAGGATTTGGTTTAATGTTAAGGGAGTCATCAAAATGAATGCGAGCAAGTAATGGTTTATGTCTTGTTACTCAATCTGTTATATGTCTGTGTGTGTGTGTGTGTGTATGAGAGTTGTGTGTGTGTGTGTATGTATATATATATGTGAGAGGGTTTATGAGAGTTGCAATCAAATTCCTCTGGAGGTCATTGCTTTGTTTACCTCTGCCCATTTACCCAATGGCTATGTAATATGGAAAAGTGGATGGGGCTGATTCTGCAATATCATAGGATATGTATCTTTAAAAATATTAATATTTCTTTATCTTCTATGCCAAGGACTGATTAGATTAGGCCTTTACATTAAACAATGTCCAATATCAGATCTTGCAAATCCTGTCTGTTTACCTGTTTCTATTTCCTTTCATAATAGAGAAGTACTACCAGTCAACACATTGAACAGGTTGAAAACATTAGGCCAGACTCAAAACATTGAAATATTAGACATATCCCATTCTTAGGAGAGCCTTTTTCTCATTCCTGCATCTGAAATATAGTAATAGTAATGGAATGCTCTGCAGTGTTGTAAACACTGACATTATATATGCAAACTACTTTGAATAACAGAACATTCTATATAACAGAGGTGGCAATCATACTGCTTTCTACATGTTGTTGAACTGCAACAACCAGCCTTGGCCTTGGTTATTCTTCCTTAAGCGGTTAGGAGTTGCATTCCAACAAAATGGCCACATTTCCTCCTTCTAATATAAATTCTTTGCTCTCCTTTCTAGTAAGTTTTTAGACATATGTAAAAAAATAACCCACCATAACTTTTTCTCCCCTTGTACTGAGCTTTCAGAGTCAATTGCCAATCAGCATGGGATATTGGAAGGAATAAAAGTGTCCTAAAGAGATATTTCTAGTGCTAATCATAATTCTAATGCAAAACAAATGGGGACTTCCCAATTTAGTCTGAATGTACACCAGTCTTCTTGGCCTAAAAAAACCTGATGGAATTTATGAGGTTGCCATAAATTGACAGCCCACTTGAAAACACACACAAATAAATTATGTCAGTTGCCACATTCTGGTTCTCACAGTCAACACTTGTGTCAAAAGTAATCTGAGTTTTGGCAGATCAGTTGTCTACTTCTCAGCCTTTAATTTCTTCTTCCACTTTGCAGCATAACTACTATAAATGTTTCTTACTTTCTCAGGGGACAAAATGCTGCCCCAAAACTGAAATATCTAAGATTCACCATGGTGCTGCCAAAACATGTTATGCCTTTACCAGTCCATGCCAGAAATTATATAACTTTCTTTTTCAAACTATATTGCATTTTTCCTGGTGAACGGCTCTCCATTTGTGGTAGCAGAATGGAGAAGTGCCTATCAAATGGTTGGCTGGTGAGGCTGCAAGGGAGATAGGGGAAACTTGGTCCTTCTCACCCATACCAGTAAAAAAGTAGGAAAGAAGGGAAAGAAGTGGCTCCTTAGAAGCTAGGGGATTTTGAATCTCCGGTCTTATGAAATTTTCAGTGAAAGGGCAAAGTGGGAAGATGAGTGCAAATGAGGTAACTGGAATATAGGCTTGATTCTCCTTCAACTTTCATGGCATTGTGAGTGGGGTGGAGGATGTGATCTCTTCTCTGCCCACCATTTGTATAGTTTGCTCTCCTTATCCATGAATTTTTATATTCACAAATTCAAGCATCCACAGCTTGAAAAGTATTTTAAAAAGTATAAATTCCAAACAGCAAACCTTGATTTTGCCATTTTATATAAAGGACACAATTTTATTATGCCATTATATTTCATGGGACCTGAGCATCCACAGATTTCAGTATCCATGGGGGGTCCTGGAACCAATCCCCAGTGGATAACAAGGACTCACTGTACCACTAGGAAAAAAAGCTGTATTTGTTTATTGCTTATTAATTTATTATATCCCTCCATCCTTCAATGTGGTCAAAGCTATGTACCAGGGGTCTCTTCTTTTATCATAACAGCATTCCTCTTGGATAACAAATTGCCTAAACAAACCTCTAAAGAGAAATTTATGCAGGGCCATGGACCCCCAGAATGGGGTGGTGGAGGCTTAAACCCCACCCCACCCCCCAAGAATGGGCTTTGGGGAGCTGACACACACACACACACATACACACACACCAATGATCTGGCAAGATTGGATCACCAAGACTACTATTTAGTTGAGCTTCCACAAGAATTATCAGTCAAAAGTGTAGTAAATGATCAACCACTAAGGACTTTATCACACAATAAAGATAATAAAGCACAAATAAACCATCCCGAAAATAAAGTGAAAATAGAGCTTGATCACGCAAATGAATTTCACATGTAATTAGAATAATGCAAAATAACAAGAAAAGTGATAAAAAGGCGTTTTTACATTTCATACAGAAATGAAAGAAATCCGTACATGTACTAGAAATGGTATATTTGCACATGCGCAGAAAGAGAAAGCAGAGAGGCTCATGTCTGCCTGGCATGTTTGTTGCCCAAGCAAAACAGGAAGAAAAGCAGCCCCACAGAACCATGGGAAAACTGGAAAAAAAGAATTAAAGGAGGGTTATTGTGTGAATAAACCAAATTTGACTTTCACATTAGAGTAAATGCACAATTACAGTAATATCAAAAATGCATTTTCACTAAAATCCCGAAAGTAAAAAGATCTGGGATAAGACCACTTTATGACCACTTTAATAGCAGCTTTTGTGAAATGTCATGTGAAATCATTGCACTTAATTATGCATTTTTGGGGGATTTGTATGGGATAAACTATACATTTCCCCTATAAGAAAGATTAAGATAACTGCTGTTGAGTCTCCCAGGAATAATTATTATAGCCTGCAATCTACCCTGTGCACACCTACTTTGGACTAAGCTCCACTAAACATAGGGAGGGCACTTCTAACTACACATGGCAATTGTGACAGTCTTCATATTTAAGGATATTTTCGTGATAATGAATGGGGATAATGAACCCTTCCAAGTACCTGTAAGTACTATTAACCATGTACCTGCCAAGGTAGAGCTCCCCACACCTTAAAAACAGTTTTGGGGCCCCTGTGAAGAGTACTGTGGAAATACATCATGAACAAAAGTTTTGGTGCTTATATCTTATTCCCAGCAAAATAAGATATAAGCACCAACAAAAGCAGAAAATAAACACAGCAAATGTGATCCAACAAATGTGAATTTATAGGATTTTTATTTACTGAAATTTAGGTATCTAGCCAGCAGCACCTCTTTCACTTTGCTAAAAGATTTACCTGTAAGTATCCCTCATTGAGAAAGAGTGGGAAAATGGATTTTTGTTCTCCATATTAATACACTCAGGCCAGGTGTACATAGTCGGAATGGAAAGGGAATATAAGAGAGGAGGAAATGAAGTGGGACTTTGCAATCCTTTCCCCCACAAGTCTTGCCCTGATAGCATCACTATGTGTTTTTTTAAACACTAGATGTTTGGAGAAGCTTAGTACATCTTGTTTGTATGTTCATGCCATATTTGGAATTCAGTAAGGTCATGCCCTTCCAACCCCCATATTGGAAAATCCTATTATTCCAACAGATTTGGGCTCCAGTTCCCTTGAGTATTACAGGCTGTTCTTCACCATAGAAGCACTTCCCCCAGGTTCCAGACACCACCTTCCCTATTCTATACTGTGCCACACACACAAGCATCTGGCCCATTGTGCTGAGTTCCATAAATATGTATTAGTTTTGGATATTTGAATATAAATGGTGCTCCCTGAGCTTTTTGTTAAGGACATGTAAGTTCAGGGCCTTTCTCCTCTTTTTCGAAACTGAACATTATCCTGACTGAGAATATCAAAACACAAGGAATATGTATTTAAAATATATTAAATTTGGCATTTTGGCTTTTTTAATCACTGTATAATGAGCTCTTTAGAGAATTACAATGTGACTGTGTTCAGAGTACTACCCACTATCCTTGATCTTCATGGACAAAAAGGTTGTGAAGATTAGATCCCACCCCAAACAACAGAACCACCACTTGAATCTAATTAAAGCTATTTGTCAGAAACATCTTTTAAAAGTTAAAAAGACCCTGTAGAAACCAGTCTTGAAATGAAACTAAAATTATCTTGCATGGTATAATTAGTATAAGAGGGATTAATGAGCACATACAATTGCACATTTGCCTCCCTACTCAGCTTTTGCATTTTTAGTGAAAGAGAAAAAAAGTCACCAGGTGGAGGAAAGGCAATAAACAAGAGAGATAAGTACATCTTGCTGCAGTTAGACATAAGAGAAGTACCACTTTGTGAGTAGAAATTAATACTAATTCTGTTGGGAGTTGTACCAATGCACTTTGTTTTGTTTTGTTTTTTGTGGTTGTTGGTAAATCAGATGTTCCTAGAAGCAGGTATTTACGTTTCTTCTTAGCTGTTGATTTTGGGAAAGAAGAAGGAGAGGGGAGGCTCAACAAATGCAATGTGTTGTTTTGTTGACACAGCAGTGAAGGAGAGGGAGGACAGCCAGAGGGAAAGAACACAGCACATCACAAACATATTGCTGGAGTAGTTATTATTTTAGAGCCTTAGTGCAACATATGGTAACCTTTCCAAGTACTGAATGACCTGTCTGATACTCAGCCCAGCCCAGCCCAGCCCAGTCCATCATGAAAACTGGGGAATGGCTAAATATGGAATTGCACATGGCCTCATGACACTCTGTAGTTCCTCACATCCCCTTGAGCTAGGTGAGTCCTACAAATCTTCATCTCAAGAGGCTCTGTACAGGTTCTTCTCTCTGCCCCTGTAAATCTGGTCCAGTGCCAATCTGTGTCATGGCCAGCTAAGCTGAGGACTCGGAGGATGAGAAGGCTGAGCCAGGCTCTAGTTCTGCTATGCCAGCTCCAACAGAGCCTGAGACTCAGCAGCCCAGCCTCCCCCCAGTAGAGGTTCCAAGCCTGGGAGACATAGAGGACCAGGACAAGGAGGTGCCTACCTTCAGCTACAGAAGCACAGAAAGGGTGTGCATCTATCAATCCAGGAGGTTATAAGAGAAATGCTCAGCAATCATGAAACAGGTGTGATTAGGAACTGGGAAAATATAAACAGCTGTGAGATGCTGAGCTTCTTCGTCAGAGTCTATCTGCATTCCCTGGTGAAAGCATCTTAGGACATTATCACACGGGGCCTAAAGCAGTCCCATCCCCGTCGCATCACGGTTCCTTTTCAATCCAGAACTTACCGGCATACAGAAAGCAGCATCATTCCAGTATCGTTCTGGTCGCGGCAATGTAATTCCCAAAGAAACCGGCATTCAAAAGAACGGGGATGATGCCGGATGATGCCGCAATGGGACGGGGATAGATGCGACGTCGTGTGAAGACATGGGGAAAGGAAGCGCAATGGGACGGGTATGCGACGGGGATGGGCGGGGTTTCTCTGCGACATCGTGTGAAGACAC
>CM034701.1:142315589-142326992 GCA_020142125.1 Phrynosoma platyrhinos | reverse complement strand
TCAATAAAGGAGGGGCTTTCTCTTGTGGGAGAAGCATTTCATTTCAGTGTATGCTTCAGGGTGGTTGCTGGGCCATCCAGCCTCTGTTTAGAAAATTCCAAAGAAGGAGACTCCACCATTTTCCAAGGCAGCATATTCCACTGTTGAACACCTCTTACTACCAGGAGGCTCTTTCTAATATTTAGGTGGAATCTCTTTTCCTGTAGTTTGAATCCATTGCAGTTTTAGTCTCTGAAGCAACAAAAAATAAGCTTGCTCCATCCTCAATATAACACACTTTCAAATATTTAAGCATAGCTATCATGTCACCTCTTAACCTTCTCTTCCCCGGGCTAAACATACCCAGATCCCTAAACTGCTCTTCATAAGGCATGGCTTCCAGACCTTTTACCATTTTGATCACCCTCCTCTGGGTACACTGGCATAAATGCTTATTTACCAAGATCCTATTGATTCAATGGATCTGCTCTAGGTGGGACTAGTAATAGGATTTAGATTTAGGCTGCAAGAAGAGAGAGTAGAAAGCTACCAGTAAAATAAAAAGGAACAACAGAATCAAAGTATTTTTTAAAAAAGTGGAAAGAATCACTGCAAAGTTAATGGTGAGAAAAATCACAGGGTGAGACAGAATGTACTGAAGAGCCTAGGGGGAATTACAAAATGTATTTGTAAAAATATGGATTATGTAATATAAATGACTCAACTCCCTCATAATTTTCAAAATTCAAGCAGCTGGCCCATCTAGATCAGATTTGGAAGATATGGAATGGCTAGCTTCCAAGTTAAAACAAGCTGGGTGGGATATAAATAAATATTATTATTATTATTATTATTAAAACAGAAACTACTAGAACCAGAAGTGAATGTACGGAGTTTCCCCCTCCCTCCTAATCTACCTCTAATTGCTGATGAATCAAGTGAAAGAAGCACTGATAACAATTTAATGGGGTGAGAGATGTCACATATGAAAAAGGTGGAGCAGACATCAGAACCACAAGCTGTACTGTAGAAACTAAACAGGGGTGTATGCTTAGTTTCAGGACCATGGAGAGCAATCTGTAGAGTTCAGATATATTACCTTAGCAGTAACACGGTTTACAGACTGATCAGGAGAATCCTCCTGGAATCTCCAGCCCTTCAAATGTTTTGTCTGGCTATGAAAGGGCCAATGTGTTTGCCCTATAGGGTAGGAATTGAGGATTGGTGGAGTGAAGAGTGGGTTGGAGAATGTTTTGGGGGGGTCTCCTTTTTCCTGGAGAAGTCAAAGGTCCACTTTTCTGGAGGTCATGTGAAAAGGATGTTAGCCCCACAAGAAAAGGGCCTGATTCGGAAACAGTGGGGAGTAGTTCTGATGTCTTCTTTGATTGGATGTTGTTGGAAACTTCAGTCACTTGGTGTTCTTAGTCCTGGCCACAACAGATTGTTTTTGAAAGGGCAGCATATTTTTTATGGCTGTCAGAGAACTTCAGAAGATTGGCAGAGAAAGCCAAGGCCACATCTTAAAAAGCAAATTGAAACCTTAGCTGAAAACACCATGATGTCCATCAAAATGAGAAAGTGGGACCCTCAGTCTTTACTGTTTACAAAGCTGCCTGCATGTCACTAGGAGAGATTTCCTTATCTTGGAAGGGTACACGCGGGCATGCACACACATGAATACACAGAGAGTAGTAATTAATGAACTGCCCATCCATGTTGACCCTTACTGACTCAAATTTCATCATAACCTGTCAGCGAGCACTGTCAGGTTTTCACTAACACTAGAGGTTGTAGCCACGCTGCTAATGTTAAACTCTGCTAAATCCCCTGTAGACATTCAGATTGGAGGAGGTATTGAGAGTGGGAAGCTCATCTGACTCCCTGTACTAGTTCCCCATCCTTACTGAAAACACAGGGAAGTGGAAACAGCCTAAACCTTTTTTTAAAATTGTTTTAAAACTTAGGAAAAAGGCAGAAGAACCTAAATCTGCTTCCCTGACTTTGGGACCATTTCTAAAAGAACTGTTTATGAATTGTCAGCTATAGACTCCCTTACCAATGTCACCTTCTCAGCTAAAACCCTGGTGACCCGATTTGAAGGAATTTCAAAGATGGATTGATAGCAGAAAGTGAGAACAGCAGTCTAATTTCAATGCTTGGCACAGCACAAGACCATTAGCAAAACTATTCCCAGTTGATATTGTTTGGATACTGAGTTTCCAGGAATAAAACAGTAGAAGAGAGGAAAAAACAAACAAACAAACAAACCCAAATGTTTATATTCTTAAAATTCCATATGGATTGCTTTGAAGAAAATAAATGCAGACATAGTACCTCCTACATCATGCAGCTGAAATTCAAATACCAGAAGACTCACAGCTGAAGAGGATCTCCTGGACAGAAGGAAATGTCCCAGAAAATAGCTCTACAGTACAGATAGTAAATGGAAGAACAAGCACAAAGTTTAAACCTTTGAAAATAATTGTATCAATAATTTATTTAAAATATATATCAATCGTGCTTGCTAAAGTTAATTGTTTCAAGTTAATTGGTAGTAAAGGAAGGAAGACGTGGCACTAAGCTGGCATGGGTCTTTATGGGTCAAGAAAAAAGATGGAAAGGTGGGATTCAGTGTGGATAAAGATCATGCTCAGAATATATTGTTTTTACTTAGTTCCTCTAAACTACAAAAATTGGATGGAACAAAAGGAAATCTACTATACTAGATGTTTCTTTGGAACCTATTCTAATGGGTCTTCTTTAATGTCCTGACCTAAAAGTTCAGGAGTGGTCAGGTTGTGGCCTTTCAAATATTGTCAGACAGTAACTCCCATCATGCCCTACCAATGGATGTAGTAGCTGCAGTTAAGGTCCAGTAAAATCTGAAGGCCAAAACCTGTCTGTCCTTGCAGCAGAGACTCACTCCAGATGGGCTGTCCAACCTGGAAAGTAAGTTAGAAGAAGTCCAAACCAGCTATCACTAGTAGGACCTGCTGGGACCATGGCAACTGCCCAAAGTTGTGGGCTCTGATAATGGGAAAACACAAAAAGCTTCAAGCTGAAGAGAAGAAAGAGCTGAGAAGGAACACACAATCTCCTGGGACAAGACATACTGTACTTTACTGCAGCTTGCTGAGGGCATGCCTGTGTGATCATTCTTAAAATTTTAACATGCTTGCAAGTGCTTTATTTTGATGAAACATGGTCCAAATGCTGTAAATATTACAACATATGTGGCAACTCCTCTACACACTGCAGTTAGCATCCTCAGCAGTGTTGTGGCCCTCATGATCATAGCATGCCCTTTCCTCCATAGAAGATACCCTGTTTGTTCCACCTATCTATTCTTCCTCCTTGCTATTTTTGTTTTATCCCTGCCAAATCTCCAGCCCACAGGAAACTAATAAGCATACTAGATTTTAATGAGAGTTGAGCCCAATGGTATACAACAGATTTTCATGTTGTTGTTGTTGTTGTGTGCCTTCGAGTCATTTCCAACCTATGGTGACACTAAAGTGAACCTATCATGGGGTTTTCTTTTCAGGATTTATTCAGAGGAGGTCTGTCATTGCTTTCCCCTGAGAATGAGTGAATGTGACTTGACCCAGGCACTAATAAGTGGGTAGAATGGAAAATGCTCTTTCACTTAAGTGCAAAATGCAAATGCAAGTAATTATTTCATTTCTGTAAGAGGCCGTGGGTTTCCATGGCTGAGCGGGGATTCGAACTCTGGTATATATAATCCATAGCATATATAATAAACTACTGGCATACATAATCCATAGCAAGATTTTTTTAAAAAAACAGGGCAGTCTCATAATGTCCAGTACAAATGAGTTAAAGGCTTGGCTATTTTATGCCTAATGGAGATATATTACAAATCCTAGAATTGGTAGAAAATACCTGTCCTACATGTGGCTCGCCTGCCCCTCCCTGCTGAAGTCCTGCCTTTAACTCCCCACTGAGAACCCCATGATCTTTTCAAGTTTCCTGCCACTTATTGGCATCCAGAGCAGATGACAGAATCACAGCCTTTGTGAGGTTGAGTATCAGTTGCTAAGATACCTCGAGCTGCAGTTAAACAAAGGCCCCAGCCCTGAGAGTTAATGCAAGGGTGCATCTTGGGTGGAAACAGTGCGAAGACACCCCGATAGAGCCTGGTGTGACTGTCCCAAAACAGATCAGCTGGGCGATCTTCACAAAGAGGCTGAGTGGTCTCAGCCTCCGGTAATTGAGGGAAATAACAAAAACAATGGGAACATACATTTTAACCTGCTTCGCTTATCCCTGACAGCAACAGAGAGGGCTCTTGGATGCAAGGCCAATATCAAAGATTGGGAACAAATTGTAACGGGGGTTGGAAACTAAGATGAGGTGGTAAGAAGAGTTGCCAGTGTGTGAATAGAAATAGCAGAGATAGGTTGGTGGGATGTGGTGGAGCAGTCATCCAAATCCATGTGCCAGGGGCTGGCGTCCCTGGTCCTTACTATGTATGTTGTGGAACTGCTTCGTAAAGAAAGGTACTTTATGAAATCCCCAAGCCCTCTTTTGTTAAGACTTAATTACCTTGGACACTTTTCATCTTAAGGAATTTTGGAGTGTGGACAGGATTGAATAAGTATTGCGTGTGCTTATTCAATATCTTTCTTTCTAACCGACTCCAGTTTTTGCCACCATCACCCAAATCATGTTGCAAGTCTAAAATGTGGACACTGCCTCTTATAGAAATGAAGTAGTTACTTGCATTTGCATTTTGCACTTAAGCGAAAGAGCATTTTCCATTCTACCCACTTATTAGTGCCCTTCCTTGTTCCAGGTACTGTTAACACAGACCTGGAACAAAGTCCTATCTTATTTCCCTTCAGCAAATGGGGTGAGACATATACTTAGTCATGACATGTCTAGTTTTTCAGTCTTCTGAATTGCTGCTGAATTTGCTTCAGGACACAAAACTTTAAGGGTTTCACATTGTAGTTGGCAGCTGTACTTTTGCAGTAGAAAAGTAGTCGCCTTAGCAATGGAACAAGTTCATAACTTACACTTCTGTACAGCTAAAGCATCCAATTTGTCATCCAATTCATAAAGCCATTTCTGTGCCCCCACCCTTCACCAGTCTTTCTACGCATCTGACATGCCAGCAACAGCAAAGCTCTCAATTTTCTTCCATCTATTTTCTCACACAGTTCTTGCATTTTATAACTTTCCATTGTGAATGCCAATTTTCTGGGTGAATAGAGAAGCCCCTCACAACTTGCTTTTGATGAGCCCAAAATCTAAAGAAAACAAATACACCATTACTTCCTCAAAATGGAGATCTTCTAAATATTTTAATTATTATAAAATTCATGCAGAATGTGAAATCTGATTGAATGTCTGTGGCAGCATGGATCAAGTTATCTGATATTAAAATCATGGGAATAGGGGTGGAAATAAGTCGATGAGAATGCTAAAAAACCACACCTTGCATTTGGAGAATCTTCCTCTTTTACTAAAGTCACCTTGACTGTAGAATAATTATTACTCAGAAGCAATCTGCACTGTGTTCAGTAGGGCTTACTTCCAGGTAATGGTACCTAGAGTGTTGTAATTGACTGATTATAATAATGTTTGTTTGGAACAAGCTAGAATCCTGGTTTGTCAAGGGTTGTTGAGGCAAAACAAGGCAGTGTGATCTGTCAATTTGTTTCTTCTGGAAACAGAAACAGCTGAACAAACTGCTGGTTTTCCATGGCTTGTTTATCATGATTTCCAAACCCAACAATCTGGGTTGTCTCTTGTCCCTCTTTTCTAGGGTTACGTATTTCCTAAGGTTTGTTCTAGGATTACTTCTCTGTTTTGCTGAGGGAAATATAATCCAGATTGCTGGATGCTGGTGTTTAGATGTCACAGTAAACAAACTGCAGACAGAAAGTTTGTTCAGCTACCTCCACTTGTTGTAGGAGTAAGTGAACAGTGTGTCCCATCACATTGCCTCATCTTCCTTCATCCCCAACAAATTCTATATCGTTTATGTCTATTCTACACATTTTGTATATTCTACAGAATTCTGGACTGTTGTTCCACACAAATGTGCCCCAACAGTGATAATGAACATGGAAACTGTAAAATGTTTTGATTCCAATAAAACAGGAGTGACTGTGGATACTGAGGGGCAAATGGCAGATTATATATAAAAACTGCACTCTGCAACCTGTTCTCTCTCTTTTGTTTTTTAAATCCTAAAAAGCTGCTTCAAAATGGCATGGAGCTGGGAAATAGTGGGAAGGAATCAGATTTAGACACTGTTATTACGGTGTCCAATTTCAAAAGAGTACAGGACTCTTGCACCTTTAATGCTAGTGTCAAAGAGTGAGTTTCTTCAGGTTTATCTTAAATGACAACCTGAGAATAGACTGAAGAAGACTTACCCACAGTATTTAAAAAGATTGACAAGGATGCTATTGTATGTTATATTTCCAGGAAACTAAGGGTATATTTAAAGGTCATTAGAGGTCTTCAGTAGCCCACTACAAAATTGTTCAGTGGAAGATTGTGGGGAAGTGAAACAGGATTACAGCTACTATCCTAAACATGCAGTTGTTCCCTGAAAATCTAATCCAGGAGCAGGCAATTTATGGTCCTCAAATATTGGCTTACAGGTCCCATCATCCTTCTTCATAGGCCATGCTAGCATGGACTGATGGGAATTGCAGAGGAACAGCAATATTATTTTTAAGAGCTACTAATTGCCTATCCCAGATCTAATCCAAACCAGCAGTTGTTCAAGATTTACATGCAGAATCTAGGTTTCTGATTGTGCAAAAGGCAATGTGACAGATTCCTTCTGCAAAGCAATGCTAAATATTAGATGGCATGTAGGATGCATTGTGTGAGTGTGTGTGTATTGATAATGAATGGGCCCAACAGTTTTGGACAAAACCTTTTATGAACTAATAATATATTCTAGAAATCTGTGCAATGTATAAGACGTGTTGATAGGTGGATCAGTTATTGGCTACTGGATGAAGGTTGAAAGATACAAAGATGGTATATGTCTACAACTATATCTGGTTACAAAATGAAAGGTGATATTAGATGCATAAGAAAAAGATTTAAGGTGTAACAGTGTTTCAGTCAAAGTCAGTGTGCCTTTATTACATAGTATTGCCTGCTTTAGGTTTTTCAAGTGTGTTTCACAATATGGTTTTGGGGACACTGATAGCTGCCTACAGCAGGGATGCTACAGAATGGGAATGACATTAGACAAAAAGAGTAGTATGTGCTGTAGAAGACAGATTTGGATTATCTGATAGATCTCAAGAAACCAACAAGGGTCCCCTGCACCCTATAGTTCAACAAAAGCAATTTTCAGGTCTCAACTACATGATCTATAGTAAATCAGATGGAGATTTCTACTTGTACACTTGAACCTCCATATCCACAGGGGACCCATGGATCCAAAAAGGCAGGATGTCAAGTCCTGTTCTCCCTAATGGCAGTACAACGTGCGTGCAAGTGCAGCCATTGGGGACAATGAGGCTTGCTGTCCATGGTTGCTCAGATCTGTGGATGGCAAGCCCACAGATATGGAAGTCCAACTGTATAGGCAGCTCATCCCTGTTATCACTCTTGGAGCCCACTACATGAAGATATAAAGACATAAAGCTTACTTGGCTATCACTTTTGTATCTAGCTCCAGTTGTGAACTTAAGATCCCAGAAGCCTGATGCCTGCCCCCTCCCTTATGCTCCCCCTTCTGTATGCTTGTCTGCTGCCTTTTAGTATGGTGACTCCTTTCCCTGTTACCTGGGCTGAAAAAAAGGTCCACTTGCTGACTTCTGTAAGCTTCAGTACATGGAATGAGGGTGAGGCAACCTTTTGTTTCTTTGCTTCATTCCAGTGATGGCTAGTTGCTTCCACATCAGTGAAGTGGTGAATCTGCTTTAGGTCATAGTCTGTACTTCCAAGAAGCTATGCAAAGTATTGACTCCTATCCATAGCTTTACCATCTTGAAGTGCTGCCACACTGCAGAATTAATACAGTTTGACACCACTTTAAGTGCCATGACTCCATCCTATGGAATCCTGATATTTGTAGTTTGTTGTGGCATCAGAGCACTCTAGCGGAGAAGACTAAATATTTCAGAAAACAACAAATCCCAGAATTCCACAGATGAGCCATGGCAGTTAAAGCTATGTCAAACTGGATTATTTCTACAGTGCAGATGTAGCCTTGGATATAAATCTCAGAATTAATCTACCACCCCAATGACATGGGGCTATCAGCTGATTCTGTTTAATGCACCAATATGTCTTTAGCGGGCCCTTTGGTAGTAGTAATCTTAAAATCACTAAAAAATAAAGTTCATAGTTTAAAGAAGAGATCTTCACAGAAGGGGGTCCTTCTCTATGCCATAAAGTAATCGTAAGATACTTTTTATGCTTAATAGACAAGGTTTATTTTATTTATTTATTTTGAACAGGCACAGTAATTATGCCACAGACAGACAAGCAAGTATGCATCCCACCGGAGCTTCCAGATCTGCTGAAGCAGTTCACAAAAGCTGCTATTCGGACTCAGCCTCCAGATTTGATACAATGGGCTTCCGAGTAAGTTTAATATTTTCTTCTGAAACACAAGCCATTTAATTGTAAGGTCTTATTTGCTTTCTTTAACTATAATTGTTTTTATACTAGCATGCACATTAATACCATATACATAACTGGAGGAAACTTATGTAGAGTTTCCAGGCATTGTCAAAGCAAAAAGGTGTTGTCTTAAACCAAAAAAATACAGTATGGCCAACAGAAAGGTCTAGGGAAAAGTAATGAAGAAGTAATACATAAGAAAGTTTTATAATCTAAAATATACAGTAAATGTAGAAACAGTAGTTTTTGGCATCCAGGTAAACAGTGGGTGGTCAAGGCAATACACCAGGGATCGGCAGTCTAAGGCCCACGGGCCAAACGTGGCCCACCGAGGCCTTCAAACTAGCCCGTGGTCGGTCCTGCCGCCACCGCCATTGTTGCTGTGTGCGCAAGAGAGTGCGGGGCACCATTTCATGCATGCGCATGATGGCAGGCACCATTTTGGAAGGCAAAACAGTGCCGGTGTTGTGCGCATGCGCTCACGACACCAGCACCATTTTGCCTTCCAAAATGGAGGCTGCTGTGGTGCGCATGCATGCACAATTGCAGGTGCCATTTTGCTTTCCAAAATGGCACCCCGTGCTTGCGTACGCATGCGCAGAATGACGGGGGTAGTGTGCATGCATGTGCAATCGCAGGCACCATTTTGGAAAGCAAAATGGCTCTCTGCGCTCACGTACGCCTGTGCACCATGGCAGGGGGTAGTGTGCATGTGCGCATGCGCCTCCACCACCATTTCCCCCCCCTTCGGCCCCCCGAAGATTGGAGGGCGCTGGAACCAGCTCCACCCCAAAAAAGTTTGCCGACCCCTGCAATACACTGTGTCAGAAAGTAAAGACAACAAGTAATGTATATGCTTCCTGTATATATGCAAATAAAAAGCAGATACACTGCCAATATACATAGAAGAATAGAAATAAATTAATCTCAAATGACATATACAATATAAGAATATCCAACATTCAAAGTGCAGGAAAGAGCATAAGTATATGCACTTCCAGAGGACATGTAACATAAGAGATAAAAAAAAATAACAATAAAACCAAACGCGTTTGGATTGAACATCTTCCCCAGTGGAAAATGAAGCTAAAAAAACGGGAAAGTATAATATAATTAGTGTATTTATTAGTAAATGAAGACCATATTGTAAAATAATAATCTAGCAGATGTACCTGTTGTAACAGCACAACAATTTGCTTATTTGCAGGGAGTCATCCATATAAGTAAGAAGTTTGTCAGGCAATAAATTCCAGTGGAGAATATATATAAACATGTATAAGTTTAGGATTTGATAAAGATATTCAAAGTTATTAAAGATGTTATTTCCCCATACTTACTGTACCCTGGATGCTCCAATAGACTGCAATGCTATTTTGGATATTTCAAATGGAGGGCTTTATCTTTTCTTCCTAATTTGCAATCTATCCCACCTCCCATTCCCATATGCCTGTGATGGTTAAGCTATCTGATATGTGGGAACCAGTCATTTTTGTTGCAGTGTTTCCCCAGCACTATATGTGTGCCCACTGGCTATTATTGTTATTTTCTTTCCTGGAAATTCTCCAGTGACTGGCACCTTATTGCTTATGAACTGGCAGTGGCCCATGGACCACCACTTTGAGTAGCACTGTCCTATGCCATCACTAACCAAAGCTGCATCATGTGCTTTCAGATCATATCTTTCTATTTCCCTTGTACATGTTTGCTTGTTTGTGTCTGTGTGTAGTAATCCGCTTTGAGGTGTGCTTTTTGATTTATAAAGTTTGAAAATAAACAGCATAGAAACTAATTAGCCAAGACCTCCAACATATAAAACAAGCAGCTATTGGTAAAATGTGAACCTTTGTTCTGTTTTTCTGTCCAGTTATTTCAATGCCATGGCCCGTGGAGAGCTTCCTCCCGTAAGAGAGAGATCAGATAGAGTGCCTTTATCAAACTGGGCAGAGCTTACTCCAGAGCTCTTGAAGGTCTTGCACCAGAGAGTAAGAAACATCTCCTTTCCATTTTAGGGCAAGTACATGAGAGGCCTGAGTGTTTGTAATGTATATGTAACCTACCACATGACACAGTTTCTGTGCATGATTTGTGTAAATCCCATTACTGCAGTGGTTCTCAACCTTCTCCCCCTTTACATCTACATATGGATGTCATGCTCCTGTTTGTTCAGTGTATGTATTTTCTTTTCCCACAATCATGTATATTCATGTTTTAACATCTTATAAGGAAATAATATTGTTCAAATTAGAGCTGGTTATTTAAATATATTTAATACTTAACACATGTATAATTTTTTACACCTACTGTCTCACACACAGCTACGCTCACATACACTAGTGCTCCCAGATATGTACTCATGCAGTCATATCTCTTTCATTCTTTCTTTCATTCACACTCTTTGCTTTTCTCTTTTCCTCCAGGACAGAAAAAGTTCAAAAAGAAGAGGAGGGGATCAAGGCCTCCGTGTCTGGTGCCCCCCTCCTTGAACAATCTCCCCCAGGGTCCCGCCCCACAGTTTGAAAATCACTGCATTAGTCTTATGTCTGATAGTTTATTCAAATACTAAGTTGCGTACAGAGAGAACTCATTTACTGTATACAAATTGGTGAACTAAGAAAAGATAACATATTTCTGCCCATGCATCAAATAAGATCACACACATAGAAGGTGACTTTAAATGGAGGAAAATCTTCTGTGCAGTATGCAGAACACTGGAAAACCAGGGTCCCTTTCACGCTACATAGTTATAGCACTATGGACGTTATCACACATGGGCCAGAAAGCAAAAATAAAGTGGAA
>CM034701.1:142286521-142308033 GCA_020142125.1 Phrynosoma platyrhinos | reverse complement strand
TCTTGCCGCTTTCTTGCTGCTTTGAGACCCCAGTGTGATAACGTCCTATGAATCTCTAGGTCTTTCAGTTCAACTTTTAGTTAAAGTTGACCATGGGTTGTGCTGGAGGACCTAAAGAGAACATATTAATAAAATCCGCGAATAATGAAATCTGCAAAAGTCAAATCCACAAATGTGGAGGGACGAGTGTAATGACCAGCCAATCTGAGAGTTTGTCATATTCACTCATATTCATACCACTTTATAGAGATACATCAATCCCAATGCAGGGCTTGTTCTGAAAGTTGCTTTGAATTGCTGGATGGAGAACAATGGTTAAAAAAGCTTTGAAAATTCTAGTTATTAGTACACTGTTTGTATTAATGTCATTATTAATGCTGTATTTCTCAAACCAAATTCATCACATTTTCCATTTCTCCCATTTCCCTCATCTTGTTCTACTAGGGCCAGCTTTTATGACTCTGGCATTTTGTATTTAAAATTCATCTGTGCCTTCTGTTATTTTTTCCTCACTTGAAGTCATAATCTTATATTTGTAACATTACAGTTAGCTGCCCTGAAGATAATTCTGATTTCACAGAAGATTTTGACTTCAGGTGAGCAAAATAAAGAAAAAGCAGATGAAGCTAATCAGTCCTCCCCTGCTTTTTCCTTCTTGTCAAATATTTAATAGTGTCTCACTATCTAAATGGATGGTAGAATTTGCAAGATATTATTTCCACTTTCTTTGTCCCTAAACATTAACTGGCCCAACAAAGTTCTATATGCTTTCACCCATTCTGCTCTGTCTTCTGAACATAAATATTGAGTATCAATGTTATTTTGGGTGGGAGGTCATTTGAATTAAAATAAATGCTTCAGTTGCCTATCCTAGTTTATTCCTATCAGAATTTTTCTTCTCAGAATTTTAAAACTGTACTATTTATTAGAAAAGGCCAAAACCAAATTGCAGTACAGAGAAAAGAGAAATAGTGACTGAATAACATTTTTTTTTCAGAATGGAGCAACTCAGACATCACTTCTATACAAGGGTTTCTTATGTACAATGTGGTGCCAAGACTTTTCTAAAATTAGATACTGTTTAGAAAGCCGTCTCTGTGTGTTATTAGCCATAGTCCAGCAGCAATTAAAGTGTGCTTAAAAGTACTTGAATCTTTATCATATGACAGCTATGCCTTAATATTTCTAGAAAAATATGACATCTGGTACCTCTGTAATTAATACCAAATAACATTCTGGTTTTTTTTAAATAGACTATTGCAAAAACTCTGAAGATAATATGTGAAGTTTTATCCAATGAGAATGACACTGGACCAGCTCGCATCCCTTTCAGTACTTTCCAGTTTCTCTACACTTACATTGCTGAAGTAGATGGAGAAATCTCAGCATCCCATGTCAGCCGGATGCTGAATTATATTGAGCAAGAGATGTAAGTATCCCTGGTGTAGCAAATATGTTTTTCAAGTAAATCAATGTTAACACAACCACTGCAATAGCTGTACTGTGGTGGTATACAGTAGCTTATAACAACAAGTGTAAAGATCTGTACCTAATTCCTGGAACCAGTTTGTTCACAGAACTGTACATATAAGATTCACATATTAAGCAGAATAATATTAAACAGTTTGATGGTTGGGGGAATGGGGAAATCCTATTGCGTGACTCAATATGCATCTAAACTTAAAATGTCTTAAAATTTTGAGCATGATGCTTGAGAATATAAAATGTTCCATGTTAATTTCCTCCCTAGAAATCCTGTTCTATTTTTTAAAAAAGAAGAAGAATTAAGCACATGCTGAAGCACTTGCATATCTTTTCAAATATATCCATATATTTTTTTTTCTGTCGAGAGAACATTTTGTAACGCTTTGGTGGAACTCATAACTTCTGTCTTCATTTAAAATTAAAGCTACTGTAGCAAGCACTGATGCCATGAATTCCCCTATCACATATTTATTCTTAAAGAGTGTTTTTAAAACATCCTCTTGGCTCTGAAAAAGAGTCATGTGTGAAAACAGTTCAAAATATGTATATAGTTACTGCCATCTTGTGGCATTCACTTATAGTAAATACACTTATGGTGTAATCTTCAACTAATTATAATGATTCCTGTATCATGGGAAATATGCTGAGGACATTATTTCCCATGCCCATAGCAGTTCTTTTACAATGAGTATTTACAGTGGGCCCTTGGTATCCGCTGGGGTTTGGTTCCAGGACTCCCTGTGGATACCAAATTCTGTGGATATTCAAGGCCATTAAATACAATGGATAGTAAAATGGTGTCTTATATAAAATGGCAAAATCAAGGTTTGCTTTTTGGAATTTATATATATATTATTTTCAAGCCATGGAAAAAGAATCCATGGATATGGAGGACCAACTGTATTGGGTATCTATATAAAATGATTATATATTGGGTTTTCAAATGAACCAAAATGGTTTTTGAAAAGAGAAAAGGCACTACAATTGTTGTATTGCATAGAAATTGTTGTATCACACAGAAACATCTTGCCAACTGAGCAAACGTCTATTTTTGTGTTCCCTCCACAGCATTGGACCAGATGGGTTGATCAAGGTGACTGATTTTACCCAGAATCCTCGAGTCAGGCTGGAATAGATTCACACTGCACCATACACTGCTATGTTACTAAAAGGAAGAGGAAACAGAGGATAGAATAAGAATTTCAAATAGGCCAGCCTCGCAGTCTCTTTTGTCCTTTTGTGTCCGTTAATAAACAGTTTGGTAAAGCAAGCAATAAGAAAGATGGAACCATAGATTGAGACGGTGCTGCTGGAATACTAGAGTTCAGTCTACTGTTAACTCTCTGGTACTTTGATATCCACACATTCACACAAATAAATATAATAGACTAACAAATAGTATAAACCTATTATATTAAATACGTTTGAGGTCCACCTTTCTCCCCTTTTTTGTGCTTTCCAAAATGTCTGGCACTGATGTATGAAATTGGGGGATATGTCGGAACACTATAGGGTTGTTTCCATGTAATTGTACAAAGGAGTAAAGTTTGGAAGAGGCTTTAGGTTTTCCCCACCAGTCTGTTAGTAACAGTGCATTTATCCAGGTATAGTAGAATAGGATCATCACAGAAAACAAGTGAGATTTTTTTTTAAAACGCTTCTCCATATTTAAAATATCTTCATTGAATTTCCCCCCAAAATAATTCCAAAATAATTATACCATGTTTCCGGACCATCTGAACCCTTTTCATAGGTTTTCAAAGCTGCATAGTGTGTTTACATGAGGCTTAATGTCAAACTAACTTCTTGTTGTGTGCCTTCAAGTCATTTCTGACTTAAGACAATCCTACCACAGAGTTTTTGGGGTAGGAGGTTGCCTTTGCCCTTGTCTGTGGCTTGGAAAGTGTGACTTGCTTAATGTCATTCAGTGGGTTTCTATACCCAAGTGGGAATTTCAACCCTGGTCTCCAGTCCAGAGTCATAGTCCAGTGCTCAAACCACCACATCACACTTGCACCAAACTGCCTTCCTTCAATAATATATTTAAATAAACACTTGTGAATGAATATGCAATATTAGGATGGAACTATAGTGTATGAATCTCTCTGTAATTCTTTTCTCCAAGGATTTGTTTTGTCTGATAAAGAAAGTTTGTATAGCCTCAGAGTATTAAGTGAGGGTGGGGGTGAGTTTATGTTTTCCTTCCAATGTATTTGGCTGCTCACTCCCCCCCCCCCACACACACATAAGAGATTTAAGGATCTGTATCTTTTGAAAGCAAACACACACATGCCTTTCAGATGTTGGGGAGAAAAGCAGCCGATGGTGATGTAGAGGGCTATTTTACAGCAAACAGCTGGGAAGGAAAGGCTTCAACACATCTACCTTCCTATGGTCTTCTGCTCATCCTTGAAATGACTAAATCCTTTGGAAAGTAGAATTTGGAATTACAGTACTCAAAATGTGTTCCACTTTTAGTCTCAAAGAGAGGCTCAGGGTGACAGAGCTGAAAATCTGAGGTTTAACAATGAAAAGAAAATTGAAGACTCTAAAATGAATATTTTCTTACTGTCATTTAATTATCCTGACCACTCTATTTTTTTTTTAGGTTGTCCATCATCATCACCTTTAATGAAGGGCTACATTAAGTGCAGTAACAGTCACCACTTTTGTTTGTAGCTGGAATGTTTTTACAAAGAGCAAAGACAGAGCACAGGAAAGGCTAATCTGATCAAGCTATTGTTTCAGACAATAGTGTTGACTGAATTTTATTACGGGAGAGCACTCTTGCATAAGCTTTCTCCATGTAGTTGTTCTCCAGAGTATCACTGCTTAAACTTCATGCTCTCTTGAAGACTTGCTTGCTGACTTCATTCTCACACTGGAGTTCCAAGTAGAGTTCATTTAAAAAAAGATAAAGGCAAAGGTATTCCCCATTGACAAGACTATCAAGTTGTGTCCGACCATAGAGGGCAATGCTCATCTCCATTACTAAGCCAAAGAGCCAGCGTTGTTCAAAGACTATTCTGTGATAATGTGGCCAGCATGATTGCACAGAATGCTTTTTACCTTCCCACCAAAGTGGTACCTATTTATCTACTTGCATTTGCATGCTTTTGAACTGCTAGGTTGGCAGAAGCTGGGACTAGTGATAAAGAGTTCACCGCATCATGCAGCACCCGGGCCTCAAACTGTCAACCTGCCTATCTTGCAATCAACAGAGTCAGCATCTTAGCCACTTGAGCCACTATATCCCTTAGAATTCATGATAGCAAATATAATAGAGCAAAGCAGAAATTATTTTAGTATAATTAGAGTTCACTAGGCCACCCTAATTATACTAAATTAATTTCTGCCTTACTCCATTATATTTGCTATCATGCCTGCAAATCCAAACACAGGAATCATTCATGCATTTTACCAATCCAGCAGTGGCAGAGCACAAAAGTATTTCTCTCATTTACACTTTTCCCAATCTGGTTTCCTTTAGAGGACAGGCAAATCCACACTGATAATTGTCCATCTCCCAATGTACTCCTCCTGTCCTGGGGGGGGGGGGGTTGCAGACTGCCAGAAATAGTGCAAATTGAGTCCTCTTTAAGAGTTAGGGTTAGTGCTAGGGAATCATGGGAAGTGTTTGTTTTTTTCTGAGACATTGAGCCTCCTCTGTCAGAGAATTCTGGTGCCACAATAAAATACAGTTCCCATGATTCCCTAACCCTAACCCTAAAATTGGACTCAACTTGCACTATTTCTGGCAGTCTGCAACCCCCCATGGTTCCAGGAAGCACTCTTGGCAACCTCCTGATTCCTGAATTCCATCTGTCAATCCAATGGGATTCTAGACTGCATCAATAGGATTGTAATGTCTAGATCGAGGGATGTAATAGTTCCCTTCTATTCTGCTTTGGTCAGGCCTCACCTGGAATATTGTGTCCAATTCTGGGCGCCACAATTCATGAAGGATATGGACAAGCTGGAGCATGCCCAGAGGAAGGTGACCAAAATGGTGAAAGGTCTGGAAACTGTGCTCTATTTGGAGAGACTTAGGGCCTCGGCAGATGGCTAATTGAGCCGTCTCCGAGGCAGGGAAGAGGAGGGGCAGCCGCACACTCGGCGCCCCTTCCTCCTCCTGAGGTTGCCCTCGGAGCTGCCAGCCGTCCGCACGGCCGGCGCTCCGGGGGCAACCTCCCGCCGCAGCGTCCACACATGCTGCGGCAGATAAGTCAGCGAAAGTGCGCCTCACGCTTTTGAAGCGCACTTTCGCTGACTTGTGAAAGGAGCGCTATTTTTGCGCTCCTTTTAGGGGCGGCGAAAGTGTGCCGCTGAATCGAGGCATGGGGATGCCTCGATCCAGCGGCGCACCTTCCCAGGGCGGCCCCGTGCCGCCAGTCTGCTTCCCCCCTTAGGGAGCTGGGATGTTTAACCTGGAAAAGATTAAGAGGTGATATGATAGCCATGATAGCTTATTTTGCAAGCTGCCTTGGGTCCCTTTCTGAGAGAAAGGTGGAATAGAAATTAAGTAGATAAATAAATGTTTAAATATTTGAAAGGATGGAGCAAGGTTTTTTGTTTGTTTGTTTGTTTGTTTGTTTTTTGCTACCCCAGAAACTAGGTCACAGAGCAATGGATTCAAACTAGAGGAAAAGAGATTCTGCCTAAACATTAGGAAAACTTGGAATGCAATATTTTGGAGGTAGTGAAGTCTCCTTCTTTGGAGGTTTTTAAAGAGAGGTTAGAGGGCCATCTATCAGGAGTGCTTTGTGTATTCCTGCACTGCAGAGGTTGGACTGGATGGTCCTTGGGGTCTTTTCCAAGACACACTTAATGAAAATGAGGTGATTTTACTATGTTTTGTCTTAGCATTTGAAATATATCACTGGTTCTTTTCCTAGGGCATGTATTACACTGGTATTTCCTATGCACAACCAGTCTGGATTGTCTATAACTATTTCACTTGCTTTCTTTCTCTGCTTTGTCATATCTTTTATTCTGTTAAATTGAACATAAATGGGTCTGGCTCTCTCATGGAACAGGGTGAGATCTCGAGCACCCACCGATGTCTCTGCCGTTGTCTCTGGCTGCCCACACATGTTGCCTCATTTCACATGCCACAGCCTTTCTTCTCAGTGGTGGTTGGTGGCTTAATAGCACCAACTACTGCCTCCTATTTTGGCAGCTGCTTTCATGCAACGTTGCTGCCCCTGAAACTTTGCCACATTGAGAACCACCAAGAGAATTGTAGTCCAAAAAAGTAAAAATTTCCAAACTTTGGGAAACACTAATAGGAACTGCTGTTATGAGCCTTACATTCAATTTTGATGTATGGTCATTCTGTTTGCAAGCTTGCCTTCCCTGATGTTTCTTCTGAACTGTTAACTTATATATTACCGTACATAACATCAGTAGCAGCTAGTGGCTTTCATGTTAACGGAACAGTGAATCCACCCTGGACTTTAGTCCACACCTAAACCCAGTGTGGTTAATGTTGGACTAGGAGTCCAAAGACCAGGATTTGAATCCCCACACAATTATGGAAACCTACTGGATGACCTTGTGTAAGTCACACTCTCTCAGCCTTAGAAGAAGGCAATATCAAAAGCTCCTCACAATAAATCTTGCCAAGAAAACAATGTGATAGCGTCACCATACATAAGTCAGAATTGACTTGAAGGCACTTAGCAAAAATGATGCTGCTCCTGAAACACCACCTATACCCTTCATCCCCACTAGGAATAATTATGTACATGCTTTAGATTAGAAGCTTTGAAGCAGGGTTGGGCAAAGTGTGAGCCTGCAGATGCTGCTCAACTGCAACTCACAGCACTCTGCATCATTCAGCACTGCTGGCTTGGGCAATTTAGGGGGGTTGCAGACTGCCAGAAAAAGTGCAAATTCAGTCCACTTTTAGGGTTAGGGTTAGGGTTAGGGAATCATGGGAATTGTTGTTTTTTTCTGAGACATTGAGCCTTCTCTGTCAGAGAGCTCTAGTGCCACAATAAACTACAGTTCCCATGATTCCCTAACCCTAACCCTAACCCTAAAAGTGGACTGAATTTGCACTTTTTCTGGCAGTCCAACAACAGGTGAAGGGCTGAAGTTTGTCCACCTGGTGGAACATTAAAATGTGAGGAGGCTATAGATAATAGTGAGTCCAACGAGCAGGGAACAGATTGACTATTGGAGAGACAGCATCCAAAGGGAGTGTTGGGAGGTGCATCTAAAACAGGGTTCAAGGGTTTGGCATGTTGAGCGGGGAGCACAGTGAGGTTTACAGAGGATCAGACTGTGATGACATTCTGCAGAAACTCCCCCCACAGCCTCAGATCTGCTGAACAGCTCCTCTATTAGTAGAAGACCAGGTGACACAGTGCTCCCAGTCCATAGCCACTTGTTGAAATGTCCATGGCTGCTTCTGCTCTGAGATTCAGTACAGAAAAGGTGCATGCTGTGTCCATCCAGTGAGTAAGGTTGTGTCCACACAGCAGAAATAAAGCAGTTTGACACCACTTTAACTGCCACAACTCTATCCTACTGAATCCTGGGATTTGCAGTTTGGTGTGGCACCAGAGCCCTCTGACAGACCAGGCTGAATACCCCACCAAACTACAAATCCTAGGATTCCACAGAATGCAGCCCTGACAGTTAAAATGGGTCTAAAACACACTGCAGAAATAATCCAATCAATCTTTATTGCTTTTGGCCAATGGCCATTGCAAAGAGAAATAATCCAGTTTAAGACCACTTTGACTGCCCTGGCTCAGTCCTAGGGAATCCTGGGAACTGTAGTTTTGTAAGACATTGAGCCTTCTCTGTCAGAGAGCTCTGGTGCCACAACAAACTATGGGCCTTTGCAGACTGCCAGAAATAGTGCACATTAAATTGAGGCCCTGCCCTGGCTCATTGCTAGGGAGTCATGGGAATTGTATTTTTTTCTGAGACATTGAGCCTTCTCTGTCAGAGAGCTCTGGTGCCACAATAAATTCCAGTTCCCACGATTCCCTAGCACTGAGCCAGGGCAGGGCCTCAATTTAATGTGCACTATTTCTGGCAGTCTACAAAGTCCTTGATACATTTCAATGGTTACACTGTTGTTTTATCGCTATGTTTTCACTCAGAGTCCAGATTTCCAAGGATTCCCCAGCAGTGAACCAGGCTAGCTGAAGTGGTCTCAAACTGGATTGTTTATGCAGTATGTTTTGGCCTGTGGTGTCAAACTGCTTTAATTCTGGTTGTTGTTGTTGTTGTTATCTGTTCTTGAGTCAACCTTGGCTCCTGGTGACCCTGTGGATGAGAGATCTTCAAGCCCCCCTATACACTGATCTGCTTAAGTCTTGTGGATTCAGTCCAGTGATCTCCCTTATTGAGTCTATCCATCTGACATGTGGCCCTCCTCTCCTCTTCCTGCCCTCCACCTTCCCCAGCATCATTTTCTTTCCTAATCAGTCATGCCTTCTCATGATGTGGCCAAAGTACGACAGCCTCAATTTGATCATCTTGGCTTCCAGGGAGAGTTCAGATTTGATCAGTTCAAGGACCCATTTATTTGTCTTTTTGGCTGTCCATAAGATCCTCAGCACTCTTCTCCAGCACCACATTATCTCAAATGGATTCATTTGGTTTCATTCTGCCGTGTGGAATTACTGTAAGATAAAATGGGATGGATGCTCCATTCACAATTTGGGGCTGTTCCAGAAAGGGAGAAGCCATAAAGCCGCACGCTCCCTGGTGCAGTGACCTCGGTGAAGTTTGTTTTCCACTAGACAGAAGCATTGGGGTTGTGCAGGGTTTCAGGTGAGCATCCCATGCTGAAGCAAGCTCTGCAGTTTCTCTCCAGCCTTATGAATGGAGGTGACACTATTTTTGTGATATTTTTAAGAGGTCTGAGTAATCCATAGCTCAGTTCATTCATCTTTCTGTCCCTCCCAGTTGCTCAGCACAGCAAAGGTGTTAAGTCTGTTGCAACAAAGACAGCATTCTTGTGGCATCTTAAAAATCTTCCATTTTTATTCAGCATAAGGTTTGGTAATCCATTTTCTCGGACACATGACCTTAAGGTACTATTAGCCAAAACCTATTGCTGGTCCCAAATAGGGTATACCCATTGAATGAATGGGACTTATGTAGGAGTTTAGTTGTTGTTGTTGTGTGCCTTCAAGTCATTTCTGATTCATGGCAACCCCAAGGCGAAGCTATGGACGTTATTACACGGGGTCTAAAGCAGTCCCATCCCCGTCCCATTTTGCTTCCTTTTCCCCTGTGTTCACACGACGTCGCAGAGAAACCCTGCCCATCCCCGTCCCATTGCAGTTCTTTTCCCCGTGTCTTTACACGACGTCGCACCCATCCCCGTCCCATCCCTGTCCCATCCCTGTCCCATTGCGGCATCATTCGGCATCATCCCCGTTCTTTTGAATGCCGGATTCTTTGGGAATTACACTTGCGCCGCGACCAGAATGATACCGGAATGATGCTGCTTTCTGTATACCGGTAAGTTCTGGATGGAAAAGGAACCGCAATGGGACGGGGATGCGACGGGGATGGGACTGCTTTAGGCCCCGTGTGATAACGTCCTATCACAGACCTTTCCTGGCAAGTTTCTTCAGACAGGGTTTGCTATTGCCATCCTATGAGGCTTAGAGACTGTTGTGATTTGCCCAAGGTCAGTTTACACAGCAGAGGCAGGATTCGAACCCTGGTCTCCAGAGTTGTAGTTCAACACCCAAACTGCTATGCCCCACTGTCTCCCTATCAATGCAACAGCTCTGCTTAGTTAGAACTAGCAAGTGGATTTAGGCCATTATCTCTGACAGCAGCAAGAAGCTGGTTTATTTTGTAAATAGTAAAAAAGTAATAATGTTAAAATGTCAGTTGTAAGGTCTGAAAGAGAAACAGTAAATTCCTGAATATGTTTACTCAAGTCTGGCTGAATTCAAAAGGATTTCCTCCCCAGTTAGGGCTACAGTATAACAGCAGAACATGCATTTCCATGGGACCATCTGTAACAAAAGACATGGGATGCATCTGCTTTGTAGAAATAATGCAGTTTGACACCACTTTGAAGTGATGTAGCTCTATCCTACAGAATCCTGGGATTTGTAATTTTGTGAGGCACCAGCACACTTTGGCAGACAGGGATACAGACTGTAAAACTACAAATCCCAGGATTCCATAGGAATGGCGGTACAGCACTTAAAAGTGGTGTCAAACCACATTATTTTTCCAGTGTGGGTGCACCCTGGGCCCTACCTTTGAAATCTCACCCTGCAATGAAATAATATGGGTCAATAAAGTAGCAGAGGACTTGTTTAAAAATTTACTTTTAGCCACAAGAGAAAAATGTGAACTGACCAGTAAAGGTCAGTTTTCCCACCTGAAGCCAACAACTCAGCAGCTCAACCCCTCACATGTGATGTGTTTACTCAGATGTAAGACCTCCATACTCCCAAGTAAGCGGGTGCCGCTGTGGTGTTGGGGTTTGGGTGTTGGATTAAAACTCTGGAGACCAGGCTTCAATTCCCCACTCAGCTATGAAACCCACTGGGTGATCTTGGGCAAGTCACATGCTCTCAGCCTCAGAGGATGGCAATGGCAAAACTCCCTCTGAAGAAATCTTGCCAAGAAAGCCCCATGATGAGGTAGTGCAGTGGCTGGAGCATTGAACTAGACTCTGGAGACCAGGGTTCAGTTCCCAGCTCAGCCATAGACCCATTGGGTGTCCTTGGCTGAGTCACACTCTCTCAGCCTCAGAGGCCATCAATGGCAAGCCTCCCTCTGAACAAATCTTGCCAAGAAAGCCCCATGGTAGTGTGGTGGAGTGCTTTGAGCATTGGACTAGGACTCTGGAGACCAGGGTTCAGTTCCCAGCTCTGCCATGGAAATCCTCTGGGTGACTTTGGGCAAGCCACACTCTCTCAGCCTCCTCAAGGAAAGGGAAGGGAAGGCCAAACCTCCCTCCTAAGGGTCTAAAACAGGAGTAGGCAACCTTTCCCCTTTAAGGGCCGAGGGACTTCAGCTCCCAGAAGCCTCAGCCCTTAAAGGGGAAAGGTTGCCTACCCCTGGTCTAAAGCTACAGGGTGAGGCAAACTGTCCCCTTTAAGGGCCGAGGGACATCATCTCCCAGAATCCCAGACTATTGGCCAACATGGCTGAGGCTTCTGGGAGCTGAAGTCCCTCGGCCCTTAAAGGGGAAAGGTTGCCTACCGCTGGTCTAAAAGGCACAGCCTGCCCTAAGCCCCGCCTCCCTCCCCCCATTGGTCCAGCTGAGGGGTATTCTGCACCAATGGGAATCCGCCCCTGCTCGCGCATTCCTTTCCCGCCCGGGCTACCGCCGCCACTGCCTAAAATGGAGGGGCGTGAGTGGGCGGGGCTTGTGGGAAGGAGCTCTCTGAGGACCGTTGGGCCCCTCAGTCGGGTTGGGAAGGCGGTTAGGCCTCCTCTGTGTCCTTCTCTCTTTGCTCTGAGGCGGAGATGGCGCCGCCGGGGTCCCTACGGAACCCCCCCAAGGTAAAACGGAGCCGAAAGGAGGGAAGGGGGAGCAGAGCAAGGAAGCCAAGCACGCAGTTCTGGGAAGCTATTGGGTTGCTGCTGTGTGCCTTCTTCCTTCAAGCTGTTTCCGACTTAATAAGGCGGAGGCTGAGAGAGTGTGACTCGCCCAAGGTCGCCCCGTGGCTTTCCATGGCCGAGCCCCGGGGATTTGAACCCAGGTCTTTAAGCTTCCGTCCGTCTCCAAGATAAATCTCATTATGCACCCATATGCAGGTATTCCAAAATCCAATATTAATAATAATAATCAGGAATCCAAAACCCTTGTGGTCCCAAGCATTTTGGGTAAGGGAGACTCAATCTGTGCTACACCTTGTATGGCCTTATGAAATACTGGTCCAAAACACACTGCAGAAATGAACCAGTTTGAGACCGCTTTAACTGCCCTGGCTCAGTGCTAGGGAATCATGGGAATTGTATTTTTTTTTCTGGGATAAACCGGTCTCAAACTAAATTATTTCTGCAGTGTGTTTTGGACCACTGTTAATGTGAAGGTGGATTAACCAGGGATGGCTTGCGTAAATAAGTTTTTAAATACTTGACTAAAACTTAAGGATAGCTGAAATATGTCAAATACCTAATAGTAAAGCATTCTGCCTAGTAGATGTCCCACACTTAAATTGTGGTCCATCAAATACTGTAAACGTGGAGCTGGATTAATAAGAGGAGGGTTGCATAAATAAACTTTTAATACTTGACTATAGAGGAAATATGTCAAATAGTGGCAAAGCATTTTACTGCAACAAAATACACTTCCCAGAATTCCCTAGCATTGAGGCATTGCAGTTAAAGTGGTGTCAAACTGGATTATTTCTGTAGCGTGGATGCAGCTGATGTCCCCACAGACCAAATGGATGTACAAGAGAGAAAGTGGTCTTTTAGGTAACTAGGGTCCAAAACACACTGCAGAAATAATCCAGTTTGAGACCTCTTGAACTGTCCTGGCTCACTGCTAGGGAATCCTGGGAAATGTAGTTTTGTGAGACATTTAACCTTCTTTGTCAGAGCTCTGGTGTTACAAAAAATATAGCTCTCAGGATTCCCTAGCACTGAGCCAGGGCAGTACAGTCTCAAACTGGATCATTTCTGCAGTGTGTTTTGGACCTAGGTGCCAAGTTGTTTAGGTCTTCATATGTTAACAACAAAACCTCAAAACTGTTCTGGTGCAAAGAAGCAACCAGTGCATTTCACAAAACACAAAAGTGTGACACGCTGCTGGTAGGTTGCCCCAGAGAGTGATGCAGTGGTTTGGGTGTTGGACTACAACTCTGGAGACCAGGGTTCGAATCTCCACTTGGCCATGGAAACCCACTGGCTGACTTCTGGTAAGTCATACTCTCTCAGCCTCAGAGGAAGGAAAGAGTTTTTATTCTGAATCAGTAACCTGGTTCAAACATTTCTACTTCTAATATGTCAGAGTTGACTCCTGAAGCTGATGTTCATGAGTATATTTATAGCTAGGAATAAAAATGAAGGCAATATGTTTTGTTTTGTTTAAGTTATCGTATTTTAAGCTAATTGTTCCAAGGAAACATCACTTACATGGTAGCTTTAAAGTCCAAAATGCAACTTTGAATAGATTTTAGTGCAACTGTCATGTCTTATTTTTTTCGTAAGCCAGAGGTGCTTTTTCTTGTTGAAAATTCTCAGGAAAGCTAATATAAAATAATGACTGCTTGCTTGTACTATCAACAGGTACTATCTTCAGGAAGACTGACTGGATCAAATAAACTAACTGGTGGAAAAAAACAGTAAGAATATATTCTTTTTTTAACTTTGGTGCGGCACAGTATGAGCAATTTATTCTTCAAATAGCTTTAGTTTAGTGCTGTGCAAAATGGTGGTCCCTGAAACAAACATGGTACCTGTCTCTGGCACATTGAGAGGGACATGTTTCCCCCTCCCATATCAGTTGGCCTGAAGAGAACTAACTAAGGGCCTTTACAGACTGCCAGAAATAGTGCAAATTGAGGCCACTTTAACTGCCCTAGCTCAGTGCTAGGGAATCATGGGAACTGTAGTTTATTGTGGCACCAGAGCTCTCTGGCAGAGAAGGCTCAATGTCCCAGAAAAAAATACAATTCCCATGATTCCCTAGCACTGAGCCAGGGCAGTTAAAGTGGCCTCAATTTGCACTATTTCTGGCAGTCTGTAAAGGCCCTAACATGTCAGCTAGCACTGCAGAAATAATTCAGTTTGAGACTGCTTTAACTGCCCTGTCTCAATCCTAAGCAATTCTGAGAACTGTAGTTTTGTGAGACCTTTAGCCTTCTATGTCAGATATCTCTGGTGCCATAATAAACTACAATTCCCAGAATTCCCTAGCACTGAGCCAGGACAGTTAAAGCGTTCTCAAACTGGATTATTTGTGCAGTGCGTTTTGGACCAGTGATGAAGGTACTGTGATACCACACATGTTTCTGAACTAGAATTCCCACCTTCCCTGATCATTGACCTATTCTGGGTGAGGCTGATGAGCATTAGAGATCAAAAAAACGTATAGGGCCACAGGTTTCTCACCACTGCCGTAGGTGTTGCCCTGGTAGCTGCTGAAATGCCAGGTTCCTGCAGGCTTTGTAAAAGTAAAATCTTACAGTCGAGGTATTCTAGTCCTAATTACTTTGAGAGAGCCAGCATAGTGTAATGGTCTGAGCGCTGGGCTATGACTGGAGACAAGGGTTCGAATTCCCACTTGGCCATGGAAACCTACTGGGTGACTTGAGTAAGTCACACTCTCTCAGCTTCAAAAAAAGGAAAGGGCAAACTTCCTCTTTTCAAGAAAACCTTAGGGTCTCTATCAGTCTGAAACAACTTGAAAGCATGCAACAAGTAAACAATTACTTTGAACATTTAAGACTAATTAACAAACAAAATGTTATGACAACAATTGGCTGCTGAGGATCTATTGTATATACTCATGTATAAGTCTAAAAAAATTAGGTCAAAAATTGACCCAAAAATCTTGAGTCGATTTATCTATGAGTAAGTGTAGGTACTATACTTTAACTCTGATTCAAAAAGGAACCATCGCCTGGTGAAAGGCAAGAATGTCATCTGCCCTGGAATCATTGAACCCCCTCTATTTTCTCATCCATTCAGCCTTTAGTATGAGCACAAACAGTTATGTCTGCTGGAATCTTGTAAGTTCTTTGGCATTGTTTTCCTTTGCTTCATCCTTTACATGCTTTGTTAGATGCCCCTAAGTTTTACCTTCAACTTATCCATGGGTCATATCAAAATCCATAATTTTGGACCAAAACCTGCCCTTGACTTATATATGAGGTTGACTTATAGCTGAGTATATATGGTAATTTTGTTTTAGTTATGATAATAATGTAGGTTTCAGTTCTCTTACCAAGTATAATATCCAGTGTCTTCAAATGGTTTAATTGTTTTTAAATAACAAGTGCGTTTCTATACTTTTAAAGATTCTATAATCTTTTAAAGATTCTGTAATGTAATGGTGTATTAGCATTTCTTGTTGCCTAGATGTTAAAAAGTGTCCAGGTTTTCCTTTGTTCATAGTTTGATGATGAAATTTTCAGCACATTTTCTTCTATCTTCCAGGGTTGGCCTGAGAAAAGTGGCACATTCAGATGTTGACTGTGGTTATTCTCTGTATTCCACAGACTCTGAAGATCAGGTAAGGAAAGAATGCAGTGTACAAATCAAACTGCTTATTTCTAGCATATTTAATATTGTAGTGTACACTTGATATGTATATATCTTGTGATTTTAAATTGTTCGTGTTCATGATCGCTTTTAAATGTTTGCATCATCACTACTCTTCTGGTTTTGTCTTCCTAATTCATTTGAATAATCTTGTTAATACACTGGAAGCTTTGAGCATATAATAAATATATCCAATAGATCTAAATTAATTTCAGTTGAATAGATACAGATAACAGTGTAAAATCTATGCAGTCTAACAGCAGTCCTGCTGAAATGTCATTCCATATAGTCTTGCCATGCTCTTGATGTTCATTAAACAGTAAGCACTGCCACTGAAAAACATCCTGAATATCCACACAAACAGTGTTAGAGTTTGGCACATTGATAGTAGGTGAAGGGCAAACTACAAGTTACATCAGCATGTGTGTTCCACAGTGTATCATCAGTACCTAACAGATAATGAAGTTGGTTATATGTGTTGTTTTGTAGCTGACAGATTGAAGAGAGTGATTTTTTAAGTCATTTTAAGTGACTTTTCTGAGTATTTATTTGTCTTGGGTATATCAGTAGCATTGGAAATCTACTAGATGAATTTGAAAAATTTGTGAGGGATTTCACTCGATGTCCTGCGTTTGGAACAAGAGTGGGAACTATTGGAGGTTGGGGGCTGCTGCAACTCCTTGGAAAAGGAATTGTTTTTTCCTCCCCAAATGTCCCCCAATGCCACTTAGGAGATGTAGAGGACAATTTTGCCATGTTTTTCGCCTCCCCTGAGCCATTTTAGGCCCAGCAAATGTGTTTTTTGCTACAGGAAGTGTAGCAAAACACTTCCAATTGATTTCCTATAGGTGTGTTTTTTAGAGGCTTGTACTGGGCCTAACATGGACCAGAGCCACCCAAAAAAGTGACAAAATTCTCCCTACAACCCCAGAGGTAGTTTGGTGGTATTTTGACCCCTAGGGCAACACAAACAGCTTGTGAGCCTCACTTTGCCACTCTTTGATTTAAAATTGGTGGCATTTTAGGAGGCCCTGCATTCATGTACTGGGCTGTCTGAAAGCAACTTCATATATTTTATTTATTAGTAAACTTGTCTCTCGCTGTTCACGGTCTAGCCATTCTCGTCCCTCGCTCCTTTGTGGACGGCAAGCCGTGAGGGACAAAATGGTGTGCGTGCCAGAGCACACCCCATTGAAATCAATGGAGCTCCAATATTGGCGATTTTACCAATTCGCGGGGTGTGTGTGTGTGTCCAGAACGGATCCCCTGCAAATTGGGAGGAGTGACTGTATATGAACTGTGTGTGTGTGTGTGTGTGTGTGTGTGTGTGTGTGTGTGTGTATATACACATGTATATATACCCATTTTCAGATACAGTTTGTAATATGCATTGTTTGAAACCTAAATGAATAAAGTCTTTTGTTCTCAGTTTATGTTATAACCTTTAAGGATTATGTGTTAAATATGAAAGTGCAAAGAAGTATCTTGATCTGAAACACAAACTAGAAAGGGATCAGTGATGCCAATAATCCTGGAACCAATTTTTCAAGTATTGACCACAATACCTGCTGCCATTTCAACACATACACAGCAGTGCTTTAGAATATTTAGCCATCTGCCAAAACTTGGAAAGTCTGTAAAAGTTCATACTTTGCCCCTCAAATAGCATCTCCAAAGTAAATATATGCAGAAGTTCTCTATTTCCATAACTCTAAAGCAAAGGAAGTTTTGCTTGTATTGCTAGAAGTTACACATACCTCGGAGCATGAATAATGAGCTGTTTTCAAGGATTAGAAAGTACTATTTGCAGACTAATTTATAGCATTTCCACAGGTTGCAACTATTCATCATGGCCTCGATCGTTGTGCAGCTTTACTAAAGGACATATTACAAAATGATTCTGAAGGTAGCATCATTTTGATTGCTTGGATTCTCTTTTCACAGTACAAATAGCTCCTTTCATTACTAAGCAGTATTCTTTCAAATGATGTTAGGTAAGGAGACAGTCTGTCGAAAAGCAGGAAAAGCAGCTGTTGTCAGAACAAGTGGCAGACCTTTACTCAGTAAAGTAAGTGGTTTGAAAAAGAGAGGGCCAAAGAAGAAACCTCTTTCTACAAATGTACATAAAGAAATAGGTAAGTAAATTTCCTTCTCCTTAAATAAATATTTAAAATGTATCTTTTATTTTATTTATCTGGTCAGCATTGACCTTATCAATTATATTTTTATAATTACAATTTTTAGCAAAATTGTAAAATGGTTTACATTTTTCTCTTTTTGTTAACACTGTATACAAATAACATAACTACACCATAAATATTCAGTACATTTCCCCTGCACTAGAAAATCAGATTTGTTTCAAGGACATTTATTTTCATCTATAACCCATTAGTATATCAGTTTTCATTAGTGGGACTAAACACTTGGGCCAAATGCTGGCCACTTAAACTCTGCCAAATGAGTCTCAGATTATGGCATAAAAAATAATACTAAGCTTTGCACTGTTAGGAAAGGATGAAATGTTATTTCACTTTTTCTTTTTTATAGTGCCTGCGTTGACTAGGAAGACTGCTTCAGGTAGTGTGAATGCAGTAGGAAAGGAGGCAGCCCCTGTGAACACTGAACAAACTCTTACTGGTCAAGCAGTTTGTATACCTTGCACTCAACATTCTCCTGTGGTGCATCAGAAACTGTGTGAGCAGATACAGACCCAAATGTCTCTGATGAATATGCAGCTTCCTCAGAAGTCTAATGATATTCCTGAAGCACCACTTTCCATCATTCCTGAAAATGGTGAGTATGAAAGTTATGTCTTAGATATGTATCACAAATTTACTTTTTTAAATTTTCACCTCCAAATTAATTTTTTTTAAATTTTGTTTTACTCTTTGCCTTTCACTAATAGTAACACATCAGCCTGTTACTGCATTCAACAGTCGTTTACCTTCTTCTACACCAGCTTTGTCTCCACAGCATGCAGTTAATCCTACAGTTGTTCAGCCTGTGAGTACCCTGCTTAAGCTGAAATCAAACTTGGGTTGTCATGTGTTACCATGTCCAAATTGTTGATAGCAAAATTTATTTTGCTGTGATTAAAATCTTCCCTGATGTAATTTACAAGTAGGTGTTGATTGGTTTAGTGCAATTTAATAAGCATTGTTCTAGATACAAATTAGTACAGATTAGAAAGAAGTTATCTTTTCATCTAATTTATTTTGGTACTCAGAGAGGAGGCATGAATACATTTCAAATCATCTTTTGCATATGGCAACATATTGAATCATCGCATGAAAATTGTCTTCAAATTCTTTTCATTACAGATAGGAGGTGCCAGGGTTCTATTTAAAGCATAGTAGCTTGTATTGAGACTGAAGCCTTATCCACACTGGAGGAATAATCCAATTTGATACCACTTTAACTGCCATGGCTCAATACTATAGAATTCTGGGAATTGTAGTTTTTTTTTATTATTGTTTTTTTTTAAAGAAATTCAGCTCTCTCTGTCTGAGAGCTTTGGTGCCACTACAAACTACAGTCCCCAAAATTCCATAGCATTGAGCCTTGGCAATTAAAGTAGTGTCAAACTGGATTATTCCTGCATTGCAGATAGGGCCTTAGTTGATGCTTACTTTGCCTTCCTATTCCCAAATCCATGTCCTTGCAGCCTTCCCCTTCAATTCTTTGCACTGCCATTTATATTACAACCCTGGTAGTTCAGGGTTTCATGAGCATAATTTGTTTGTTACATATTTTCCTTGATCAGAATGGAGAATGTGCAGCCCTCCAGATGTTGTTGAACTCCCATTAGTTCTGGTCAACATAGCCAGTGGTGTAGGTAATAAGAGCTACAGTCCATTAATTTCTGAAGGACTATATATTTCCTACTCCCTCCTAGATTCTTCCTTTAATTTCTTGAGGGCATATAGTTTGAACAGATTGTTTCTGCTAGCTAGAAGGATGCAAAACTTATAGTGGGGAGCAAAACTTCATGTGTCTTTGAACCCATCATATTTATACTGCCTTTTCCCAACCCTATCCCACTCTTGTCTCCTTACTCCAAAAAGAAAGTAGGTAGTTGTTTCTTGTGCCTTCTTTTAAACTGTAACACAGTGATAACAAGGTAACATAATGGAATATCCACCTTTTATTGATTGGGTACTATTTTGAAGAATATTGTTGCTGCATTTGCAATAATAATAATAATAAAATTTATTTATATCCTGCCCCTCTGCAGGGCAGTCGGGGAGGCTTACAACATTAAAATTACCATAAAAATGCAATACAATACAATACAATCACAGCCCAGAAATCCCAAAATCTACCCACCTCTTAAAAAAGTATTAAACAAATCATGAATTAAAACATATTTAAAATAAATCTCACTGACAGCAAACAATAACAGCGACTGCAGCAGAAAGTAGGGGAAGAGAAGGATGGGCTAACTCTTGAGGCCAGGATATCTAGTCAGGAAAGGCCTGCCAGTAGAAATTCGTCTTAACAGCTTTTTTAAAGCTGCTTAAGGTAGTAATATGACAGATCTCGTATGGCAGGCTGTTCCATAATCTGGGAGCGGTTGCCGAGAAGGCCCTCTAGGAGGTTGCAGACAGCTTCGTTTTTATCGACTGCAGCAAATTCCTCCCAGAGGACCGGAGTGCATGGAGTGGATTATATGGGAGGAGGTGGTCCCGAAGATAGGTTGGACCCAAGCCATTTAGGGCTTTAAAGGTGATAACCAACACCTTGTACTGTCCCTGGAAACTAATAGGCAGCTAGTGAAGTGACTTTAAGACGGGTGTTGTGTGGTCTCTTCTCGATGTTCCCGAGACCAACCTGGCTGCCATGTTCTGTACTAATTGAAGTTTCCGGACCAAGCACGAGGGTAGCCCCATGCAGAGTGCATTACAAAAATCAAGACGGGAGGTTGCCAGTGCGTGCACCACAGTTTCAAGGTCCCTAACTTCCAGGAAAGGGCGCAGCTGGCATATCAGCCAAAGTTGATAACAGGCACTCCTAGCAGTCGCATTTACCTGATTAGTCATCTGGAGTTATGGATCCAGGAGCACCCCCAGACTGCGAACACAGTCCTTCACGGAGAATGTGACCCCGTCCAGGACTGGAGGTTGCATCCCAATACCTAGTTTTGGGACCGCTACTGTAAGTACCATATTTTCCTGTGTATAAGACTACTTTTAAACCTGCAAAATCTGTGGTTAGAGTGGGGGGGTCGTCTTATATGCCGGGTATAAGGATAAGGAAGATAGGGGTGCTAAAACACTATATTTTGACTAGAAAAATGGGGGGTCGTCTTATACGCCGGGTCGTCTTATACGCCGGAAAATACAGTACCTCTGTTTTATCTGGATTCAGTCTCAATCTGTTTTTCCTTATCTAGTCCATTACTGCCTTAAGACAGTCATTGAGGGAAGAGACGACATCTGAAGTCAAAGCAGAAGACCGAGACATGGAGAAATACATCTGGGTGTCGTCAGCATACTGATAACACCCTGCCCCATGACTCCGAATAATCTCTCCCAGCAGCTTCATATATATGCTAAACAACATTGGGGACAGGATGGCACCTTGAGAGATGCCACAATTAAGCTCTTTCCTTGTACAGCAACTGTCCCTGAGCAACACCCTCTGGAATCTGCCTGAGAGGAAGGAGTGGGACCACTACAATGCAGTGCCTCCAATTCCTAACCTCCTCAGGTGATCCAAGAGGATGTTACGATCTATTGTGTCAAACCACTGAGAGGTCTAGGAGCATCAGCAGGGTCACACTACCCCTGTCGATGCCCAGACAAAGGTCA
>CM034701.1:142272393-142286421 GCA_020142125.1 Phrynosoma platyrhinos | reverse complement strand
AGACAGCTTGGAATTGAAGAGCAACCGCCCTCTCAATCACTTTGCTCAGAAAAAGTAGTATCCAGGGGGTCCAGGGAAGATTTTTTCAGAAGCGGCCTAACCGCCACTTCCTTTAAACAAGATGGAACATGACCTTCCCTGAGGGATGCATTGATGATGTCCCTAAGGAACACCTTCAAGGCATCCCCCTGAACGGCCAGCCATGATGGGCAAGGATCGAGAGGGCAGGTTGTCCTCCTCACTCTACCAAGGAGCTTGTCCATGTCATCGGTACTCACAGATTGAAACTGAGCCAACAGAGTTGCTGGACACTCATCAGTTGATTCTGTTACAACACTAGCATCTAAATTGGCTCTTAACAGAGAGATTTTATCTGCAAAGAAGTTGTTAAATGCATCACAGCAGGCTGTTGTCGGGTTAAGTAGTGGGTTCTGCACAGGTGGGACCTGCATCAGCTCCCCTACCACCCTAAACAGCTCTGCTGGACAGGACTCTGCAGACACAAAACGTGCAGCGAAGAAACATCTTTGTGCTGCAGGTAGTGCCTCTCAATGGGAACAAAGAAATTTCCTATGACAAATCTTGTCAGATAAGAGTTGAGTTCTCCGCCAGATGCTCTCCAATCATTGTCCAACCTGCTTCATCTTCCTAAGCTCTTCCATATACCATGGCTTATGGTTAGAAGCGGGTTGGAAAGGACACTTGGGAGCGATTGTGTCGATAGCCTTGGCGAGATCGGTGTTCCAGGTATTGACCAAAGCTTCAGCAGAATCACTGGCATTACCAACCATTAAACCCTCTAAGGCTTTCTGGAATCCAGTTGGTTCCATTAGCCTTCGAGGGCAGACCATTCTAATAGGTCCACCACCCCCGGTGGGGCAGACAGTGGTTCTTAGTTCAGTCTTGACCTGGAAATGATCCATTCATGACAATGCGGTGGTTTTAGTAACCTCCGCCTACGGATATTTCTGTTCCATACTAAAGACCGTATCGAGGGTATGACCTGCACAATGAGTAGGCCCAACGACCAATTGGGAGAGGTCCATGTTTGTCATTGATTCCATGAACTCCCGAGCTACACCTGTAAGATTTGACAAACTGATCTCGAGTGGGATGCTGAAGTCGCCCAAAACAAGGAGTCTGGGCAACTCCAGCAGCAACTCTGAGACCAGCTGTGTCATCTTGGTTAGGGAGTCTGCTAGACAACAGCGTGGTCGGTATACTAGCAGAATCCTCAAACTATCCTTGGTCTTCCGGCTTAGGTACATATGCTCGAAGTGGACTGTGTTCCGGACAGGTATCCTGGTCAAGAGCAAGTTGTTCTTACGAACCAGAGCCACTCCGCCCCTTCCCCCGCCCACTTCCCCATACCTGCTCACTAACAGAGTATCAAGCTAGGAGGGCCTGTGTTCAGATTATAGCGCTTTTCTCCCCCAGCCAGGTCTCTGTAAAGCAAGTCAGGTTGGCATCCTCATCTAGGAAGAGGTCATAAATAATATGGATCTTATTTTTAACCGACCTGGCATTGCAAAGGAGCAGGGTAATGATTGGTGCGCTCTCCATTCCATTCTGGGAAACGGAGTGAACTGAAGGCGAGATAGCTGTCAAGCATCGATCCCACCTTCTTTTGTAACAGCCATTCCCATATGTATTTGGTCATATCCAGTTAGAGTACCATCAAGTTCAAATAATTATTAACATGTTTTCATACAAGTGCTTCTTTTTGTGTTGGACATCTATCAAATGGTCTAATAACCTAGCCCTAAATAGGAAAGTTTTTACCAGCTGCGGTGCCCGTTGGACAGGTTTTTAAGAAGGCAGTGGAGGAACTGTCTCCTTATTTATCACCGAAATGAAGATGTGCAAACGTTGGATTAGTGGTGGTGTATAAAGCTAACATAATTGACTTACCTTTTTTCTTTCTTTTTTTCAATTTGAGTGCAAGATTAAGATTCCCATCAAGAAGAAGTTATTTGTGCTTGCTTTCTGTAGGGTGTTTCCATAAACAACTGTGGCCAGTGTGCATCACAAAAGGGACCTGTACTTTTGCCAACAACATTCAGTGATTCCACATCTACTCCCCAAGTGCAGCCTACTGCATCATGTCCCCATATTATTCCGTCTGCTGTTAGTGATCCTGTGCCATCTACAGTCCCTGCTCTTCTTCCTAGCAGAGAGGCTTTGTCAGAACAAGGAAACCAGGAACAGTGGTTTAAAGAGGCAGACCTCATAAAGTGCATTCAAGCACACTTAGCTGTACTGCAAGCACATGAAAAGAACAATGGAAAAGCCAATGAAAAGTTCCAGGATATTGAAAAGTGCCAGGACATTGATCAAATACAGTCCAAGCCCTTCAGTGTGAGAGAAGAAGACACTGCTGAAGAATATAGTGAGAGTATTCCCAGTGAAGAAGAAGACTTAGATGGAATTGATATGGCACCAGTGAGAGACACAGGCTGTCAGACTAGTTTTGACATGGAAGTTTTAAAGCCAAAAAACCCAAGCTTGCAAAAAACAGCTCAAAAAATGAAAACATTGAAGTATCTTTTAGGAGAGCTGAAGACCCTCCTAACAGACCATGGTAAGGTGGGCTTTCTGTTTATGCTTTGATACATCTATTTTGTGCAAGCTTTATTTATATGATTAAGAGATATACCCAATATTCATGTTCTGAATATAGCTGAGTAGTGGTGGGTTGTTGTTTTTTAAAACAATGCACAATGAAGCACAAATATAGTAATGCAAGGCAAGCCTCCTTTTTTGTTCCAATCAGTTCTTTTTTAGTACCTCTTTAATCAAGGAACCATGGATAGATCATAGTTACTGGTGGGATTTAGGGAATAGAATAGAATGTAAGATATAGGGAATAGAATGTAAGATATCTTTAAAAATCTGGAGTGAGATGGAAAGCAGGTGATGAGCAAATTGAGCTAACTTCCTGTCTTGATCCAACTGATTAAATCCATGTTTTATAAAATTTGACTCGAGGATTCCCATATTGATGTAAGTCTTATAACAGAAGAAGATATACATTTGGTAATCTGCAGATATAATCCATCTTCAGCAATAACAAGGTAGAAGTTTATAATGGAAGTATAATGCAATGATTTTTTTTTTTAACAAACATTTAACTTCATGCAGATTTGTGAGGCTGGAAATGCATTGCCAGTCTTATGTTTTGCATATTACTTGAGACTTTAATAAAGGCTTTTACTATTTTGGAATAAATCTTCCTGTTTTGCTTCCATTCCAATATAAAGCTGAAAGATGCAAGAGCTCATAAAGATTTCAGTCTCTCAGAATTCAAACCTTACAGAGGAACGTATTGTAGAAAAGGTTCAGTCTTAACATATTTGTAATGCAGCATAAGGAGGAAACTGATGCAGAGGTGGTTTACCCTTTTAGTCCTAGGCAGTACACTCAGTACCCTTTCTAGGAAGAGCAGTTCAATTTTTGACAGTAACATGTTCTGAAGAGTGGGTGTTTGACTACTTACCAGATGTATTTTTCTCCTTTCTTCTAGATGACTCAGAAATGTTGAGACTGCTTGGTGAGGTGGAAGACACTGTATCACTCTTGCCTGCTGTTGCTGGAAGTACAAATGTGCAAGCGGAAGTAGCACTTGCTCTTCAGCCTCTCAGAAGTGAAAATGCCCAGTTACGCAGGTTAGTTGTGAGAGAATATTGAAGTTCCTCTGCAATACAGTCGCCCCCTCCATTCTTGTGAACTTGAGGTCTGTGGTTTTGAATATTCATGGAGGGGCGACCTCCGTTAAAATCAATGGGGTGCACTCCCACAGGAGCGCACCCCATTTAAGCCTATGGGGCTTAAATATTGACGAGTCTCCATTTTTGCAGGGGTATCCGGAATGGATCCCTCATGAAAATGGAAGGCCGACTATAGTTTCAAACAGTTTAGAAAATATTTGTGTAAGGTTAAAGTGAAGGCACTTAAATGAAGATTTTGGTCCTGTATTTTCAAGGAATAGTAGCATAGCTATTAAAAATACAGTGAATTAACATATGTAAATCAAAACCTTTAAAATTTCCTTTTTAAAAACCAAATGTAGACCTAAAATGAGTGAAGCTTTGGGAAGTACAACACCTGTGGTGTTTCCAATTCTCTTTTAATTTAAGAAAAGAGAAAGTATCTCTGCAGAGTATATTTTTTAATATATATTAAACTTTTCTCTCAATGGGACTAAAATCCAGACCTTCTTGTGAGTATCCTTGTTTCTGCTCCAGCATGTTCTGCTTGAAATTGGGAGACAGAAGATTGGGAGATGTGGGGGAGTGTGTAACCTTTTTCTCCCACCCAGTCCTCCCTTTCAGGTAGAGTTCATTGAAGAAGGAGCATTTGCAAAAGGACTGGAGCAGGGGTTGGCAAGTTTCACTCACCTGGGGCCGGGCCGGCGGTCCCCTGGTCTTCCGCGGGCCGATAGTGGGTAGGGGGAAATGGTGGTGCGCGTGCATGCACACTACACCGAAAGTACTGCGCATGCGCTAGTGAGTTGTAGCCACCATTTTGTTTTCCAAAATGGCAGCCGCAACTCGTTTGCACATGCGCTGTACTCAGCGCACATGCGAGTGAGTCGCGGCCACCATTTTGTTTTCCAAAATGGCAGCCACAGCTTGTTTGCGCACGCGCAGGAGTATTGCACGTGCGCAAACGAGTTGCAGCCGCCATTTTGGAAAACAAAATGGCAGCGGCGGAAGCCGGTCCAAAGGCCTCACCAGGCCCCGGGCCATAGGTTGCAGACCCCTGGACTGGAGGGACAGCAGGATGCCACACAACAGCTACCTGCTTTGAAATGAGGAGCATGCCCACAGAGAGCAATTAAATATGCAAAGTTATTACAAATACTAGCTTGTTATTAATATGTATGCCAGAGATAATAAAGATTAGCTTACATATAATACTTACTGTACATTTATAATAACATTATTGTTGGTCACAGACATAAGCCTAGCCTAAATTCAGTGCCTAGTCCTTACTAAAGCAGAATCACTGAGATTTATTTATTTATTTTAATCGATTTATGCTCCCCACCCTTTCCCCTGGGATGAGATCCAAGGCGGCTATTTTACATAAATGTTGATTTATCATTCACTTATTTTATTCAATGGGTCTACACTAGTAGGGAGCTAGTTGGATTTAATTACATTCAGGTCATATTGTTTGACTGTTTTTGCTGATTAGTGGTTTGTTTGTTGGACTACCACTCTGGAGATCGGAGTTCAATTCCCAGCTCTACCATAAACCCACTAGGTGACCTTGGGCAAGTTACATGCTGTCAGCCTCAGGGGAGGGCAATGGCAAACCCCTCTGTACAAATCTTGCCAAGAAAATCCCATGATAGGTTCACCAAAGACCTAAAGGCACACAGTAAAAACAACAACATTAAGTCTGGTTGGACATTGCCATCTCTGTTACAATTGCATTTCAGATGCATAATATGAAATGGTAACAAAATAATTCTTAGATGAGACTTTTGTCTCATAGAAGGGTTTTAATAGATTGAAGCCAGTTGTCCCAGGCAGTACTCTCTGCAGAAGAGAATCTCCAAGATGATTAAGTGTTTTGTCAAATGTACACTGTTAACTAAACAATCTGAGTCAAATGAAAGAACTTTTCCCCAAACTTTTTATTATTAAATAATCCAATTCTGGCATTACAAAAATAATTCTTAAATAAGTTTATCTATTTCTATGTAGAAGATTAAGAATACTGAATCAGCAGCTCAAAGATCAAAAGAGAACTGAAAAGGAGTGTAATCTGGACAGCAACTTTGAATGTAAGTATTAAAGTAAAAGATCTGAATATCAGAATTTGAGAAATGTAAATATTCTGGAGGTGTTCCTACATTACTCAACACACATTTAGATGCATATTTGAAATAGCTCTAAGGAACACTCCACAGCTGTTGTCCCCGCCAAGGCACCACAGGCAGCTCCAGCTCCCTGAGGGCAAAATGACAGTGAGTGTCTGGAGAAGGTGGTTGCTATCACATCCCCTCCCCAGGACTGATTATTCCTGTGCACTTGTCCACACCAGCCATGATGGTGGCCATGAGCTGCTGTTTGCAGGAGATGTTCATGGTGCTGCAGGAACAGGAAGAAGGGCTGCTTGCAAATCATGATGGCACTTGACTTGCAGCTTCAGCTCTTTGTCCCAGCTGATCCCGCCACCACAGATGGAGCAGCAGGGCATCACACTGGTGCATGAGGAAGAGGCAACTGCAGCCAGGGACTCAATAGTACAGTTATTTTCATTGCTGCTTCCCCTTCCTGGGACTGTGGTTACTCCTATGCATTCACACACCCTGGATGCAAGAACCATTGCTTGTGAGAGATGGCTGCCTCCTTCTCTGGACAGTAGCTCATTTTGCCCTTGAGGAGCTGGAGGTGTTGTCATTGTCATTGTTGCTTGGGCAGGGGTGACAAAGCTTTACCTAGAGCTGCTGTCATCCTGCAGGCTCAAGGTGGCCAGACACGGATGCAGGGAGGAGAGGACAGGATAGAGCAGCCCAGCCACCAAAGTTGGCTGTGATTACTGACTTCCCATCTGCAGAAGACTTAGGTAGGAAAAGCACTGACTGGGATCGGGGATCCAGTGGTGGAAGGGGAGAGAGAGCAGAGGGACGTCAGGAATGGGGACGGTCACCAGCAGCTGCTGTTTCCGCATGCTGGGCCTCACTTTAGCTGGGAGGTGGGGATGGGAGTGGAGGAGCAGCTACAATGGCTGCTGCTTGTGCAAAGTTTGGCTGTAAACCCAGCTGCACCATCTCCCACTCAAAAAAATGAATGGTTGGGGCTTGCTGCTGCCGCCTCCTCCTCCACTGCTTTCCTGCCATGTTGGTGCTCAAAAAGTCACAGATTTTGGAGCATTTAGGATTTCAGAATTTCAGATAAGGGAGACTCAACCCCGAGTCTTCTTAAACCCAAGGTACAGGCCAAGTGACATTATCAGTTGATGAATACGTGGTTACTTTATGTAATCATGTAAAATCAGCAGGTTTCTGAAGAACACTTTTTGGCTCTAATGAGTTGGGAGATTATGAAGTGAATGTAGTCTGGGGACAGGATAAATAAAAAGCACTAACTAGAGAAGATGATGGATAATATTCTTAAGTTTTCCATTGCTGTATCCCAACTTACATTTGTCTAGCAATGGAGTTTTGGCTTCATTTATTCCACAGTCGTTTAGTTTTAACTCATAGTTTATATATTTAAATCTCAAGAGCTGTTTTGTGCTGCTGAAATTTCTGTATGCGATCAGGTACATGATTATATGGAGAAAGATGTGGGAATTGGGCAGTAACTATTGTCAGCTAACTATAGTTTACAGCTGCTGTTTCCTAGGCAAGTTCCAGCCATTAAAGTATCCTGATTTTGGCACAGAACAGAAGCAAGGAACAAGGTGTTCTCCAAATGTTGTTACTCTGCAGCTCTCATCAACTCTAGTAATTGTTGGATGCTAAGAGCTACAGTTCAACATTGAAGGAGCAGCACATTCCTCACTTCTGGCCTGGAAGTAAATAAATATCAACAGTGCATCCTCTCAGAACATCTCTTGTGTATTTCCATAAAGAGGCACTGCAACATTCTGCACTACCTAGAATGTTCAGTTCTTCTCTAACAGTAGCCCTGAGTAAGATGTGTTGCACTAATTGATCCTAGAGATTACAAGTTCCTTTTCTTTCTTAGTAAAATATCTGTTTGTGGAGCTAATTTTGTCAAACTGTTTTGTTTCCATCCCATAGTTCTCTCCCTCCGATGTCTGAATGTGACATTGCAGGCTCAACTGAGTGAATCTGTAAAAAGCATTGAGTCACTGCAAAATAAAAATGAAGAGCTCATTAAAATCTTAGAAAGCCAAAAAGAAGAAAACAAAAGACTAACTAGAATAATCCACGAGCGAGAGCAAGAGCTGCTTGAAAAGAGACAGCAGTATGATACTGAATCAACAAAGCTTAAACTTGGTGTGTGTGTGTTAACCACTGGGGGAGATTACAGTAATTGTGTGTTCATTTTATCATAAACATTAACATTCATACTTTATGAATATGTATCATAGAAGCTGATGAGATGTTGACCAACATGAAGCATTTCCAATATAGGTTAGAAGCTGCTGAGAAAGAGAACCAGGTTTTGGACATAACATTACGTCAGCGAAATGCAGAAGTGAATAGACTGCGTGAATTGACTAGGTAACATTGCCCTTTTTTTTCCATTCAGTACAAGCAGCGCATTTCCTGACCTAATCTAGACATTCAGGCCAGAACTGTGTTGGTGCACAGTATTAGTGATTGCATTTTTCCCAGGGCTGCACAGCAGTGGCAAAAGGAAGAGAGAGAATCAGTTTCTCTTGGTTCCCAGAGAACCAGGCACCCAATTTCTCCAGTGCCTGCCTTTCTCCATGGGTGCTTTATTTGTGGAGTTTTTCCTCCTTCCATTCCTATTTGTGTTGACACAGTGCAGCAATAAGATTCTGGTCTTGAAATTAAAAACCTGAAAGTTTCAAATGCCTGCTGAATAAGATGGGGTGGACATATTAAAGGTCTCTAAAGTGCATTTTGGGAGAGTTGAGGATGGGAAGAGAAACTGCCAAAGTAGAAAACAGTGAATTTCTTAGCTAGTTAAAAGCACTCATATCTCTGAAACCAACAAAATTCATCTGTTGAGCCAGTTTAAATGTGCTCATACTCAAAGTCAACAGAAAATCTGCCAGATAATTTTCCTGGGTAGAATTTTCAAAACCTGGAGTTAGAGCACAATCTTGCTATAATTGTCTACCACAGCTGTCAAAAGAATATGCCTTGCAATTTCAGGGTTTTTAACAATGCTAAATGCCTGTTTGCTGTTGTGTGCCTTCAAATTGTTTCTGCCTTATGGAAACTCTGAGGCAACCCTATCACAAGTTTTTCTATGCAAGATTTGTTCAGAGGGGATTTACCTTTGCTTTTATCTGTGACTGAGAGAGTGTGACTTGCCCCAGGTTTGTCAACCATAGAAACCCTTCTAGTGATTCTTTTGCTCCCTCCCTTAGAGAATCCAAAGGAAGTAGAACAGGAGAGGAAAGACAGATAATTCATCAGTGCTTCTATTGATTGATTGTACATTGTTCCCCTCGGTGATTTTGGAAGATTTCACTTTGCTATTTTGTTATAAGAATCCAATTGATCTGAGATGGGGTGGGCAATCCAATTGATCTGAGATGGAGTGGTCCAGGACAAGTTTTCTACCACTGTAACAGCCACATGGTTCCTTCCACCCACCCATGGTAGTGGCCAGAAGTCCATTTTTGGTTTTGTAAAATGAATTTGTTCTTGATTAAAAAGTAGAGGCAGGTTGCATTAAAAGGTGAATTGCCTCTCCTGAAGGCTTTCAGGAAAGAGAGCTCACCTTTTCTGTGTCAGAAAGAGGTTGATCTGAGAATTCTGGTGGGGTAAAAGATTAACCAAGGGGAAAGAGGGCACATGCAGTCCTAGAGCCTCACTCGTCTCACCATGATTTAAGACTTCACCCACTGGGTTACATTAGGAGAGACTAATAGAACAAACTGAAATAAAGAATTCTGGCAATGTTTATCTCCAGCTGTTTAATCAGATCTGGAAGTCCCTCACTGACCATTGGTAGTCATGAAAGCCCATAAGCAAAATTCCTAAATCCATATTAGAGTAGTACATTTATGTAGGCATTATGGTACAACAGTGTGCAAGATTTTAAGTTCTAATGAACTCAGGCTACATCAGGAGTGAGAATCATGCAGCCCTCCAAATGTTGGACTTCAGCTCCTAAGATTCCTCTCCATTGTTTGTGTTGACTAGGGCATCTAGAATTTGCAGTCCAACACCTTAAAGTTCTCATGATTCCTACCCTCTGGATAAATGATAAATGAGGGGAAAGGGGAGTCCGCCATCTGATTTTTAAGTCTTGGAAGTCTTAAATCCCAGCTATGTAAGACAGAATGTGGGAAGAGGTAGCAAATCTTCAGGTTTGGCACCACAAGATTCTATGCAGGCATCAGGGTTCACCTAGGACTGCCCTGGAGTTCTGGGAGTCAGGACTACTGAGATGAAGAAATGTCCAGTACTTGATTGTATGACCATATGTAGTACCTTACTGCCAATAGCATAGATGCTCCAGGCAAAATAGGTTCTCCCTCCCTGCCACTATCTTCCCCTGCCCTTCCGAATCTGCTCTGGCATGTGGAGGGACTTAATTGGTGCAGAGAAGCTTTACTGGTCTGGTGGGAGTGTACTCAAAAGACTATGAGTGGAATGTTGAATTAAGAGGGCACCAATGTTTATTTGCTGCAATATGTATAGTGGTATATGTAATCCTAAAGTTATGAGATATTAGATGGCACTGGAAGCTAAGCAAGGTTGGGTCTGGTTAGTGCTTGGAAGGGATTCTGCCAGGATGCTGTAGGCCACTGCTACTGAAAGTGGTGGTCTGTGGACAGTGCCGTCTCACAAACACAAACTGTTGACTGCTGGTCCATGGTGATTTTCCAAGAAAGAAAGAAACTGTTGTAATCCAAAGGTACAGTTATGGTGCCAGTCCCTGGCGCATTGGGAAAACACCTCTGCAGGTCCCCCACAACAGATAGTTTAAGAGGTACTACTGTGGGCTATATTCAGAGGAAGGTAATAGCAAGCCACCTCTGAACAGATCCAAGAAAATGGTGTGATGGTGCCGCCATAGGTCAGACTCAACATATAGACATAAGAAGTGTAAGATCTTGTCCTGTGATGATAATAACTGGCCACAAGATGGTAGTAGTGATTCAGGGAATCACCTGAAACCTATTTTCCTTGTTGGAAATAAAACATTTATAATTGATATATGTATAGACTGCCATTGGTTTTTAGCTTTTATTCTTAATTCCTGAATCACTGTTTCAGTCATTCATCAAGAATTAATAGTAATTGCAGCATGTGAAAATAAGCTTGCACACGATCTCATTAGCTGGAGAGGAATAATAGTCGCCAGTGTATCACCTATGCATACTTCTTTTCATTCAGCTATGGATCCCATTTGTAAAATTAAATTTTTACCCAGGAGTTATTCAGGAGGGAGGAACAAAAGGGCTGGATTTGGCACACATTTACTATTTCCCAATCATGATCAATACTTGTTTAAACTTCATTGGAAGAATTTAATTGGTGCTACTTCACAGAGGGTGCCTTGGACTCAAATTTAATGACTGGGTTTTCAGATTTGAATGGCACTGCTCTAGGTACTACTTCTTGGGCCCTTAAACTCATGGTCTCTTGCATGGAGGAGTCATTACCATGTAGTTCTAACCTGTGAGATAGGAGTGTTTGCAAAAAGGCTAATTGCATGTGTTTTCCTCATTTACTTGGCATCCCTTCCCACACCTGGTTGTAGAACTTTCTCTGAAACCATGTGCCATCAAAGTGGCTCCCTTATGAGTGCGAGGGAGGATGATGTTAATCATGCTGACAGTGTGACACCTTACATTGTTGACAGGGAGCTCTATACATGCATGGATTTTCTTCCTACACTCTCTATATGGAACAGGGGTGAGATTCATGCAGCCCTCTAGATGATGCTCTTGGGACTGCATCTCACATCAGTCTTAGCCAGTGGCAACCACCTCTGGAGGGCAGTACTTTTCTAATCCTGATTTAGAAGAAATGGATTACATATATTACTTTAACCTTTTAATTGAAACCATTAGATAACATTCTTTATTGCTGTGTGCCTTCAAGTCATTTATGACGTGTGGCAAACTTACCATGGGTTTTCTTGCCAAGATTTGTTCAGAGCGGGTTTGTCTTTGCCTTCCTCTGAGACTGAGAGTGTGACCTGCCCAAGTCACCTAGTAGGTGTCTGTGGCTGAGTGGGGATTCGAACCCTGATATGAACAGTAGTCGTTCAGTGCTCAAACCACTGCACAACACTGAATCTCAGTTCAGTATAATAGCAATTTGGAATTATTTTTATAAATGCCTCTTCTTATAGTTTGTCTTCAATTTTAAGCATACTTTATGTGCCTGAAGTTCTGTAGGTAAAATAGTTTTACTAATCTGTGGTATAGAATCACATAATTACGCCAGGTCAGACTTTCTGCTACATCAATGGCAATGTGTATGATCCCTTGAAAGAATTTTACAGCCGTACCCTAATGTTTACTCAGAAGCAAGTTAAATTAATGTGTTGCCTGCACCTAACAAGTCGAAACAGATATGAGGTATTCAGCTTCTGCCTTGTTTGCAGTTCTAATTAACCTTTGAACTGTTCTTGACAGGGCTTTGCAAGGCAGTATGTCCAAACTTCTTGCTGATCTCACTGTGGACACTGCTGCACCAAAACATGAAAGGAGTCTGTCAAAAGCTGTCTTGGAATTTCATGAGAAACAGCTGCAGCCAGACGCATACCCTCTAAGTGATTCCATAATGAACTACCTCAAAAAATTAGAAACTGATCCTGTTATGATAAATGCAGAAGCTCTCTTATCAAAGACAGAGATGAAAGAACCAAATCAAGCAGATGACATCAGGGCAGCAAATTACTCTTCTCAAAAGAGTCCTGTTGTTGAAGAGGAAATTGTGGATCCAAGGAATGTTTTTACCTTTCTGAAGCCTGATGTTGAAGGAGCCAGCAACTCAAGTATTTTAGTCGAAGGACCTGGGATGGATGAGACTATTTACATACCTTTGAGTAGCAATCCATCTCAAAAACCAGCAACAGCAGCTGAGAGAAGAGTAGAAACACAACAACAAGTTCCCCCAAAATTGGACTGTGATTTGGTTGATTCTAAGCAAACGAATAGATTTGGGTTAATGGGCAACAGAATAGTCTCTGACAAATTCAACAGTAGCTATTGTCCAAATAAGTCTGTTGAAAATAAAGCTGAAACTTCAGGGAGGACAGCAGTGGTGGAAGGCAAGAGGTTCCAGATGCAGCCAAAAGAAACAACCAGTGGAGCTGCTAAAGTGATTTCAGACAATCCAGACAGACTTCATCCTGATAAATTCCTTTATGTTCCCATTTCACATCAGAAAGAAAATATGCACAGCAAAGACACTGGAATTTCTGCTCCTGATTCCAGTTTTTCAACTTTTGACTGGATGTCAGGAAAATCTGAATGGACTGTATCTTCCTTTTCAACATTCACATCTAGAGATGAAGAAGACTTCAAAAATGGCCTAGCAGCCTTAGATGCCAACATAGCTAGACTGCAAAAAACTTTGCAGAATAGTTTGAAAAAAACTGCAACTCCTTAAATGACTTTCTTCAGAACAAGTGGTGGTTGTTGTGGACACTTTTTTGAAATCTTGATTATTTTAATACCATAGTGCTGTATTTTTATAGCTGGTTGTCTCTTGAATTGTTGATGAAATTTTTTACTTATTTTCTTACTGATAAATCAAAGGTTTGTTTCACAAGTGAAAATTAATGATAAAAAAATTAAAAATGTATAACTATTAATTTACAGAAATGCAATTATTCTAATAAAAAAAGAACCTCTTAATACATGGATGGAACATACCTATTTTCTGTAATGTCCCTTGTTAATTTAGCTCAAAAAGTCTTTTTTTTTTTTTAAAGCATACAGATTAAGGGTGTAAGCTACATAATTAAACTTGGTCCTTCACTAGTCCCCTGCTCACTCCCACAGACGTCTTTGCATGGTAACCTCACTTCATTGATGTAATCACCACAAAGCTCCTGGTGCTAAGTTGTAATGTATATCCTTTACTCACTTTCTTAGTGGCCCTTCATCGAACAAAAGTTAGTTGTGAGTTAGGTCCAGTTCTGTGCGCAGCGAAATCAAGTGGCAAAGCTTTTTCTTAGATTGTACCACTTGATGCCGATATATTTAAAATGGTTTCTTGTCCTAGTGCTGATGTTGTTCAGCATTTTTATAATGACTTGATTAATGGAATAGAAGATGTTTATCAAATTGGTAAGTGACTAATTTTTGGGGTGGGGGGGAGTAGGGAATATCCCAGAGGACAGGTTCAAAATTCAAAATGACTTGGAAATAATAATA